>VYZM01004702.1:1023688-1059735 GCA_013398915.1 Dromas ardeola | reverse complement strand
GAGCCGATATCTCATCACACGTGAGACTGCGGACATGAATTGAAGCAAACCTACTACCCTTTTCCGTCGGTGTCTTGCGGGGCCCGTGTGGCGACCGGCGGGGAGCGGCCTGGCAAATAAAACTCTGTGCACCCCGCGAACGTCTCCGGCTGGTTCTTGAGCGCGTCGGCCCGTTGCCCGCACTGCCTTTGACCCGGCGGAGTGCCCTGCTCGCGGCGCCGCCGGCCAAGCTGTAGTGCTAGAGCGAAGCGCTTGTTCATAACTGGTGCTGCTCGGCCCGACCCGGGTGGCGCTTTTAAAAGCAAGTTACAGTTCGTCCGGGTGAGCCCGCCCCGGCGCGCCCGAAATGGCGCCGCGGCCTGACGGTGAGGCAGCAGGTGCTGGGGCGCAGGCGGTGCCCTGGACGAGGAGAGGGCCGGGGAGTGCTGGGGTGCGGGGTACGGCCCCGCACGGCAACGGGAGCCTGCGGCTCTGGTGCTTGGCGTGATCTTACCCGTGGGATCCAGGTTACTCGTGCGCTATCGTTGGGTTCAGCAGGACTTAAAGCCAGCCGAGAGCACTGTGTCTGGTGTTCCTGAAGTGGTTCAGGGGACTTAGAACTAATAAGTAGCAAAAGTGCTGGAATTATTGTGAGCTGGCTGTTTAGCAGGAGAAATGCATCCATTTGTGTTCTGGAGACCAGTGTTGGGCATCCTTTATGTTCACTGTAAAAGAGAACTTGAAGCAAAATGTGAATTTGATCCCAGTGATCTAAGCTGCACCTACTTAAAGAGCCTCCACCATTCCCATCTCGTGCTGTCCTGCAGGCAGAGAGACTAGAGTTAGGCACAGTGTTTCCTGTATATAGAGAAGTTAATCTACACCCACGCTGGTGACAGGACTGGGCGTACAGGAGCAGTAGCCAAGTCTAGGAAAACAAAGATGTTTAAGCCCAGCGAGGCTTTCACCAGCGAGCCTACTACAGAGGGTACCTCTGTTCTGTAATTCCTGGTAGTCATTTCAAGGTTTTCACAGATGTAAAATAAAAATAATATATTTTTAAAGCACATGCCTCGTGAATACGAACTGCTGCAGTGAAATTTAGTTTCTCTTCACTACAGTAAAATTACTGAATTTAAGCTTTTACCTTGTAGAGCTAGAGCAATGTCGGTATTTGTTAACCCTAAAATCATAACCACTAAGTACAACTTTGGTATATATAAAAAAATAATTTGAAAAGCACATAGCACACTATGTCATCTCAAAAAGTTGCCTTTCTAATGAAGTTTTTGAAACAACTTGCGGAAGATAGTGGCTGAGCACTACGTAGAAATAAATTTTAACAGAGTAATTGTTTGACATGGGATAAATTTATTTAATAAAACAAAGCAAGCAGATTGTAGTTACCCACAGTTTATGAAGTGCAATATGACAATCTTGTGTAATAAGTCTAAATCTGTTTACACATTAGTGCATCTAGTCCTTTGACTTTAGTTATTGCACATAGAAATTAAATCATATAAAAGACCTGCGTACAAGACATGCAGACTTCATGAAAGGCAAATAATGCCTACGTAATCAGAGCAAACCCCAGAATATACACAGCCTGGAATGGTCAAGGAGGAGTTCAGGTAACAAATATAACCTACTAATATTTCAATTAAAGGTAACCAAAATAGGTGTTCAAATATAGAATTAATTTTAAATATATTAAATGCTAGTTTTCTTTTATGTTTCAGGCAAGGTGCTGTTTAAAAAACCTTCAATACAATAGCTTCATTTAGAGATGGTAAATCATCAAGTTACATATGGAAATTTTGATTTACATCAAATGTGACAACACAACGTACAAAAAAGTTCTTAAAAAATTACTTTAAAAAAAAAAAAAGCAAATCATGTTATAAAAGGAGAGCCAAAACTCACCTTCTTTGTAAACTAAAAGGTTTTCTGACATCCATGAACAGTTGGCAACACCGAGTATCAGAAAAATATTATGTGTTAAACAGTGGATATGTAGTGTTCAAATATTGAATTTACTGCGTACATTGAGTCTTGAATCATCATACCAGATAGAAATAAAAGGCAGTTCCCCCTCCCCCCTAAGGTTTGGCCACTAATTAGCAGAAACAGTCTTTAATTACATTGCGATCAGCTTGAGTAACTGCAATGCTTGAATTCCTATTCCACAAAGTCCAAGAAACCACTGCATGGGGGTCCAAATCTTTCAGTCACAGCTGTTTTCACAAACATCAAGCGATTTGATGCCTGGAGTTGCAAGGCTGTAACGTGAGAATTCGGTCCCATGCTTCGTGTGTAAACACAGTGCAATGGAAAAGAATCACAGCAACAAACTCTCCTATAAGAAAAAACTGGGTGTGTGTGTCACTGCAGCGAGAGGCTCTATACACAGAAGGGTAACTAAGTACTTCTGGTCATGTGCAGTATTGACATTTTATGTGTGTGCTCATGTCTTCATAAACATTCAGAATTAATCATGAACCAAGGTGATTGTACCTCACTATAAGGCGGCTTGCTATGGTTTGGTCTCATGGCTTTACCAACTTTTTTCTCCTCATTTACAAAAATCTGACAGTCCCACTTTCACTGATAGTTGTGTGTGTTTTATGGCTACTTGCTTCCCAAGAAAAGCACAAGTTCTGTATGAAAAAAGTAATACGTATATACCACATTGAATCACAATATTACCTATACATCCAATTTACATTCTTTTATCCTGAAAGCATTTCGTATTTCGATTGCTTGACACAAGCTATTGACTGCAGAAGTGAAAGAACATAAAACAGTTCATTCTACACCTCCAACTGCCTGAGAAAGAAAAATATTCTTCCAGTTTTATAAATTCATTCCTTACTTAGGATTTTTTTCCATTTGGCACGCGGTTCCTTTGCTGCCAAACAACCTTTCAATGCTTCAATGCACATTAAAATAGCACGAAAACATAAGCTGAACAAAAGGTGTGTCAACAAGCTCCTTGATCTATTACAGTTAGGTTCCTCCTCCCTCCCCCAAAGAACAGGTCATCTTAGCCTCCGAGTTAAAATCCTGATGGCAGCCAGTACAAAAATAACTCAACTGCTTAATGGAATGAAACTTCATGTAGCTGAAGTACACAGGAACAATAACCAGGCAAGTGAGCACGAAGGAATGGTTATAGGCAGTCCCTGGGGGGGGAAAGTGGCACAAGTTAAGGATGAGAACTACAGCACAGTTTATAAAACCATGAGAATAACTTTCATAATACTGTAAACTGCAAGAGTCTTCACATGTCATGGTTGATCAGGGGCCTCCATGATCAGATCTTGAGGAGGGCAGGTAGAGGAGCGGGGATCCATGGCTGAGTGCATTAAAGGAATATAAACATCATCCATGTTTGGCATGACAAAGATTTTCTGTGAAAAAGATGCAATTAAATCAAGTTACATTTCATATGCCATTTGAAACCTTAGTTTTCTGATTTGTTTAGTTAAAAAATGCAACAAATTTCCACATAAAAGGTTCTTGCGTTCAGCATTGAGTCAGTGCCTGGACTGAAGCCCTACACTGTCCATCAACTCAAGCCATTTAGTTGTGGTGCAGCTGTAGATGAAGCTCAGAAATAAGATCTCTGCACTTTCCATTAAATTGAAATAGCACTACAAGAAACATACCAACATTTCTTAACTCTGCTGCTTTCTCGCTCTTACCCGTATACTTTCAAACTGTACTTTTAAAGAAATAAGCAGGTTTGATTTCTGGTTGATTGTACAGGTTGGGATCCGGAATGAATCTGGTCAGTAAACTGTTTTCCTATCCTACAAGTATTTGTAAATTTAGAGGTTTTTTCCTATTTTGCATTAAGGTCAATTTGATTTTTAAAAATTATTTTATTTTAAAGGAAGTAGTAACAGGACACTTTACTGCCTCATCTGTTCTTAATTCCAGACAACAGTTTGGCCCTCTATCATCGAAGAACACCTAGGATGTTTTTCTTTAAGTACTACCAATTCTGACAAGGTACCTATTTCAAAGAAATGGCGTTTTTGGCTCTGAAATCATTCTGACAAGTGCTAAAACAGATTTCCGTCCACATCTACACATGGTCTTGAGACATCAAGACATTAATTGAACAGGAGCAGCAGAGGATACCGACTACTCTTGAATGAAATAGGAGACATGCAAAAATTTAAACCCTCACCCCTCTAGTAGACCAAAACTACCATTAATTGAATGAAAATATAAAGGAAACATACCTGAAACTCTTGTTCTAGTTTCCTCTCTATCCAGTCAGTTACATGAACCAGAGTCACTTCTCTCTCACCCAGTTTTGGCCGAGCTTTTAACTCCAGGCGGGGAGGTCTTCGAAAGCCATACCTTAGGAGAGGACACACAACAGGTTTTATTTATAAACTCTCCAATGAAGCACATACTTAAATGTGTTAACTGTCAACGTTATCTTCACAGAAGTTCCTACCTCATTTACAACTAGTTTGTATTGCACCTCTTCCGGAACCCATTTCAGCTATGCTTTTACCTTTTGTCTTAGCTGCAATCCCTTTAGGTAGCGCACATCTGAAACAGTGCTCAGTTCTGCAGTAAATTCCTCTTACCATATCCTGTCGGTAGGTGGAGGTGGAATGTTAATTACTAGTGTTCCTCTGCACTCTTGTACTTCAACTGTCAGCAGCAATGGAGTATTGGAGACCTCTTCGATTTTCTTCTTAATAAACTCAGTCTCTGTGGCTTTCTGAAAGTATTTTGACTTAGTAATTTTATCCACAATTCTCATGATCTTACTCGTCCGATGTCCTCCGACATACCTTTAGATAGAGCACAGAAAAAGAGTCCATCAAGATAATTTTCTTAAACCTGTTAAATCATTAGATCTTGATATAAAAATTCTAAGCAGGTACATATGCACATGTCCAAGCAGCTCCTCCCAGTGCCTGCACACCGCAGCCGTACCGTGTCAGCTACGAGTGTCTGGCAGAAATTCTGTCCAGTCTGAACACTCCTCCTTCCCAGATGGCATTGGAAATGCAACATTTTTTTAAATTGTGAATATACTTGCATCATTTATGCCAGCAAGCCAGCATGAGAAGAGACAACCTGTCTATTACCAGTCTAACAAAACCGAAAAGACACAGGTGCACCGAGACATACGCACATATCAGCATAGAATACCCAATCGTCATGTCTCATCTACTTAACAGTGTGTTTAACAAAAAGGTTTTAATTTAAGGTATTGCAGCATTTACCATGAGTCTAAAGGTGGTGAAAAAGACGAGGAAGGGATTTTGGCAGTGGGTGGAATGGCATTGCAAAAATGGTTAAGCATTCCTGCAGAGAGAGGCCACTTTTCCTGGCAGTAGTGTCAGACGGCATCCTAGCTTTTAAAGAAGATGCTTTAAGGACTGAATATGTCTTTTCTCATACCCATCCCATTTCTGAAATAACAAACATGCTGTTCTTAGAGTGTGTATTTTCACACTCTATACATACATACTAAATTGTGGCTCTTGATGTTATGTAGCAGAGACAGCCTTGCTAAGGAAATAACATTTTCCTATCCTGCAAAAAATTGTTTATCCAGCCTTTTACAGGACTTTCTCCTTAGAATGAGATAAGACAAGAAACTCCTCAGCTGATATAAAAGGGGTGCATTAATTTAAACTTTTGGATTTTATACTAGCTGTACCTTTACCCAGATAAAGTAGTTACTCTCTCATCAGATTCTATAGTGATAGTAATGCAGATTTTTGAAAGATGTAAGGGAATTCTTTCAGTATTTTACTTAAAAATTCTTCGTTCTCCCTCTTTGTTCTTAAGAGTTCTTTATATCATCTATATATTTTTTAAATATATGAAATGAATCTATTCAAATAATTCCAACAATTCATCACATAGTTTTCAAGAGGTTTTAGGAGTGAAACTCCAAGGAAACGCCCTTGAACATTTTGAATATATCATGGAGCCTTTTGGTGCATCCTCTGTAAAAATCACAGAGGCGTTCAGATATAGGAAACATCGTGATTGTCTGAGACATTTCAGTGTTACTACAGACTTCTCATTGCACGGCATAATTTCAAACCGATGAAAAAAGCAAAAAAAAAAAAATAATCAGAACAGCAGCCAAAACAAGGAATGACGTGGCAAAACTGACGCTAGGAAATTTTCTTTAAAATTCTTGCACAGCATCAGAGGGCAGTATTGCACAGCCCAGACACTCAAAGCCCTTCAAGGAAAAAAAAAAAAAAAGAAGAAGAAAAACAAGAAAACAAACCACACAACCCTGAGCAAGAAAGCTAGGCTTGAATAACAGTTGTTTTCTTAAAGAATAGAACATACTGGAAATAAGGGATCAGCAGGATCAGTACGGGTATAATACTTTATACAAACAAAGTATTTCTAGTTCACACGCAAAATCCTGTTCTTGGCTGTGCTACCAGGCAAAACACGCTGGGGAAGGTCCCTGTAGGTTCTCTGGTCCAAAGACTTGGCTCTCTCTAATCTAATAGCGACGGAATTGGGAGGTGTCAAATGGAGCACTGTGCAGGTCACTCCACAGGAGTGCTGTGTGGTGAACGCTGCTCCCAGCATGGGAAAACGCTCAGCAGAGCAGCTTCCTTTCAATCTGCAGAATGTTCTTGATTGCTGCTCTTTGCTCTAGAAATGGGTGAGTTGTGTTTGCTTAATCGCTTGGATATACTCCCACTCTGACATCCCGTGTGACAATGAACATTACAGGACTGGTCCGAGACACCGGTCCACCAAGCCTGGACACGTGGAGGGGAGGGAAGGAATAACGCACACTCTGCAGGCAGCTCACCCTTCTGCTCCTGGTGTCACCTGCTTCTCTCCTGCCAGTTCAGGAGCATCATCCTCTTCTGAAGACCCAGCGCTGGAGGATTCTTCATCACTGTCTGCAAGGCAATACGCCCTTGGCCTGAAACTGAAACAATGCAATTTCCAGGTCAAATGTAATATTCTTAAATAGCTATTCATCGTGTACAGCTTTGGCTGACTTTACAGGTATTTCTTTTGGAGACTCTGAAATGTCCCCTGTTTTTTATAAATGCTATCTACAAGAAAAAACCAAAACCACTGAAGCCAGTCTGTCAGAACTAGCTTCCAAACAGAAAATTTGTTTTCTCCAGGGGAATGTAATCCTGCCTAAAAGAAGATGGCAGGGAAATGGCTATTCCACATATTCAAATCAAACGTGGAGATAATTTGAAATACATTTGAAAGCATCTCTGTTGTTGCTCGTGGCTTTCCATGAAAGTTGAGCAGTACATAGGCTGGGCAGGGTTTTTTTGTTTGTTTTTAAAACTCTGACGAAGACATGCTTTTAAATTGAAAGGTGAGAACATGCAAGTCTGTCTTGTACTAAAAGCAAACATAGGACTCCAACTTTAAATGACTGTCTACCAACTGAATCCCAGAACCCCTCAGAGATGTTAACTGAGGTGCTAACGTATCTACCTTATCTTCACAACGTATATACCTTATCTTCACAGCATTTTTAACCCAAGTCAATAAATTGCATTTTATCTACTCGCACACATGCAATTTTTGCCGCGTAGACATATCTCCAGCAGTGGTACATGTGCAAAGCACAAGAGAATCAGATCTTTGTCATCTGCCTCCAAAAGGAAACGCACAATGCTCACCCTGGCAGGGTGAAGTTATCTCAAACTAGTGATTTACCTTACTGTAGCTACAGTGTGTGCCATCACTTCCCAATTTCACGTAGAAAAAATGCGATTTTATTAACCGAAGTCTAACATAACCCTGGGAAGTAACATATCTTAGATGTTTTGCAAAGATACTTCTGTCCCATACAAGTTTAGGCTATGATCTCCCTTTAGTATCTCTGCTAGAAATATTCCTTTCCCTACTATATTTGCAGAGAAATTGACCTTTGAGCTTGTGAATTTTTAAGCTCCTCACAGTGAACAACGTTTACAGGATTACAGGTTTTGTTTTGTTTTTTCCTGAATAGAGTTCAAGATGGAATAAGCAAAGAATGTCATGGGGAGAAGAGTGAAAAAACCTGAAGTAATAAAATCAAACAAGTGCTGCTTTTAGGATACAAAATATCACACAGCAGTAACTAATTCCTAGACTTCAACTATGGAAGAATTTAGGTACACAATCACAGAAAAAAATTCAAATCTTTAAAACGTATTAAAATTAGGGAAGGATACAATGAATACACTTCAGTATTAACAGATCTCTACTGAATGCAAGAGCTTGAAATAGTTACACAACACAAGCTGCTTGGTCTTAGCACATGGTTTTAGCTCTAGGGACTATGCCCAGGACTATAATATTCTACAGTTTGTTCAGAATACAGTTTATATCTGTGCTTTCTTTCTTTTTTTGTGTGTGTGTATTCTTGGAAATTTATTTGAAGCATTTCATAACCTCACAGAGGGCATGGACTGAGGCTACGGGTCTGCTGTTCTGTATGTAGAACAAACTCTTAGTTGCTGCATGGAGTCCTAATGTAAAAGGACAATTCAAGCGCAGCTTGCAGCGCTCAACACTCTCTCCTAACTGCCTGTTTAGGAACCGGAGCAGTAATCCCATGACCTCGCTACACTGAAGAATTTGCTACCCAGGCTACGGAATCAGAATCGTAAACTTCTTCTTACCCAGAGACGCATTTTGTACCTGCAGAAGAGCAAAACAGCACACCAAAGTGAACCACCTCCCTGAGGACTTAGCGGGTGGTGGGTGGTTCATGTCACTGGCCCAAATAGCAATGCTGGGGCTGCTTCTCAGAGAGAAGTTCATGTTTTTAGGTCAGATTCAAACTACACGTTTTTCTACCTGGGTGTGACCTCACTTCACTTTCCTGTGCATGTCATACCACCCAGTTCAAAGCGTGCCCCGTGCATTTGCAACTCTCTCAAAGGTGTCGCCTTCTTACAAGAAGGTGTTTTATTTGCCTGGGGCCCTCTGAAGCGCCTCCACGAGCACCCACTGACTGGCTAAGACCACAAGATTTCCTCGCATTAAACAAAGCAACAACAAATAAGCTTGAGTGAGATTTCAGGGGATCTCTGCATACAATGGACCATTTATATGATACAAACACTGGCAGAAAAACACTTTGGAGCTACAGTATTGTTCCTGCGCAGACTGCACAGTATTTTATGAATTGCCATTTGTCGGTTTGTTTTTACATGGTACAACACAGCAGAAAGGACTGGTGGGGTAAGAAACTGCAGTAGCTTTGGGTTAGCCTGCCTGCATTTGCCTAATCTCCAGTATGGTAGAACCTGCTACTGTATTAATTTTATAAAATGAGCAATTAAATAGTTTTCCACCCTTTTTGAGAGCTGCATTTTCCTGAGAGCGTGTGCCGAACAGCATTATCAAACTGTGTGACAGCAGACTTCACTTCTGTTTCAAACATAGAACCATTTGTCTCGCTTTACACTGACAATATCCAAGAACAATTAAAACTCAGTGCTGTTTCGCCCCCCGCCTTTTCTGGGTGAGCGGATCTTTCTGATATGAGTTTGTGGTTACTGCATCTCAAGAGGCGGTTTGTTCTAGGCTCTTGAGGGACAGAAATGAGCATAAGCAACCAACACACATCACTTACAGACAATAGGACTGTGGATGCAAGCACGTGCAGAATAGTTTGATTTGTCACAGCAATTGTCAACTGATAATTAAAAAAACCCAGTAAAATTAACTAACACCATGGAAAGCACAGATGAGAATCAAACTGTTCTATACTACTCAGAGTCTTTGATTTGTTTGTTTGTTTACAATATCCAATTGTATTTAAGAGGAAAAAAAACAACCAAGCAACCAAAAAAACCCCTCATTCAGACTAGCCTACATCAGACTGCTCTTTATGTAAAGCTGGCACGGTACCTGGCCCTGAGCATTTGAAACATCACAGCCATGTGCAGGGAGCAATACAGTTAATGCTTATACCTTCAAGTAATTGGTTGCTTAGTTACAGACATTTACATTCGCGTTGCTGGGGGCCTATTGCTCAGCTAGAATCAAGCTGATTTTTAAATATGAAATCAATGCGCTAACTAATTATTTCTAAGGCCAAACTTGCACTGGACAGATATAAAAATACACAAAGAATATCCCGAAGGGATGTGAAAGAAAAGCAAGAATTTGATTTGTATAGACATTTACTTCTCTATCCACCATTGTTTGGGTGGACAAGATTAAAGGGATTTAAAAAAAATAATCACACCTACCAATAACACTGACGTAAATTCAGAAATATTTATTTCAAGCAGTGACAACGAGAATCTAGGTCGATTTTAAATCCTCTGAATTTCTACCAGTGTATGAGATCATTCAGCCATTATTTTTTTCACATTTATTGTCTTGTCATGACTGCACTGTAATATAGTGCCGCTCTAAGTATTACTTCAAGATATCTCAGAATAAACGCTCAGAGCTATGGCATGAGTACACAAAGCATGTAGTATCTTAATTCTGAAAGACCACAACATTTTATTCATATGTAAACCAATGGCCAGATTTAGAAAATATTTTCTTGATTTGTTGGCAGTGGTTGTACACTAAGTCAGAGATCACCTACTGTTCAGCAACTGCAGATTTCTGAAGTACAAAGAGAACACAGCACAAAGAGAATCAACACTCCACAGTGACAGGATGAATATTTGACAGGTGTCACTCACAAACAGACAGACAGAGGAAATTCAAACAACATCATAAATATGAAAGGGAAAGCACAAATGCAAGTTAGGTAAGTTACAGTATGTGTGTTTTCTAATTAGTTCATCAATAAGGCATTTCACTTAGACATAGCACGTAAACAAGAGGGATATGAGGAAAACTGGAGACTAAAGTAGGGATGTGATTATTCCCATGATGCGATAAACCTACTGAGAAGTCTTTACATAACAATTACAGCCTATTTACCTTCCAGAGTTGTTTGCTATCACATGGTTTACAGCTGTAGCTGTACCATCCTGTAGTAGTGTGTTACGTGCTTTTATCTCCGTATTTGCATGGGTGTATCTCCAATATTCAAGTCTTACTGGCTTACTAAGTTTAAGACCCCAAATCAAGCATAAGACAAAACTAATTTTTAGTCACAAAATATTTTAAAATCCTACTAATATATCTATATATATATTTTTAAAAGATTGTTCTACAAAAGCCTTTTATTAAGACAATTATCAATGGTGTACTCAAACGTTAAAGTCGTACAACAGGCCAAGTTCTACACTCACGTGTATGCAACCCTCCCCAGCTCCTTTCAATCTTTCGCAGAGCCAGAGCTGCATATACCCAAGGAAAATGTCACTTTGTCACTATGAAAGCTCTCGTTTGATTCTACCACTGTAACACCTTACCCTTCTTTGCCGATCTCTCCAACTTTAAGCGCTTCACCAAGCGGCTCTTTACCAAGTTTGGTCAAATTCATCTTGGTCTCTAGGGTCATTAGAAAAGATCCATTGTAGGACATTTCCAAATCAATCCAAAGCCCTATAATTAACAACAACAAAAAATGCCACTTTAAGAATGGTCACAATCACTTTAATGTTAAGCCAAAACTTGTTTAAAAAAAGTCTATAGATCATACTTTTTCACCAACCGATTATGCCATTAATTCACAAATAATTAAAAGCTTATCAATGCAAGTTTTCTGTTCACATTAAGCTCATGGAACAAAGTTGAACATTCAGATATTAATCAAAGCCACGCTGAAAGACAGATCAGTGAGTACAGCTAACGATCTAAAAAAAAGAGTGTGATTTATGCACACCTAAACTGCTCAAGAGATCTGAATCAAGACAAAGAAAATACAATAGAGTCAGCGATTCACTTCAAAACTATTTACAGTACTGCTCCAGGCCAAACAGTAATAGGGACACTCCTCTATATTACTTACGCTGTCGAAATGAAGCAAAACTTGAAATCCCAGAGCAATATTGCTCGTCACACATCACAACCTGCAGCCTCTTTTTCTTTCAACAATGGTATATCAATGAGGTATGAAAAGGTTCGCCCAGTAACTCAGCTGTAGACATTCTTCTTCTGACTCACAGCAAACAGGGTCATTACTTAGAACAATTCTAGATGTGTAGTATTGAGTTAAATCCTATTGTCTGGGCAAACTATTTGCTTATTGCAATCACCAAAGAATTGTTTTGGGAATAATTGCAAGATTAGGTCCTGCCTCTTGAGTGACACCCTGCAGTCCCACCGATTAAAAAAAGCTGTAGGGTATTTGTGATCCAGAGATTAGAAATCAGATGCTACTAAGTACAGATTATGCATCTCCCTTTTCCAGACTGCACAGCAGACTTTGTGCAGCTGCACACAATATGCCCTACCAGTATCTGTCACATCATCCTCTAATGCAGTCTACTTCTATTTACTTATTCGGAAGTAATTAATGGTAACTATTCTTTGGGTTTGATTGATCTAGAAAAGACAAGCTTTTTCAGTTAAAGAACAACTGTTTTGCTTTTCTGCAAAAAATGTATCAGAAGAATGGCACTGTCCCCAATCCCACCCATTTATATTAACAGAAACACACACAGCTCCCAAAGACCAGGACCTTGATACACCATGAGATTACACGTTGGAAGCAGTACTGAAGGCAAGCTGCTGCTTTACTAACCCAAATTATTATTTTTTTCATCATATTTTTTTCTATTGCTGTTCTAAAACAAAACACAAGAACTCAAACACAAGCTTATACAGATTTTTCCTCTTTACGGTAATGAAGTAGCAGTAAGATCATCAGAAACAAGAAAACAGCTAAACGGATCTTTTGCATAACCAATGAGTCAGCATGCTTCAAACGTCAATGTTGTTTTAACAGTAGATCAAATTAAGCAAAGGATGCCATTACTTGAGGGAAAATTCCTTCTGGCCAGAAAACGTTCATACACATTTTCCGGAGGGAAAAAGCGAGGTAGAGGAGGGAGGGGAGGGGGGAAGAACTGGGCAGATGGTACAATTTGTTCAGAGTTATCTGGTTCCCTAGCCTTGACAGAAGCACAGTAAATAATACAGCATATGCTGTCACCCAAATAGGACTGTATTAACCTAAACAAAAACCTAAAAAAAAAAGATTTTTTTTCCCTAACATTATCTGTTAACAAATTTAGTTACTTAGAGTAGCCATATAATAAAAAAATATTTTCCTCATAATCAAGCAAAAAAAATTGATGAAACAAAAGCACATGACAATTAGTAACTGCATTCTAAAGCTTCACAAAAGGCTACCTCAAATGACTGATTGAGACACTAAAGTGTCTCAAACACTTTAAGAAAAAATTCTTAAAAGTGTTCGTTCTGAAAACTGGCCTGAAGTTTTAGGATTTTTTTTTCCATGTGTGCTTTATTCATAGGTCAACTTACCAACAAGTACATTTATCCTTATGAAAACAAGTATTTCCGATTATCATCCCCTTATTTATTTATGTCCTTTTAAGTACAATAGCAAAACAAGTTATTTCAGTAATTAGTCACTGCAAGCTCTTAAAAACTCAGATACTGAGTTCACATGCCATTTGACAACATGAAAGAAGTTACAAGGATTACAAATTCTACCATAAATGTTTGCTTGTCCCAGTTTAACTGAACCAGAAACTGAAGGAGTTAATTGTTCTCACTGCTGTTGTTGGCAATTAATTGAAGCCAAGTGTTCAGCAGTCTCCTAAATCCCATCTCATGACTTAGAACTACAGCCTTTGGTTACAACTAAAGTTATGAGAACAGAGAATGGAATTCAAAAAATGTTTAAATCTAGGCAAAGGGAAACACTCCAACAAGAACCCCAAAGCATAAATTCGTTTAAAAAGAAGCCACAAAACCACTTGGCAACATCATATATGTAACAATTTTAAGAAGTTTTAACTTTGTTTTCTGTAGTTCAAAACAAAATTTCTACCAATGGTGAATCCACTTTGCTAACTGGGAACACCAGAGGATGTCCTAAGTACCGTGGAGAATCCGCTGTCCCACACAGGAAACATACGACAAGAAGCAGCAATATGTTTTCGTTCCCCAAATACTTGATTGCACATGAGCTCATTCCATCTATTCAATTTTTATTTCTCTTAAAAGACAGTTTTTGTTCCTCATGGCAACCAAACAATTTGCTCTTTTCAAACATGTTTTGCTTATAAAGCTCAGTGGAAAATATACTTTCAAGAGGTTGAGCGCAAAGTACCCAGTGTTACAGGGATAAGGCTTTTCCCCAAAAAGTTGGAAGTCTCAAGTGAGGTAAGGGCAAACAGCAGCATTCAGATACAACACGCAGCATTAGTTAACATGTTATTTATGTCCAAGAGAATTTTAATAATTCTCTGAAGTCTGTTTTGTTCACACTTTTACAAGGGAAAGGTTAGAGTTTACCAACCTTCTCATGCTTTTAGTCAGTGATTTGAGTGGCACAACATTTTTTTAATAGTAGTGATAAAGTTTATTTATTTCCTCCTAAATTTCACGCATCTGGTATTCTTGCAAAGGTCTGATGAACTGAACTCAGTTCATCTGAGTTAAAGAGCACTGTAGTAAGAGCGGCAGATAAATGAGTCTTACATCAAAACTACAGTTAAAAAAACTTTAAAAAAAACAGGTCCAAACTGTACAATATGAGAAAAGATGAAGCCTAAATTGCTTCTAAGCAGAAACTGGCTCATTATCTAATACTGTACACAGCTGAATTCTACCACAAATTCTCCTTCCTGGGGAACCACTATTGCTTGACCTTTAAGAATAGTGAGCAGAACTAAGATTTTGAAGAGACGAACCACCCCAGTGAACAGAACCCCCCCTCAAACCCACCGAGCTCAGCACTGCAATCTCCTCCAACCGGCATTGCAAGAAAGGACATGCCACCATATAGCGCTGTCTGTTCAACACCCTCATCTCTGAGAAGATACTACATAAAGAAACGTGAGACTCTGTTCCTCACTGAGAAACACTGTGCACAGGAGAGCTAGCAAAGATTGATCCTGTTACGATTTTCAGTTAGTTATCTCTTCAAGCGTTGCTCTGTCCATGTTTGTTGTTATTGTTCTAAATATGCTACTGAGACTTGCTGAAGTCTGGCTCATTGCTGGCCTGTAACTTAGAGCCTCTCCAGAGGCTCTTAACAAGTATTGTTAATTCATTAAATTCCTGCCATCTCGCTGCCAGTTTATTGGTTTTAGCACCGTCTAGAAATTATTTTGATATCTTCATGTAAGAGTTGAAAGAGCAGTTTAAAACAGAAATAAGTTGTTTTCCATGCAAACAACTGCACCACAACAGGTCCCAAGGAAATATTTCCCTTTTGACCAATTAGAAACTTCTCCACCTTGAGTTAAATAATTCTTTTTCACTTCTCCGGCCCAGAGTAACGATACGGTAACTAAAGGAGTGAATGGAATGAGAGGAAACAAGTTAAGAAACAATAAACTCAAAAACAACTTAAAATTAAGAACCGCTCTGGTTACAAGTCTTGGAAGAAAGATGGCATCTACCTCTCTTCAGCATGTAGAACAAAGACTTTTGAAGCTAAAAAACATTAACCCAAGTTGTTTTTTTATGAAACTACTTAAGTGACAAGAGTATCCTCAAATATACTCCTGTGAACATATGCAAGCCAGAGAGAATGGAAAAGAAAAAAAAAAAAAAACCAAACCAGTTCTGATTCACAAAGCAGCAGTGTGGAAGTCATTCAGCTTAAAAAAAAGTAAAACATATTTACCATTAAGAACATAAAATGATGCTGCATTTTGGAGTTTATTTTCAAAGCAACACTGTATTCTTGTTTTCTGAGTTATTACAATTGTATTTTCTGAATCGCCGTTTTCAGAGCAGGGCAACTTCTCTTGAAGAGAGCCAAAATCTGTTTTCTGCTATGGTACAGAATCAGATCTGTCTTAAGGAGATATGCATTGCTCTCTGTAGTCCATGACAGAGTATCAGATACAGGTCTCCATCTCTGTTGCATGCAAATTTTAGTTTAGTTCAGTAATAATTTCCAGTGCAAAGACATGATCATATTTCCGTATCTATAGAATTATGTTTACACTAAGCCTGATGCTACTGCTATTGGAGATAGAGACCACTCAGGAACTTTCTCTGATCAAAACACCCACAAGATAAACAGATCAAAATTCTGTTCTCCACAGGCACGAAAGCAGGAACCTGTCAAAACCAGAAGAGGAAGCATGTATTTTACCTCTGTGATCAACGTAAGGTTTGAAGGCTTGAAGGATCTTCGGCACTGCTATCCCCATGTCAAGCTCAGTTAGAGTTAGCTCATTCATGAAGTACGGCAGCTAAAAGAACAGAATGTAAAAATCAAATCCATGTCATGGAACCAAACATCATCGTTTCCTGAGAGAAGAAAGGTCATTAAACTTAAGGAGTGGACTGAACTGAAAAGCCACCAGTGAAAGAACACAAATACCGTTAACACAAATTTCTTCCAATTTTAGGATTTCACAGTTATCAGTTTCAAAATAATATTTTAGGGAGAGATTCAGCATCTGAACTTGGAATGTTTTTAAAACTATGTTGAACTTCAGATGCTGACCCTAAAGCTCCAGCATGCTTTTTAGTCAAAGCATGTAAAAAGCTCAGGAAAGAAGTACAAATCCTATTTTACTGTGAATAAAAAATCAAAGACTTCTTTGAATTTTAAATTCAGTCACATATTTTATAGTTGCAGTTACGTCAGCTATTTTTATCTTCGGCAAACTCTTTCATAGCACATTAGCTTTTCATTCTGTATCATAATTTTAGTATGACAGAGGCACAGAATCACGGTGATTTGGGTATCTACTTACTGTAAGTATTTCTAATTGATAGAAATTCTATCTCCTGTGAATAGACCTTTAACCTATCAAAAATACATCCATCCCCCATTCTCAGTCATTCCACTTTAACTGTTTCCAATGAGATGTTTGGGTACCCTGCTGTCACAATTGTGGAAGCAGCCAGGGCAGAATTAGGTTACTGCTTATTTCCCAAAGCACAAGCAACACTATCTCACAGCTGGTGCTGGCAGCTAAATTTCAGAGCTTTTGTCAGCAAGACTACATCTTCCTTTGCCTTTAGGAACAGGCAAACTCCTCCCCAAATATCAGGAGCTAAACAGCCCTGTGATTAACTGCTGCTGTTCAGAAGTTACAGAATGCAAAGGGAAGACCCAGAAGTCATTCAAAAGCATCACTCCTCCCTTCACCCTTTGAGCTTATGCAGTTGATGCACAATTATATCCCGTCACCCCACAGACAGCTCTTTCCGTGGCTGTTACTCCCAGCGACCTCTCCTGCAAGCAGTCTGTGTCTGAAGTTAATAGGAGCACATTAGAATTGTGGTTCCCTGATCTCCTCCATCGTCAAGGCAATCTACTATTTCCCAAAGCAGATTTCATAACTTATAAACAGTTCTATTTATCCCTAAAGTAAATACGGCAATACTGTATAAAAAATACTTTTTATATAAAAACTTCACAGACACAAATAGTTAACCCAACTGTAGTGCGTTTGAAACTGAAGCAGCGAAGTTAACATGCTGAGATCCTACTGTGAAACGGATAGCAAAGCTGAACTGGAACTCCGCATCACGTTTATTTATTTGTCTTTTACATACAAGTGTTAAATAAGTGTTTCTCCTACTGTTTTAAAACTCAAAGACTATGTGTTTGTTTTCCTCCATAAGGAATGTGTAGTGCAAGTCTCCAGATTAGTTACCTTGATTTTGCTAAGTTTCATTTGGATCTTCTTTGACACTAGATCAGACCAATACTTTTCTCCTAAAAAATCCCAAAATATTCTTCCAAGCAAAGCATTCACCCAGGCCTCCTGTTCTTCTTCTTCAGCTTCCACGTGGGCATCTGGTAACTGAAAACACAGAGCAGGTTTTCAGCTCTATAAAGTCTATAAACTAAGGTCAGAAAAGGCCTCATTTACACTGGGAAGTTCAGTGTTACAGGCCGGGTTATTTAAGAACACTAAATGCTCAGCACAGATTTACAACCACATCAGCTGGCCTGACATGAGCTTGCTTGTCATCATCCTGACATGCAACAGAGTGAATGAGACCACACAGATATAGACTGACCTCTGGCAATGAAATGAGAAAGTTGGATGTAATTTAACCTCTGGCAGAAAAAGCAGATAAGCCCAGAGTGGGTAGACTCAGAAATGTGTCTGTAGTAGAGACACTGTCTCTTCAATAGGAAAGCAAGACCTCATCTTACATCCCTAAGTCCAGTTCAGAAGCATCACAAATAGATGATAAACAAATACAGTACAAATTCTTCCTTCCAGTGTTTGTATATTGGATTCAGGAAACCATATTGTTCCTTCTGCTGCAGTACAGATTTTGTTTACAGTCCAAGAGGATTATGTCTTGGTCTCAAAACACTTGGAGATATATGTTCAGATGTTACATCACTGACTATAGACATGAAAGCAAAGGCAGCTGAAATAATTTTGGGTGTGTACATGCTATTATCTATTTCAGTAAAACCAGGAGGTTTCCATGAAGGAAAGACAACAAACTTAACATCTCTCAACTGCCTGCAATGAAAGGAGAATATGCCTTTCATTATTATAGGCAGAAATCCTGAAGCCAGCAGAAAAGCAGTGCTTTCTAAGAGAAGTCAGGTAGATGCTACAGTTCTGAACGTCAGTTCTTGGCAAGGACTTCTCCCAGTGGCTGCAGCCTCATGCACGCAGAATTGCTGGGTTAATAGCTTCTGCCGTGACGCAAGTTTCCTGCCAGCGCTGCTGGTCTATTTATAGAATGATTTCTGACACGTGCCAGATTCAGCAGCAAATTCATCACTGCTTCAGGGGTTGTCGGGGGCGAGAACATCTTTTTTCCTAGGGGAACACAAGATTTTATTCGTATGCTATACCACGGTCTCCTACTCCTTTCTGGACGTTGTATGAAAGTCTGGCAACAAAGATGCATGACATGAATTACATCTTTGAAATGAATGGTGATTGTACTTAACATTAAGGATCCATTTATTAGGAGTGTCGCACTTAATATTAAGGCTCTGTTTAATAAGAGTGATTCAAATGCAGTCCAAGAGGCCAAAGGATTAGTCAGAGGTATAAACATTGTTCACTATTACACTGCTACGTACTCCACAATGCTAACACATCAGCCAGTTAGTATTGCTTTAAAAGACTTTTTAAAAATTGAAACCATACGATCCATCTATCCATGCCTTATGTCTTTTTGAGCAAGACTGTCCAAATCAAGTAGTAGTCTATACAAGAGCCAGTTCCATTTCTGTCCCCCAATCAACTCAAACAGCAGGTATACTACAGTAAAAACTGTCCCACTGTTGTTAAAGCCACAGCCGGAGGACCATCAGATACATACTAAAGGCAAATTCCTAACCCCGTTCATGGCAACAGGGCCAGGACATCATTCTTGAGAAGAACTGAAGAGGTCAAGCACTTTCTGAAACATGCAACAGAAAAACAGTTCTCAGGTCCAGGACAAAAACCACTGCTTCATGTGATCCAGAGTGCATGAGTGAAGCCAAATATGGGGCTGAAAACAGATTTTATAGTGTAGTATCTGCACTGAAAAACTACTACAAACAGCATCTAATTTATACTTCTGTTATATGACAATTCTGTCCCAATCAGGTGCTCAGACGCACTCAGGAATGGTGTAAGACCTTTAGCTACCCATAATCAGCAGAAAACAAAGATCAATTTTACTACCAAGTACTAAAAACTCCACTTAAATTGTTTCAACAAGCCAGGACCTCAAAAATATGCTTTTAGTTCAATCTACTTTAGAATATACACAGAAAAATTTAACTTTTTACTACTATTGGGAAGTGAGGTTTGTGGAATTTTGCTTGATCTTTTTGTTTGTTTGTTTTAATCTTAAGCATAAGATATAAACTCCCTTGGGACCAACGGTTTTTAGGACACACCTGTGCATTCCTAAGAAAAAAATCTACAGCCATATTGCCTTCAGCTGTACGATCTTTTAGGTACAAGACACTGCAAAAGCCAGGAAAACCACAGACAGTCTTGGGAGATAAAAAATAAAATAAAATCAAATTAAATAATTGAAAAACTTGTATGTTATATTAAGAAGAAACTGTGGTCAACAGGGAACTAGCAAGCGTGAAAACCCACACTGACTTTATAGAAAGTTTAGGCCCAACCTGTAGTTAAAGAAATTAATTTTTCTTTCTACATAGCTAATTTTTGAAGTTGTAGTTAACAAGATAAAATATATCACCATCTCTGATGCGTCTTCTGGGGGAAAAGTATTACCTTTTTCACAGCTGTAGGGCTGCTATCTGCACTGAGGACTGGACTACCTGAAGGGCTTTTCTTTTCATGTGGAACACACTTTGCCATATAAATGTTGTAGTCCAGAAGCATTTTCTGCCGCACGTTGCCAGCCAGATCCTTGTGCTTCGGCTGGGATGCAATTTCTTCTGCACTTCCCTTGCTGCTGCTTCGGCTATGTGTGAGAACTCCAGACTGACTATCAGTTCTACTATGTGTTGGCAAGATCCCTAAATTAAAAGGAATAATACCTGTTTAACAAAAAAGGAACCTGACAGTCAAATAGCAGAGTATATGATCAAACACTTAAAGGAACAAAATTAGCTTGCAGATATAATTCATTCCGAAAAAAAGACCATTCAGACTAGCGCTTTCTCATTTTGAAGGGTATAAGTAAATTCCACTACTGTGCGCTCAGGTGGTCCTGAACCCAAATTAGTCAATATTTGGTATGATTCAGCACTCAGCAGGATGTGGGATGGAAAAACTCAGCTGATCAATAGCATATTTAAATATGGACACTCACATATGTATAACATATGGCAGAATTACCAACAGCCCTGCTGGGGAATGCCAAAAATAAAAGTCAGGTGATTAAAATGTACCTATAACTAAACTTTTTTTTTTTTTTAAATTTAATTATAGGCTGTTACAATTAAAAGGACTGTCAAAAGCATATAACTGTTAGAATTTTAATTAGCCATTAATTTTGCATTTGCATTTCAAGAAGTTATGTGCCAGAAATAATGATGTTAACCAATTTTTAAAAAGCTTCTCAGAGGACAGAAAGAGACAGAAAAGCACGAGTCGTTCAGATTTACAATTATATCAGAGGATCGGTTTTAAATTAATATTTCAAACATTTGGTCAATACTGTAGAATAATATGGGTTTTGGTTCAGATATACGTATTAGCATGGGACTTCTTATTTAAACACAAAAATGTGTTTGTTTGCAACATTAACCCGTGAGAAAGCTCTTTAGTCTTTACAGGAGACTAGAGCTGAAGGAAGGATGGAGGAGGAAAAATGGGTAATAAAAGGACTGAGTCTAATACTGCAAACATTGTCATCAGCTCCAATAGTACGAAGAGGGGAAAAAAAGAGGATTGAACAATTTATCCTGACAAAAATTACAGGAGCTGTTACAGACACTGAAAAATAGTGCATTCACATAAAACAGTCTAAAAATAGTAAGAACAGTTGAGGGCATATAGCCAAGTACGTAGCCAAGAGAAGAAAAGGCAGGGTGGAAAGGTGGGAATGAGAGGCCAAGATACGGAGCAGAAGAGTGTCTTTAGTATTATTTGTCTGTAAAGATCACTATGGCTCCACAGTTGCTTTAACTGCCACTGGGAAAACATAACTTCGGTTTGTTTCTTTTAGTAGACGCTTTTACTAGAATACAAAATTCGAATACCTGGCTTGCTCCCAGATAAACTGGATGGCTTCTTTGCTTCAGACTTCAGCTTGGATGCAAGAAGGAACCTTCTGAACCATTCCTCCTTCTCCCTACCTGTCCTTCCAAAGAGATAAAGCACTTGATCCTTTTGGCTACTGTACTTTGCTCCATCCTGAGGTTTCTTGGATTCTTCATTGTTCGAGTCCACTTTTTCAGCAGATAACTTTTCCTCTGTATTCTCTTTATCAGTCTGGGCCTTAGCCATAAAGTCGTCTTGCCTAGCAAGTTCAATGCAAATAGGGTACTTCTTATTCCAAATCCGTTTTCGCGCCAGACTCTTAGGAACCAGGGAAATCTGAAGGATAAATGAAAGGGTCAAATTAACTTATTTTTCAATTGTATCTTCTATGTTTCTGTAGTCACATAAAGAACACAGCAACACAAGAGATACAGATCCTACATTGGATCTGCTGGGTTTAACTGACTCTTAACTTATAGCTGGTTGATCTCCAGTCCACTGCTGTCACCAGGTCTTTGGTGAGCCTTGGAATTAAAACAAGGACCACCCAAGTAGCTTAGACTTCTACAATCATGTGGAGAAACTCAGTTTTAATTTAAAAGATCTTATTCTCATGGTTATGCAGAAAAAAATAGAAAAAACAAGAGCCTTGCTTCTGTGACCACGAGGTAGGTAATGAGAATTTAAACCGAGTTTTAAAACCTCAGCTTTTCAGGCCCACCTCATGAAATTGTGTGTTTGAAGTCGGCAATAGTCACACTGAGTATGTAAAAAGTGATTTTATTCCTTTATTTATAAATTATATTCTAAATTCAGTATATTCAGGGAGAATTGAGACAATGCAAGCGATGAGAAGAGTAGTAAGAGTTAAAAATTCCAATCAAGGGGCTGAACTTACCCTCCTCCAAAACCTGTGGGTAAATACCTTGGAGAATAGCCACAATTTGCTTATTCTATTCAGGGCACCTAGCACTTTGTAACCAATTGGGGGTGAGGGAAGGGGGAAGTACGTGAAATTTTTCAAAGATATCATGGAGAACAATTGTCAGTCAAGTGCTCTTGTAGCACTTGTGATAGCTTTGCTTGACTTCATTATGGGGAAAACAAGTCTGCAATAGGCAGGAATCTCAGTTTTTGCTTTATCTTTTTCACTGTCTTCCTTTAACAGAAAGCAGAGCTGACAGCAAGCTCCTTTTGCATACTGATTCAGGGAAACAAAGGGAGGTTTTCCCCACTGTCGCCTTGGTCCATCTCTCCCTCGAACTCCCACAGTCAACTGAAGCATAGTTTCCTCCTACATTTGTACTGCCAAGGCCTTCTATTGATGCAGCACGTTAAAAAAAATCCATTCTTTTAATAATGGGGTATTGATGTATTACTTAATACAATGCCAATGGGATCAACTTCACATGGCAACTCTTCAAAGATTTGAGGGAGGCAAATAACACGTAGGAAGACGATCGCAGCGTTATTCTTGATGCACTCTTCCCACTGCAAAAATCCCAGTCTCCTTCCCTAGACAGGGGGACCAACAGCAAGTCATGTCTGTTCCAGCCACCTCTCATTCTCCTCTTTTACACCCACATACAATGAAGGTTCTCCCCTCAAATGAAATGCAAACATTGTCTAAACTGCCTTGGGATAGAGACAACCACCAAAGATTATGCATTTTGGTGGAAGCTTCAGAACAGTCACACAGTAATCTCATGTATGGGGAACAATTCTCTAAACTCCCATGTGTTAACTTCTGCTTTGAACTGACAGAGGAAAATCATGCTTTTCCTTTACTGTGTAAATATGTAATTTTTTCTAAATCCTGCTTAATCTTCCTCCCCAGCACAATCTTTTGCAAGTTAGTCACGACAACAATTTTGTTTACATAATGACAGCACATGAAAATAGAGGAGTGAAAATAATTTCAAAATTTCAAAAAAAGTTTCAGAGTATTCTTTGTTAAAATCAGATCTAAGTAAGGCACACTCACCTTGCTCTCTGTAAGTTCATAAATTTTCTGGCTGACGTACGTGACTTCAGGCTTTGGCTCATTGTACACAGCCCTTCTAGAAATATTTTTATTGGGTTTTGAAAGTCTTAAGGTGCTTCCTTCGAGTCGCACATAGACAGAGTGAGTCAACGTAGCATGGTATGTTTCTGGATCATAATTGTAAATTTCATTCATCCATCCCTAGAGAAGAAAACACTTGTTAATAGGCTTTTAAGATGCTGGAAAACCAAGTACAGCACATACATCAAAGTTTTAAATAATTATCCAAGCTTTTGCCAAAGTTATGTCACTCACTGTACAAATACAGCAAAGCAGTAGATGCCCTAAATGAGATAGCACTAAACTGACAGAACATGAGATGAGGACTGTACCCCAAGCACACAATTATTTTTTTTTTCCTGAGTAAATAATTTTGTGTGTGTAGTGCAGTGCTCTTCCACCTCACCTCCATGAAACGCCGCACGACCTGCAGACGCAGGCTCGCTGGAAAGAGGCACAAGGCAGCCAGTAAGGGCACGCCGCAGAGCAGCCCGTCTGGCACAGCAAGCAGGGACATTTTCATCACCAACGGTCAAGACAGAGCAAACAGTCTGTCCGCTTACAGACAGCACTGACATTTTAATCACCAACAATTAAGCACTGCGCGGAAGACCACAATGGAGTTTGTTTTTACACACCATCACTGTTTAACAGCATTTAACATGTTGTGTAAGTGCCCAGTTACAACACAGGAGTCCTACATGTGGGGATTAAATTCCATTCATTTCTGTGCAGTGAAAGGAACAGAAAACAAACAAACCAGCCCTGCTGTAACAAGCCCGTAAGTGCTGACTCTAACCATGGGGGTGATGCTACTCCTCTTCTCCAACATCTGCTTACAGAAAATGAAAGATGATAAATGGGGCAGAAGACAAGCCAGAATACTCATTCAAGAAAGACAAGTTTTCCTTCTCTTAACCTGCCCTACAACATACTTTGATAATTACTTCTACCTGCACATCAAAATCTTAATTTGGCATACTCAATATTTATTAATGGCAAAAGAAGCGAAGGAGGTAGACTTAAACAGATGCACCCTAAAGCATAAAGCAAAAAGGCATCTTTATAAATACCTAGGCAAGTATGGTAGGGGGGAGAGCATCTGCTGCTGGGAAGTGGGGAGAGCTGAACAAGCACCCCTAGTATCCTTCAAAACCAAGTTTTGTCGGTTTTACGTTGTAACTATCTTACACAAAACATACCAGGAATTACTGCAACATTTTAACTTATTAAAGAAGTTTCCACCCAGACACAGATATGTAAAATTTATTTTAATGCTCATTTACTTCAGTGCCGCATAATTTCTCAAAGTAGACAGCATACACTTTCTTAGGTGCCATAGTAACAGTGATATCTGTGTTTTGCTTAGTCCAACATCTAGCTCCATTTTCACTATAAACCCCAAAAAACCTACATAAATTAGCATTTCTTTTATGTTCAGGAAAGATTAAGTCATTCATCTTTGCTCAGCTCCAAAAGAGACTACCTTTTATTAACTGAAATACCTATACCAACGCATGCTCTCTGCAGAAGCTTTGTGTTTGGGATTTTTGCTTACACCGGGTTATATACAAACACAATGCAGGAGGAAGAGTTTTCTATAAACCATTAAGGTTCTGCACAGCAGGGTTGATGTATGTTTGAGGACATCCTATTTCCTTCCTAGAAATTATTAAGCCAAGACATCTTTGAGCAGACAGCAATTAATTCTCAGCCAGGCACTCCAGCTGGACTTACTGAAGCACAAGGACACCACGTGAGTTGCCTAAAGCCACCGTGAGCCATCCGCTCTGTGCGGAGCTGGAATATCCATATGGCCCACAGATCTCCGGAGAGACTCCCACCTGCCCCCCTGATCAGATCTCCGAGCTATTTCTAGCTCAGACACTGAAGTCTGGAGCCTGCAGCCAGGCAAACGTACAGGTGAAAATTTGCTGCCTCAAAAGTCTTTTGCCTTCTCCTGCAAGGCTCTTCAGCCAACAGCCACACAACCTGAGAGAAAGGGATACTTGAAAAGTGGATCTTAACATGAAGCTTAGCCACACAAACCCCTTTTGTAACTGTAATAAGCTATGATGTTATTTTCAGCAGGAAGGTTGGAAACCTCCAGGTATGTGTGGTACCCAAGAAGGAAGGTGAGAATACATTTGAAGTTTCCTTAACATCCTGCTTGAGATGGAACCAGCTGGAGTTTTCTGACACCAGCACTTGAGCTGAACAAAGGACGTGTAGGAACGAAAACAAGGTGCGATTTCCGGATCGTTCTCTTAACTGCCATGTACCATAGTGAGAAGTAAAAATCCATGAACACAGCTTCCAAGATGAAAAGCTGAGGGTTGACATGACATGAACACCTTGGGACACACATCAGATGCGCAAGCTTTGCTATACCTTCCCAGCAGCTGTATGACTGTTATCCAACACCCTTATAGTCATGTTTAATTTTATTCCTCCAGCACATGCTGAGATGTCATAGCCACATCTGTGATAAAAAGGCGCGAGGCCCAGCCTACTTTAAGTGACTCAACCAAGTCCAGTGAGCCTCTGGTAGCACAGGGGTCTGAATCCATCCGGTATGTCATCCACTAGACCAGCACCTTTCCTGCACTGTTTCTTCTATAAGGGTGCCAGTAGCAGCCTTTCTGCCAGAAGATTTGCTTACCCCACACAACTAAACAGCAGAGGACAGGCCCCTTTGAAGATTGCCACCTTCTTCCCAGCAGCAGCAAGACACACTGAATTTAAATGGCAAAAAAACCCAAAACAGAATCTCTGCTCAGTTTGTATAGTTCCGCTTCTCTTTCAGCATTCCAGAGCCATGGAAAGTCCCACCTGCTTTTCTGATCCCTACCATGCGCCCAGGCTTTCCACTTCAAACAAATGGATTAGCTGTATAATCTGCCAAACACAATTCTCAATCCTGTACTGCCGCCTCCCCTGCTCACTGTACGCAACAAACCCAAGAGAAGTGCAAACGCTCCTTCTCATAGCACAACCATCAGGTTATTAAGCGACTGAAAAACCTGTCCAGGATTTGTAATAATTTCTAGCTGCCTAAGGTACTGAACGTTCAAAATCTAGAACTGACAGAAGATAAATCCATTTTCCAACTAAAGTAGAAGCCTACACGGCACTTTCTTCACAAGGAAGAGATTGGCTGTTTCCTGTATTCGGGGCATAGCCCAAAATCCAAAAGATACACAGTTTTAAATTCAAATATTTAGGGTTTTATTTTCAGACAGTACCTAGCCAACAGTCAGGATGAAAGAGATACCACACGCATTACTACAAACCCTTCTTATACATAAATGTTTAGTTTCCTAATTTCTAAGGACACATTGTTTCCTTTTTGCACTCAACTTTCAAGTTATTTCGTAACACAGAGAAACACCGCATGGCTGAGAGTGAAATGTTACTACTTCACCAAATGATGATTCTTCCCTCTATTAATGAATCTGAAAATGTGCACCAGTTGCAGGAATTTTCCCCCTCCAATATATATCTATCGGTGTTAAAGGGGGAAATGACACCATCTGCCTGCTCACTTCAGCAATTTTCATTTTTGTAAATTGTTTCATCTAGCATAAAAACCTTTTTTGAGAAGATTATCAAAAAAAAACCACCCAAATTCATCCCAAAGTTCCTGCATTTTAAGAACAATTTTAGCAGAATTACCTCCGCCCCTTCTCTTTGCAAAAACCAAATTGGAACAAAAGATTCACAGCCTACAGAAACCGTTTTGCACTGCATCTAAACAGAGAAGTTATGTTACCATAACGTGCTAACAATAGATTAATTTTCCCAAACTACTGAAACAACAGTGGATTTTCTTGTGTAGAAGAGGAGCAACTGTATGATGGGTCTTTTTTGTACTAGCGAAGTTGTTAAAATAAGAAATTTAGTAATTCAGGGAGGACAATGACCATAGTCATATGCTACTCTGCAGCTGCTTGCCATTTACACTGATCCTGTGATCTCCATGTCTAAAGGTCAGCAGTTGCTCTGAATTCACAGCCAAAATTAGGAGAAAGTGCCTCACCATCAGACTGGTAACTAACCTGAAAATGTACTGGGGTAGAATACTGGGCAGCGCGGCTTTTACAGCAAAGGCCACAGTTACTGTTCAAAACCCCACACATGCGCTAACAGGATCTGGCCCGTTCGTTAGACAGCAGAGACCGAACTCCCAGCTCCCAGAGTGCAGCACGTCACCTCTGCCACCGCAGCCATGCCAGCTAAACCGGCCCTGGGGAACCCTCGGGCCTGGGGAACACAGGCACTGGAATAAAACGGCTTTGAAAGTCCCACCCCACTTTTCCTCTTTCATGACTCCAGGCTGCAAATTTTTTATTGGAACTGCAGTTCGACAGGGTAATTCATGCAAGTAACAACTGCAGAGTCAAGCCCCTTAGTGCAGCAACTTTTTAATGCTACTTAGTTTAAGGTCTCAGGCCTGTTATACCTTAACCTGAGAGGGGAGGTTGCAGGGAACTGCAAAAAGATCCTTACAAAGGACCCAGAGGGCTGGGGGCACAGACCAGGTCTGCAAGTAAAAATAAATAAAAATCATTACTTCTATAATATTTTCATATACACAAAATAAAGGAATTGGCAAGTCAACTTCACAATACAAGCCCAAATCTGGATTATAACTGCAGCCAGAGTTTCTTCGTGATATTAACAGATTGATTAATATCAATTATCGTTAAATGATATCATCAAATGCTCCAGCACCAAAGTTCTTGAAAGACTGTTGATACTCAAATCACACTAATTGTATTAGTATCCCTCTCATTACCAGCATTTCACAATTCTTCAATAGTGCTTTGTTTGATAAATGGGGAAAAACGTAATGCAGGTTTTTGAGCTTGTATTGACAGGGAATTTAAAGACACAAAAAAGTCTATGGTGGGCAGAAGTAACCATCACCTTAACTGGAAAACACATTTATCTGCCAGAGGCCACTATCAAACATGAAATCCCCTGAGTGATATTCAGGAATAGCATGCTGGTAAAAAGCCTCCTCTTTCTGTACAGCTTCGCTCAAAAAGCTTCATTTCTCTAGCAGGCACCGCCAAGATGGTCTTCTCATAAAAGTTCTTTCTAATGGAAAGGGTAAATTTATCATTTCCATTTTAGCTGTTACTTAAACCCTTTTGTATCAGCCAGCACAACACAAGGGAACGCACACTTAAGGCAGCCAACAAGGCAGTCAGAAAAACCTAATGCATTAAAGAAGAAACAAAACACCTGTGAGCAGAGGAAAAAAAAGGAAAAGGAAGGTAGAGAACTGAAGAATAAGGGACTAAGAGGATAAGAAAACATACGCTGAAGATGCAGGGGGTTTGTGTGCNGCGTGTTCTCCTTCCAATACCAAAGACTTGAGTGGAATAAGCAAGTGTAAAAAGAACAGAAATTGAAAAAAGTAGTTTGATTCAAATCTACAGAAGCACACACTAACCAGCATAAAAGTGTTCTATTCTTTCACATTGCAAATTAACAGTTGTGGGGGAGATTATATTAATGTTCAGATATTTTGCAATTGCTGAGGGGAATTTGCCACTAATTCTTGAAACGAGGGAAATATGAACTTCACAAACAATATTTACATGGGGGTGAATGCACATGTACTTGTCCAAAAATAGCCTGACAGCAGTTTGGCAGAATCCCAACTCCTAGAGCTCCGGAAAGGGATCTTACTCATAGCATTTATCATAATGGCATGAAAGCAGTTCAGGCCAGAATACAAGACCAACAAGTCCTGAAGAGAGCATCTTTATGCAAGAGCATCAAGTTTGATTTTCCTGTATTCATGTGAGTTTTGTTACAGATTAAGTCTCATTTTTCTGAGGATCTAAACTGTCCAGTGATCATTTTGACAGAGGCAAACAGAAAATTGTTGTATGAGGTGGGAATAATTTGCAATCTGCTAAATCATGTTACATTATGCTGCGCTACAATATGGGCATTGAGCTGGTTTTTAAACTCCTGAAGCATTAAAAAGCCCTTTTACAGGGCTTGACATACTAAGGACAATTACTTTGTGTGTTAATGAGTGCAAGAAATACTTATCAAGTCATACAAAACATTAATCTGCATTCATACAGACTTCTCTGCACAGTTCATTTCTTGCCCACAGCCAGTCTCATAAAATGTATCTCCTGCATAAAAGCATTAAAATGTAGTTTAAAGGCTGCTGAGTAACAGCTAACATCTCAAAGAGCCAGCTTAACACCAGCCAACAATGAATATTGGGATCTTTATCAGCTTTTAAGTATCAAGGCAAATACATAGGCAGGCTCTCAGCTCCCAATTAACAAGGACAGAACTGAAAGTTTGTCAAGATTTGTCCTTGTAAGCTGCGGGTAAATCAACTGGGCAGACAGGCGTGTTCAGTCTGCATTCACAACAGCAAATAAAGACCACAATTCATACCAGTCGAGAAAAAAAGGGAACACCAAGGTAGCATCAGGGCTGGGCATACAATTGCCCTCTGTATTCAGCAAAAGTTGGCTTTTATATCCCGTTTCTCTAACTTTTGAGTTACCTAAAGATACAGGGGGTTAGCTATCAATACAGTATAGATTCTACAGCATATAACCAATACCATCTTAACTTAAATTTCATGCAACTTTTGTGTTGTTACACAACTGGAGATACACCTTCAGAAAGCTCAGGATGGATTTAATATTTACACAAATACAAGAAAATACTCACAAATACTCTGAAAAGCACGTGATATCAAGTGAAGGTTGTACCACTATCATTCTGAACTGCTTCTGTTGCACATCAGAAACTAGCAGATGCTTTACTGTTCAGAATTCGGCAATTCGGAAAATATTCTTTTAATTCATCAGAGATGAAGATTAGGAGAGGCACGACAGGGACAATGCAGCAGCACAAAGCCACTGAAGTAACTGGGTTGTTGCATGGATCACAACCGGACAGACAGCAACGTGCCAGATGCATGAAGCGACAGACATTTGCAGTTGTGAACCAGGATGGAGATGGGGAAGGGCAAAGAAGAGGGAGGATAAATCTTCTAAGAGCTTGATTTAAAATATAGCTCTCGGATACACATTTTACCGAACTGTAATTCATAGTGTACAGTACAATATTCAAGCTATCGGCACACAGAACCAGACATCATAACCCATGAGTACATCCCTTTCATCACTCTCTCCTCTTCCCATTCTAATTAGCTCATGTTTCAGGAGAATCCATATGCTCTCCAACTATCTATGCTTGAACACAACGCTTTTGAATCTGCTTAGACTGAACAGACGAGACAGACAAATTACTGCCTCAAAGCAAAATACCCCAGAAACAAAATACATCTCACAAAGTGCAGCTTCAAGCACAATTGTTATTTTACATGCTAAACTCTGACACTACTTGCTCTCAGTAGTTCAGTTGGATCATTTCAAATCCATCAGCAAAACCACTTGCCCTTTTACTTTTGAAGCAATTCTGGTTTTCTATTAATCCTTAAGGACACTGAAGTCTTACCTATTCTTGGACACTAAACCATTCGTGCCCCTGTCAAAGACGCCTGATCCTAAAACAATACTCTACTTACAAATGGGGATAACTCAGCTCATTTACACCTTCAGAATAAACTTAGTTTACTACTTCTACCCAAAATAATGCACACAGACACACACACACAAAATGCCATGACCTCACCTTCAGTATTTCAGGTTCTTTGATGTCTAGAGCTCCCGTATTCCATTGCTTTTTCATACTTTTATGCCATTTGTGATATTCACGAGTACGTGGAGTAAGAAACCAAATCACACAGACAGCTATCATAAATCCAAGGGCCATTCCAAATAAGAGTCCACTTAAGTAGCCAGGGAGAGGGATAATAAAGTAAGCATAGACTAACAGTGTTAAGAAGTATAAAGTTTTCACTGGGATTTCAGGCTGTTGCACATACAGATTTTCATCTTCACTACTGAGCATAATACCATTTTCCTCAGTCACCTCGGGATCGGGCAAAGTTTCAGTAGGTTTATCAGTTTTGCTTTCATCCTCTAGCAAGGAAAAGTCTTCAGAATATAGTTCACAAAACTCCTCATCCTCTCTGCTTGCTAGTGCAGACAACGAACATTTTTCAAGTACAAGTGAAGTTTTCGAACTCACGTCCTTTGTGCTTGCAGACTGAGAGCTTTTGGCCTCTGTCTCTTTTGCATGTTCCTCAGCCGCCTTTGACTGATCGTTCTTATTCAGGTTAGAGTCACTTCCATAAAAATCCCCTTCAGAATCGCATTCTTCTTCCTTGATGCTGTAGTTGTTATTGCTTTCCAAATGGCCATTCAAACTGGAAAGGTTTGAGAGTTCTGAAGCACTTGAAGATAAGGCTTTGGGCCTGTGGCTACTACTTTCATCACCCATTATTTTACTGAGCAGCTGAAAAGGCTCATAGATTACTTCAGAAAGGCGTCTTTTAGTATCTTCAATTTTAGCCTCCATTTCAGGTACTTTAAAAAAGGAACGAGTGTCAGAGGGAGACGTTAATGGAGATGAGGGGGCAGTTTTAGAATCACCACCTGTAGTTCGAGGTTGAGTGAACTGTTTGAACAGATGCAAGTTCAGTTTCGAGTCGGGTGGCCTGTAAGACACGGCTTCAGATTCTTGCTTAGAAGTGTCTGTAGACAGAGATTTCACTAAGGTTTTCATTAACTGTCTATGTCGCATCGGTGGGGTGGGTTCTTTTGGTTCCACATCTGTTGAAAGGGACTTGACTAAACCCTTAAAAGGCTTTGAACTAGAAACTGTGGATGATCCACTAGAGCAGACAACTGACCTGGAAGGGGATGAGGATGGGGAAGACGACAGGCTGGATTTCTGTTCCACAGGTGGTGGTGCACCTGTTAAGCTAACTGTATGACACGAGTGTGATGATGGAGACAGGACTAGTGGCACTGCACTGAATACTTGGGATGTGGAAGGAGAATCCAACAGCTTTACAGCCTCTGCAGTTGGCAGAACTGCAGGCGATGAGGACAGTAGTGATGCAGAGTTGGCCATGTTAAGCGAGGTAGCTGGACCAGAAAAATCATGGCCAGTATGCTCAAAGCAGAGGTCTTCCTTGGCTTCAAGTGCTGTTACAATGCTTTGGTCATCTAGTTCCTCATCAAGAAATTCCTTAAACTCCTCTTCCTCCTCTTCTTCCTCCTTCCCAAATGCAGAGAAATGAATAGTGATGGTTTCTCGGGAGACAGATCGTTGGACCTGCACTTTTGGTGCTGACTTTGAGGACATTTCACCAATTTTCTCTGCATGGCTACTGTTCTGACTTGTCATTGCAGGTCCCAGAGATGTGTCAGAGTCTGTGAAGAAAATGTAATACTATGTTAAATGCGTTCTTTCCCCCTTCAAACACCCTTATTTTCAAATGTTAAGCCAAACATGACAGACCGGTAATATGCAACTGGTCAGTCAGTTGGAAATTAAAACATTCTGGACACTCTTCATCTCCCTGGATTTAAAGCTGTCTACTCAAATTATGGACTGTTACTGAACAAATTGACTGTAGATTTATTTCATTGCATAAAACATATCTATATTTTGGTTAATTTCCCCTTCACATCTGCTTAACCACCTCATTCTTAGTATCATTAAATGCAAGAACAAAGACAGACAAGGAGGAAAAACATGCTTAGGACAATTGGCAATCATGGACAGGCATGGAGAGCATTACCAGATCCTCTTAGATGATCTTGAAGGAAGAATGTGACACAATTTTAGGTAGAAAAAAAAACCCACCCACACAAGAAAAAACAACAAGCAGAAGATACTTACACTCAAAATTACAGATCTAGGTTACTGTTTGCTAGTTAACATATTTCTACATAGCACGAAGTGGCAATATCAAGAAGCACCGTGCTGCTAAAACTACCTTCAAGTGTTCTGAAACAATAGTTCATCTCTGATGCACAACCCTCCTATTTTCCCTATTAGACGCACTTCTGAGTTCCAGAAGCCCCATCCCCCCTGAGCACACTGAAATTCTTCACTCCTAACTCTCAGTTCTATTCCACATACAATAATTAATGCTTTCTACTCCTTTTAAATAAAGCAAATTTGAAACTCAAAGCAAGGTCAGAAATATGTAAATGTCTTCATGTGTGGGACAGTAACTTCTCTTGTATTCATGTTTGAACTGATCTATAGGAAGTAGAGATTTAAATTGTATTTTATCATGTGTGTTACCATGGTTTTTGGTTGGACTTGATGATCTTAAGGGTCTTTTCCAACCTAAGTGATTCTATGATTCTATGTAGTCTTTGTCTTTCCAGGTTTTGCAAGCTATGGACAAATGATCAGGACAGACAATACTCCAATAACTGCAGGCAAAACAAAACATAACTGGACAGAAATTAATTTTAAAGGTTATCCTCCTGAATTCCAGGACTAGGCACCCTTTACAAATGTATTTTAGCAGAATCCCAGTACAGCAAGATGAAGTAGTTTCAAACATTTCAACAATGGACAGCATCAAACTAACTGTTGTCAAGCAGTCAGGAATCAGACTTCCACAAATACAGCACGTTTGAGATCTACCTCAGATAATGTATATACCCAAATAATTTATTACTGCTAGCAGTTTTGCTGTAAGAACATGTAAGGATGCTTCAGTAGAGGCAACTGTTCTTCTCATCGATATAGCAATAATACTTTTTGAACATATCAATCTCTGATCAGACCGGTGCACACACGCTGCTTATGCGACAGATACACTAACATACCTGCCTTTTACACCAATTATATCTACACGTGAAGTATCAAGCATGTTATTGACCCATGAAAGTGAACTTAGCGTATCTTTACATGGAGAGAAAATACCACACATTTAAACAAAGACGGATCAGGAATTACAAGATTAGCTCTGCCTTCCCGGCTGTGAGGCAGCTCTCTATCTTCATTGTCAAGGCAGCGAGTTTACCACTTCAGTAACTGAATTATTTTTCAGAAGCTGTTAAAATGCTGTAATCAAACTGTCAAGCTGAATTAATGAGAGGCCTCTGCTGATGTTTAAAGAGCCGTCCAGAGAAATTATTATGTGGTGGTGAAGAAATGTGCACTTCACAGTTGTGATATCAGATTGTATTATCCACCAAGCCAGTGCCACCTGTTCGTCATCATCTTCCTGCTACAGGCTGTAGCCCTTTATACTCACTAATGGAGCTGTTCATGTAAACATTTTTTAACCTGTCGGTAAAATGAGCTGGGTTAAACATTTTTAAAATCGCAGATCTTTGCTATCTAGCTTATACAGTAATGTTGGAACAGAAGTGAGTATCTGTCCACAACTTCCTACTCACTATAGTCATCCATTTTATGGCTCCTAAATTGTTGACTAGTTTATTCCTTGCTGCTTCTAGCATTTGCGTGCTTCCCAATCATGTTGTACAGAAGGAGCTGGACTCTATCCTGCTTCGTGAAAAGCCTTCAGAAATTTTAATTTCACTTTTCAGTCCCAGTTCTGCTGCATACGTCAGGAAGCCAGTTTGGGTTCGAAGAACCAAAAGAAGCTTTCAGACCCTAGTCATGATTTCACTTGACACAACCATTTTTCTGACAAACTGCTTAAGAGACCAAATTCTGCCTCAAGATCAGGTTCTGGCTTCAGCTTTTATCATGGAACTTTTTTTTTCTGTCCTCCCCAAAATCCATCTGACATACCAAAGTAGCAGTATTAAATGGAGAACCCACTTTCAGTGATGGAGGTGTACCTCCAGCCCCCTTAGGACTCAGCAGACTTTACCTTTCCTGCCACGTCTGTGGGTCAACTAGTTATTTACCCCAATAGTAAGAACTCTCAAATATTCCAAGGTTTAGATATGCATTTATCAGTCATATGTATATACAACTTGGTGAGTGTTACACTTGGTAAGAAACTTGGTCTTTCATTTCCCTGTTGGATTAGCACACTTGGGAACCACCAGCATATAGAATCCATGCTTCCCACGGACACAGTTCCATTTCACATAGTTCAAACTGCAAATTTCCCAATTTTTTTAGACAAATGCACCCAAATGTATTTTGGAGAGGAGAAAAACTACTACTGTACAAGGTATGACGTATCCAACCCTATTTCTATTCCTCTAGTGCTGGACCATCAGCTATCACACATCTCTAATATTTAGCGCCAGTTCTGAAATTGCAAGACTAGCAAACCAAAATTTGAAAGTACAAAAAAACGCTACACATCTTCAAGGACATTAAGCTATTACAATACTAAGGACACTAAAACACTAAGGAAGAAAAAAAAAAAAAAAAAAAAAAAAAAA
>VYZM01004702.1:1000859-1023658 GCA_013398915.1 Dromas ardeola | reverse complement strand
AAAAAACAAAAAACCCAACAACCAAAAAAAAAAACCATACACAAGAGCTGGACTTGCACACGATGCGGTTGGCATCAGTCTGAAACATCTGATGCTTTCTCTTCTGCCCATTTGGCACTGACTGCGTATCAATAACCTAGTAACACAGGAGAAAAATATTAACTACTCCCCCCACCCCCAAATAACATTTCTAGTGTGTTATCTTTGATCAGCTAGAAATTCATGGTTTTGGTTAGCTCTGTAGCACATTATGTTTACACTGAACAGTTAATTACCTTGTGTTTAAACACCAGTTGCCATGTTGTGCTAATGCAGTGCTAATTACCTGAAACAGATGAAGTTTACTTGCACACACCAAATGTACCGATAAAAGATTTTACTGCTTAGTGAACAAGCAAGACTTTTTTTACATCATGATTAACTAGTTAAGACAGAAAGGAAGGAAATTCTTGATTAGCCAATATTTACCTATCCTTAAACATGTTACTATATCATGAATTATGTCTCATAATTCACATTCTTAAATCAGCACTATCAACGGGGCAGCAGCAGAACATTAACATAATCCAACTGCTTGCACTTTGGCATCCTCAGCCCGTGACTTGCAAGATAACTCTGTAGTATCCAATGCCCTCAATATCTGGCCCAAGCGATATCTCAGTTGAGGGGACTGGTTTCCAGGAACAACCATTTCTATTTGGGCAAATAATCATTTTTAGCCGCCTTTGATCTTGCTGGAACTTTCCAAATCAACCCTGTTTATAGGCCGGTTTTGCTAAAAGGCAGTTCATGCTCTTCCCAAGCACAGCTGTTCAAAGCCGTATCTTGTATCAAATTTTCAAACAATTGTAACATTAAAAAAAAACAGTGTGCAATACAGGAGAAACGCTGTAATGTTATTTACTTAAGAGAGCACATGTGCTTAGGCCAAGGGCAGATATTTCATTACAGGCATTCTGAGTATCAATTTGGATTACAATATTAGTGCTTTCTCTACATTATTCCAAGCTTTTAACAACTCTAACCCCTCTCAACACGCCAGATATCCTACTGTGAGTAATTTCTCCCCCACAAACACCGGATAGGGGAGATTTTCCCCTGCTCTGGGCAGGCCTATGTTTCCAACGCATTCCTGAGCACAATTTCTCTTTTATTGTGAAGCATTTGGTTTCTTTTTTTTTTCCCCCAAAGTAAATGTTCAGAAGATTTTTCATAGAGAATACAATAACATCCCTGACTTCTTCCACTGCAACCACTACTGACAGCTCTTCCACTAGGTGTTCGGTTTTGATAACAAAGGCATTTCATGAGGTTCTTGAACCATATATTGTTACCCCTTGAATCAGTCTAACAGATTCACTTCTTACAGCTTTCCAGCTACATTTTCCTCACTTGTTGCTTCCCCTTTTTCCTGCTCCTCATCTCCTCTCCCATCTGTTTGAAGACCCGGCATTCCCAGCCTCCCCGTATGAAGGAGCACAATTCTGAACCAACTGTTTGAAGATTACATCAATACTTGCAGAAACGTACGTTTTTATTGATCCTTCATTTGAAAGCCACACTGTCCCCATCTTCGCTGGATGCCTCTTTAGGTCTTTGGGGTTTTTGTGTTGTTGATTTTGAAGCTCTATTTATGTGGCTGGCAGGCCTGAATAGATCCTCAGGCTTCAAATGCTTCAAACAAACCCAGAAGGGAAGGAGGCTGCTTGGAAAATAATTCCTTTCCCCCAAAAGGTTTGAACTTTGGATGCTTTTGCAGGATGGAATGAGAGAGCTGCCAACTAACCACTGCCACTTCCCCTTCTTCTGTTAAGGCACTGCACCCCATCACTCACATAACAGCAGCTTATAATCCTCACCTACAGGCATTGCTTTTAAAGCGCTACAACAACAGGAAAGAGCAAGCCAGGTGAACAGTGCACGCACACTGCCAGGGAAGAGGAAATATGTCTTGCCCAGCCCTTTGCTACGGAGCAGCGAGGCAGCACAGCGCGGGAGCTGGGAACCCGTTTTACCCAGGTGACAAGACGTCTGCCCCATGCCGTGATGCACCAGCTGGCCAACAGGGACACCCAGGGAGAGACCAGGTGTTGGGCAGCGCTGGGTCAAGTTCGGCCACGACACCTTTTGTAAGTGCCGCTACAGTGACATATGCTCTTACCTACACCAGGAATGACTAATCGGGAGTGTTTCTAGAAATAGCCACACACACCCAAGCAATCCGTCCTCCTGCCCAACAGCATAAACAGCCCTCTCCAGAACCAGCAAACCCTCCTTGTCCCTGCAGCGGGCAAACACCCCCTTCCCCTTCTTCAGCTTAGCCTCAGAAACCACCTACTTCACAGCACTGCGAAAATACCCGGTGCACTGAAGTGCCTGTTTTAGACAATTATACTATCAACTTTATAGATAAAGCAAAGCAATTATTTTCACATTAATGGTTTTGAAGATAATTCAACCAATACACAAAGCAGCAAACTAGGAACTAACTTAAAAGAACAGGTCAAAGTTGCGTACACCACACTTATTTTATCCACCCATACCCAGTTCAATTTAGCCACATTTACTAATTAAGTAAGGGATATCCAGTAGAGCAATTCATGTTTTTCGTAATCATTCAGTTGGAGAAGCAGGACAGATTGGGTAACTAAATTCACACATATTGCAACAGCCAACTATTCCAATCACATTGCTATTACTTAATGCAACATCTACACAAGGGGGAAAGGGTATGCCGTATTTACTACAACACTTTCATAAAAATCTGCAGCAAGGTTCACAACTTGTCAGGGTATCTTCCCTGCTTGTTGCTAATAAACACAGACCAGAAAAAGTGTTTTCCAGAGAGCAGAAATTCCTTTCCTGCTAAGTAAAATCTTACAAGTTATTCAAAAGCGTTGTAATACTTTCCCCTGTGTCTGTCAGAAGAATAAGCCCAAAATGCTATTCAAGAAGCCACTAATTTGATTATTGATAATGCCACAATTTGACTTCATGCAGATTGCCATCACTGTTCAAAGGGAAAGATGTTTCTAACTGCTCACGTCTCTGCTTTCCCAATAATCCTTCCGAGCCACCACTCTTTCAACAGGCACCTCCTGCTTTGGCAAACTGCCATCACCTAGACTGGGGAAAATAGTCCTAAAGTAGTACTGATGGGGCTCATTATTATTTTGGGTTACTTGACAGACATTTCCAAGTGTCAGACTGAAGACAGATACATGATTCATACTCTAAATCCATTCTCCATTTGTTAGGAAGTAGTATATTTGTTTAAAACTATCTTTCCAACATCTATGTGGTGTAACAGAACTACGGAAGATCTTACATTATCATAGACAGAACCACCTTAATGCATTAAGCCACTGTTCCCAAACCAGGCTGGAAGCATACTAAATCTTTCCCAGTTTGGGAATACCTGTGCAAGCCAATGTGAAATTCATGCTTGCCCTCTGAAATTATAGTTTTCAGTTATCTATTAGAGACTTAGCCAGCACCTTCCTTCTAACACCGAAGGTTATGGGAGGACTGTTGCTATTCTTTATACTTACTTAAAAGAAGTAACAGAGCTATCAGCATCAGACAAAATTCCTTCTGTTAAGAGCAAGAAGTCTTCATTTCAGGTCCTTCAAAACAAAGCACAGTATTGGCGATCCCTATCCGTTACAGTCTTCATTTAAGCAATGTTTTAAATCATCAGAAGTTTACATCTCCAATAAACTGTGACCACTTTCCCACAGAAGTAGTCTAGAAAGTCAATTCCCATGTATTTAGCCCAGAATGATCTCATTGAAGTATAGATGACAGCTACTGGGACATCGTCTGTCATGTAAATTTCATCTCATTCAGCAGATTTATACCATACAAAACCAGGTACAAAAAACAAATTTCAACACTCTCTCCTATCCCCGTTCAAATTTCTGATTACGACAAATTAAATTCCCCTGGCATCTTCACAAGTTAATGTATTCCATGGTTAACGCCTATTATTCCTTTTACATCCACTAGTCAGTACTTTTAAATGAACTACATAGAAAGGACTGGTAATTACCATCACACAATCGCCCCGTGAAATCTTTGTGTCAGGGATCTAGTTACCCAGCCTAAAGGTAATACTTTAAAGCTCACTTTCCAACAGGATAAGAAGAAAGTTTTGCTTCACCTTCCAAGCTCACACAACTGGATTTGAGATACGGGGTGGGGGAGGGAGGGGAAGGGGGGAGAAGAGGAACAAAAATCCAATAAAACGTGGTTTAAATCTAAGCAGAAATTAAGAATTTTATATCAGTATCAAGTACTATTAAAAGAATGTACTCCAATGCGTTCAACTGAAGTCAACACTAGGATCACAGCCAAAATAGATCATGCCACCCACTATGTATGATAATACATACACACCCCTTCCACAGCACGTACCTCTAACAGAGGTCAACCAGGTTACCACAACTAAGCTGGTTAACAGCTAAAATACCTCCATCAGGAGTTCTCTGAGCCTCACTAAAAAAAAATATAGATATATTTATATTTTTGTGCAAACGCCTTTAAGGTAAGAAAAATCCAAATTAAACAACCAACATTTAGGTACACTTGGGGATACTTAAATGAAAGATCCTAAGCAAGATTTTAAAGTATTGTCAATGAGATGATACTTTTCAGGAAAACTATAAACCCAAAGAGACAAATAAGAGGGGGTGTTTACTGAAGTCTAGGACAGAAAGGTCAAGTAAAATTGCAATGGCAAATAAGGAACCTTCAAAATTACTGGAATTATTTCTGAAGACAGGCACTGCTAATAAGTGCCTTAATACAAGCTTATATTTACAATGCTTCAAAAATAATCAAATAAAAATTATTTAACGTTAGCTAAGCGAGTCTATTCTATGTTAACATTTTCCCCAAAGACCTAAGAAAGGTCAGCTACCCCATTAGTTTCTCTGCCTTCACCGATAAAAGATTAATCATTATTCTTTCCTATTCTCCGTCCATGACACATCACTTACACCAAAAACTTCATAAAGCTGCACTACAGTTTAATTTTGACAAATACTAGAAGGTAAGTAGTTAAAGGTTCTCCAGAAACTCAGAAAAAAATAACTTCTTCCTATTTAATGCTTTTCCTAAGAACTGAAGTGAAGCAGTATTTATAGAAAATTTAACATTCCCCCTAACAGAAGGAATAAAAGAAGTTCATAGAATCATAGAATCGTTCAGGTTGGAAAAGACCCTTGGGATCATCAAGTCCAACCATCAACCCCACTCTACAAAGGTCTCCCCTACGCTGTATCCCCCAACACCACATCTAAACGACTCTTAAACACATTCAGGGATGGTGATTCCACCACCTCCCTGGGCAGCCTATTCCAGTGTCTGACCACTCCTTCTGGGAAGAATTTTCTCCTCATGTCCAGTCTGAACCTACCCTGTTGCAGCTTGAAGCCATTCTCTCTTGTTCTATCGCTAATTACCTGTGAGAAGAGACCAGCACCAACCTCTCTACAATGTCCTTTCAAGTAGTCGTAGAGAGTGATGAGGTCTCCCCTCGGCCTCCTCTTCCTCAAACTAAACAGTCCCAGCTCCCTCAATCGCTCTTCATAAGATTGATTCTCCAGGCCCTTCACCAGCTTCGTTGCCCTCCTCTGCACTCGTTCCAGCACCTCGATATCTCTCTTGTTTTGGGGTGCCCAAAACTGGACACAATACTCAAGGTGTGGCCTCACCAGTGCTGAGTACAGGGGGACAATCACCTCCCTACTTCTGCTGGTCACACTATTTCTGATACAAGCCAGGATGCCATTGGCTTTCTTGGCCACCTGGGCACACTGCTGGCTCATATTCAGCAGCTCGTCTATGAGAACCCCCAGGTCCTTTTCTGCCCGGCAGCTCTCCAGCCACACTGCCCCAAGCCTGTAGCGATGCATGGGGTTGTTGTGGCCCAAGTGCAGGACCTGGCACTTGGCCTTGTTGAAGCTCATACAGTTAGCATTGGCCCATCGATCCAATCTATCCAAGTCTCTCTGTAGAGCCTCCCTACCCTCATGCAGATCAACACTCCCACTTAACTTGGTGTCATCTGTGAACTTACTGATGATACACTCTATGTCCCTACCAAGATCATCAATAAAGATGTTAAACAGAAATGGTCCCAACACTGAGCCCTGAGGAACACCACTTGTGACCGGTTGCCAGCTGGATTTAACTTCATTGACCATCACTCTTTGGGCTGACCATCCAGCCAGTGCTTGATCCAGCAGATCATATGCTCATCCAGGCCACGAGCAGCCAGTTTTTCCATGAGAATTCTATGGGGAACAGTGTCAAATGCTTTTTGAAAGTCTAGGTAGACAATATCCACAAGTTACATCAATAGCCAAGTTACATCAAAGCTTAAAACAAAACCTGCAATAACTCATGGAAGAAGAGTAAACTGTGGGTAGAGAAGAGTCACTTTATTTTGCCACACATTGTGACATTTATTCTTTTAAAAACAAGGACATATAGAAACACAGAAAAACTAGGAGTTTTCTGCAAAGAGAATGAATCGCAGTTGCAGGACAGGCTCCTCGTCCCTCTGGCCCGTATCCCGAAGGCCACATTCACAGAACGACGCCTGTGCTCTGCTGGACTTCAGAAGGATGCATGGTCCCAGGAGGACTTGATTCCAACAAAGCACTAGATTAAGAACAGGGCAGCAGCAAATCTGCTAAAGTGCACGACAGAAAACTAGCCAGCAAAACATGGAGTTAGCGCAGCGCTTCCAAGCCTGGCAGAGCTGGGAGCTGAAGCCTGTCAACACCGAGGCAAGAAGGACTTCTGCAGTTCAACCAACCTGATGGCACACCTAGACAGAGGCTGCTGCCTTCCCATCGTATCAGTGTAGCACTTGTCAATTGCTACAGGTCAAATTTTATTTTGCAACAGAACTGCCTGTCTGAAATTCAAAGGAGAAGCTGGAAGAGGTATGGAGTGAGTACTGGTAATACTAGCTGCAAGTTGAGCCCAGAAACTGGTTCTTAGCGTGCAGCTCTTCAAGAGCTCAATTTCAATACAACCTCTACTGATGTTTGCTTCCTACCCAATCGCAATACTACTGGTGAAGCTCCTCAATACTCTGACTATTATACATGTTAGTAAAGCACTTTGAAAAGAACTCTTGTAATAACAAAAAGTTGCTTTTACCATTTAGTCAACTCATAACCTATGATTTTTTTTCAGACTGTTCACACATTTCAGTAACATATTCCTCTGCTCTTTGCAGTAGATTCAAACTGCACCACTGTAATTTGATTAAAGGTTTACTCCCAGTTGGCACAATGAGAACAAATAAAAATTCTAGCACATTATAACTTCTCCATTCATGTGTTCTCCTTCTATGAAGTACTTTACTCTTGTTTCTTTATCATTCATAATTGCAAGCAACAAGTAGCATCTTTTCTTTCCAAAATATTTACCATTGAACAGTTCAAAGGGACCTTTTACAAGTTCCCTAATTCCCGCAACAGAACAAAACAAAATAATAACACCACCACAACCACCCCTCCCCCCCTCCCTCTATCACAGATTTTGGAGATTCAGTCATTTCCTGTATCATATATTACTGCCTTTAAGAAGTACATTCAAACACTCATTTTTCCAGGTAGCTAGTTGCTGGCATCAGAATCAGCCAAAAAATTTATTTGGTCACGAGTGAGAAGAGAAATGCCCCAGAAAAACAAAGGTTTACAGACCTAGATCTGAAACTCCTGCAGTAAGGGATTTAGAAATAAACGCATTAAAACCAGAGCGTACTCACAGACTGAAAGAGAGGGGTAAACTTTTGTCACAGTCTTAAGCCAGCTTTTTCTGCTTTTCTAAAACTGCTATACTACCTGGCTGAAGCACCCTCTTCAGAGTCGCTCTGACAAGCTGAAGGGGAGTAAAAAAACCACTGGTCCGTTAGCAATCCTGAGCAATAAATGTATAACTGCTGGGTTTGTTCTCTTCGAAAAGGGAGGATAGACTAAATCATAATTTGCTGGTGCTGCAGAAGTTCTGCAACTCGACAGAAAATGTTTTATTATTACAAATACAAAACATCAAAAGCTTACACATAAAATTACATCCTTTCAAGAGGGTAAATGGTAAGGTAGAATATAAAACTATGCCGCATCGTAACTCCCTCTTATCTTGGTGGAAAGAAAAAAAAAATCAACTCCTCATTAATCTGCTGAAAGATTATCTAAAACCTCTGTGGATTAGTCCACAGTTGAAAATGCTGTCCGCATCACTGATTAAATTAAAGGTCACTATAAAATCTTTAGGGGAAATTTTGACTGAGTGACTTATAGAAAAGCATGTTTCCAAAATGAAGTAAAATAAGCTGCCTTGAATCCCAAATTAAAAAGGGCTTATCAGAATTGTATTACAGGCTCATTTTTTCCCAACAGTTCAAATGCACATCAGTAGGCAAAACTGCCTACAGGTAACAAGTGAGTGTTCGCGGACTTTTTTTACGTTTACATTAATTTCACTAACAAAAAAATTCAGTCAATGTTCACAGCAACTGCAAAGTTAAAACAACCATCATAGTACAACTTCATATGAAAACAGCAGAAAAGATACTAAAAATAAATATGCTTTGCTACATAAAGCTAAACATAGATGAGCAGGACCGATAACTCAAACTCTAGGTCCCCAAGTAAAATGTAGTTATGAAAGATCATTAAGAAAAGGAATGGAATCTACAGATTTACAAACCATACCCCCGAGCTATCTAAAGAGATACATTTTTTCAGTGGATTTATCAAATCTTATATTTCATATGTACAACCTTCATTCTAATTTCATGTTTTGCAGAGGATTAGCACGCAAGGCAGAACCCGTGCTTTAAGGCTCTTTTACCTGACATGACAAAACACAGTATGTAATCATGGTTTCTATATTTCTCAAAAATGTTTTCAAAATTACAGAAGGGAGTATTCTCTGGTTTAACTAAATAGGACTAAAGCATTAAATACTTAGAAGTATTTAGGCTTGGACCAAGCACACCATCCCTAAGCAGCAAGGTAGTAACTCTTTTAAATAAAAAAAAGTAATAACAAAAAACCCAAGCTACAGAACCATGGTGGAACAATGATGCCACATTTATTATTTTACTGTCTAAGCATATTCCAGAAAGTCACAATGTCAGAGCAGAAAAAAGGCAGAGGGGAGAATCTTTCCACTCTCACAGACCAACCCGAACAAGTGGAGTATCTCTGCAACACTGCACGCATGCAACGAGTCCTCTTCTCTACCAGCAAAGTCCTCACAACTTCATGTACACAAGTATCAGCAGGACCTTTTGCCATCCCGCATCGCCACACATCTGTGAATGTGTCTTTGCACGTGTGTTGGGAATGGATGGGTCAATATGTCTTGGCTAAAAGAAATGTCTATGTTGTTACGTACAGAAGGTTACTTACTTACACTGATGTCTGTTGGGTTATTTTACCAAGGTAGCTTCAGCCAGAAGCAGCACATTATCTCCAGCTCTTTCAATACAGCCAGGTCATTGCTGTTGCCTTTGCAACCGCTCTAGACCCTGTCAGAAGTCCAAGAAATACAGAACTCCCTGTAGAAATGTAGATGGCTTCACATGCTTAGGACTTTGGCATGCCCCAGGCACAATGCAGTCGTTATCTGAGGATTATCTGGCTTCTGATCTTTCTCATCCTCCAGCCCTGGTGGTACTTTTTCAACTTTTGGATCCCCAGGCAGTTGGCAACAAAACAAGAACAACTAATCAAAGCAAAGCTACTTTCAGAAAGCTTAAATTGTCTATGGGAAGGAGGAGGGCTACATCCGCATTTAACACAAATAAAAAAGTATTCATACCTAACAAGAAAGGTAGTTGTACTTAACACATGAAAATTAATTAACCTGAAGATACATAGCAAGCTGCAACTATTAACATAGGGAACTACTGTTAGAGGGCATGTTGATTACGTTTGCTTGCTTCCTTGCATCCCATCTTCCTAAGGAAAGCAAAAAGTGTCTTTGATAAATGCAGAAAATGCACTCCAGATAGAACAGAACAGGATTTCTCAGAAGTTTTTGCAAGCATAATCCCCAGAGGGTCCAAAGGATAGAAAAGCTTAGGAAAAGGTCAATAAAAAGGACTTCATAACATGCAAGTCTTTTCAGAGTTGCAATCGAGTTTGAGAAGTGGTGGGACAAAAGTAATTCAAAAGTAATTCAACCCAAAAGCCAGACTATTCCTCAAGATTTCTTAAAGTAATTGTTCTTAGCACTTAGAGAGGCAAGTCTTGCCAATAGCTCTATGCCATTCCCTGAGTAGCCTTGCCTGTCACTGGATTCCATGAAAAATTAATAGAGAAAGGTATTACCAGCATTTCATGCAACTTGGAAACTGCAAAGGCAAGAAACACAAACCAGCACCACATGAACAGAAAAGCTCTTCATGATCTGATTTTGCAAGGAAATAGCTTATGGACTATGTTTCCAGACTTCTATGAAAGCCCTGAGCAGGTAATCATGTTATTTTGAGTCTCAATATTACTAAGAGGGTGAGAAAAATTTTGCATTAACTTACCTCACTGAAGAGTAGCGTTCACACAGCACTTTGAACAAGTAAGATCATACAGAATCACTAACTTCTTAAAATGGCAGTAGCAAAGACTAAAAGCCAAGTTAAAGCAGCTGAAGAACCATACAGCCCACCTTATTCTAGCAATAAGTGTGCAGACATCATCTGTGGATCCTAGAAGGATCCACAGAAGGTTAACAAAATGTAAAGTCAACTATGAAGAAACCTTGCCCTAAGAATAGCAGGAAAACAAAATGTCAAACTCAAAACTGGCGAGTACCAGACACCTCTCTCTGCTTAAGGCAACGTTCGTCTCATTTCATTCAGATTTATGTTCAACTCAAATACCTAGAAACTAAAATGCAAAAGTTCAGCAGCATTGTAGCTTTCCAACTGGAGGATGCAGTGGAGAGTGACAAGGACAGGAGAACACCCAAGATACCAAAATTTTCCCAAGACTGAAATGGAAGCTAGATAGCCTCTAACAACCTGAATTCTTCCCATGCCAAAGACAAAGTTTTTGCTTATTAAAAAAACAAACACACACACACACCACAAAATCAAACACACAACACAGAAACACTGACAAACCTCAATGAGCAAAGATATTAAGTGAGGCTCAACTGAAAACATTAGGACAGACAACCCAGACTTCCCCAGCTTCCCATGTCAATACCAAGACATAAGGGGTCTTGGGTTTTTTTCAGCTTGCCAAGAAGCTTGTCGAGCCTTGCAACTGTCATATACATTTCAGTATAGTCTCTCAAAGATTTGCATTAAAGCGTGGTTTAAGCATTTTATGATTAAAAATACTGGCCTATGAGACAGACAGACACATAAAAAACCCCCACTCAAGTGCCCAGGGCTGAAGCAACCATAGAATTCCTACTCATTCTATTACAGTACATTCAAATATTTTACAAAATCCACAAAAGTATTAAGGCAGAAGAAGCAGACGTATGTGGCAAAAGCATCCACACGTGTGTTCTCATTTAAATATGTGTTTTCTTATTTATAACTCTAAACGTTTCAAGGTGTAAACTTATTAACTGACAGATGTTGGCAAGGATCTTCACTGGACTGTTATCCAGAACATGAAAGAGATCCCTGCCAAAAACAGGCTACTGAAATCAAAGCCACTAGCTTGATTTGCATTCCCTTCCATTTCTTGCATTAGACACAGAAGAGAGCAGTAGTTAATGGCTCAGTTTAATATATTAAAGCCTTCTGGTGGTTTGTCGGTTTTTGTTTTCCCCAAGAGCGATTCAGGTAACTCCTATTTCTAAAAGCTGCAATACATTTTCATTGCAACATATGATAGATCAATTACAGATTGCCTGACCTTAACAGCTGCTTTACAGGCTTGACTCTTATTGAAATCAACTGAGTCAGAAAATGATGAGCACCTCCCACAACATATTTTTTAATCCTAATTACTAAGAAACTATGGCAGGTATATACATGAAAGAAAAACAACTTCGCTAGCAATCTGAATTAACAGGATCATTTTACACAGAAGTAGATATAAAGACATCACATTTCTCATAAGGAAAAAGAAAATCAGTATACTGTAATGACAAAGTGAGGTCCTTATGCACCTTAAAGCCCTTTTGTTCACACCTAAGCAACAAGAATATGAAAGGATCCTTCCTACTCTGTTTTTCTCTCTCAAAGTGTGAGTACCATTAACAAACCCAGAAAGATAATTTGTCATGTGAATACTCTCAAAAAAAAAAACCCCAAAAACAAACAAACCACAAAACAAGACTGGGAAGAGCAGGAAGTGCTCTACTCTTCTTTTTTTTCAGCAGCACGGATCTACCAGAACATGGACTTTCACCGTGTGAATCAGGCCACAAATGTAAAATAAAAAATAAATATAAAGTCTCTAAAAGGTTTAAGTTAGTTAACAGTTTTCTGAACTTTTCATCACTCCTTGAAAAGTCTTCTCCCTGCCTTTGGTGAAAAATAGTTTCCAAAAATCAATAATGCAGGAAGCAACATGGACAGCCATTACTCTTTCTCTCTCACCTCAGAAAGCAATTATTTTGTTTACTATATAATTCACTCATATAGCATGCAGACACAGACACAGGTCCTTATGTTGCTGGAAAGCAGACCTCAGGTACACTAGTAAGATGGGACAACGTCTAAATGAAATCATTCTTCCAGGCCTCTTTATTTCAGAGATCCACATACTAAATTCCGATTGGCTACATAATAAGCTGTAAAATACGCACCCAGATCTCACTTTTGCAAACATTAATCAATGTATTGTCTCCAGGAATTTCATCTGACAATCCCACGGGATGAAAATTAAAAGCTCAGAAGGTGGGTGTCTTGTGGCAACCCATACCCCAATTCCCCAGCTGCCTGCTGAATTCGTAGCGCAATATGAAGAAACGAGCTTAAAAAAAAATTTTAATGCATTTTTAAGAAGAACACCAGTTCTATTTTAAATTCAAGTAGTATTCATGCAAGCTCTCTACTGTCATTCTTCTTTGCAGTTAATTCCCTGTAAAAAAAGGGCTAAAACCTTTCCTTTCTCATCCTATGATATTTGTTATTCAAAAAAACCAGGTATTATCAGTGTTACGTTTGTCCGGCAAATGCCTTCAGCACTGTAAAAGTTTCTACTGTTGCAGACAGAAATAATATCTATAGTCTCAACTAACTGATAAAATAGGTAAGAACAAAGGCACTCCACTGTATGTGGGCTACGTTTTGTGCACGCATATGCACAGAAAGAAAAGTGTCATTAAAGTAGCTTCAAGGAAATGAATTTTAGGTCATCAATTTTAAGGTCTTGATTTGCTGGGAGATAAAAGAACAGCAAAAGCCACCAGATGGATTCAAAAGGGCAAAGGGAAATAAGTGTCTTTGAGCCATATCCTGCCCTGTTCAATTACATTATTATGCAGGCAATTCTAATTTCAGGCATATGGCAGTGTTCTTATATACATGCTTCATAATAAATCCACCATGCATTTGTTTATCCGAGTCAAGCAGCTATACATGCTCTGAATTACACACACTGTTAATAAGTTAGTGAGTACATACGTACTCACTTCCTCACACATCCCCACACATCAGAGGTGTGGCTGTTTAAGCGAGGCTTTTAATTGCTGAGAGAGGTCAAGTCAGAGACGCCAAGCATGGGTGGCAGCTACAGTTGTCTGCCAGGATAAGGTGACAACACAGCGATGACTGAAGTGTGAGGAAACTGCACCCATCCCTAAGGAGCCGCCTCTGCCATGCTAAAGATAATGAAGGCTTTAGAGACAAGATCGGTTGCTCTTTTGAGGAAACTGAAAAAACAATGCAAGTGGAAATCTAGACATGTCGCGGAAATCTTTTCACCTCGCATTCACCACCACACCGTGAGACAAGCTCCTCTCTGTTAAACCATGGAACAGCCTCCACACCCCCTCAAAAGTTCTCCTGAACTCCACGAGGAGTCAGAAGTATGATCGTAACAGACAATGCCTCCTTTAATAGTGCGAGACCTGAACGGATCACACAAATCAGCATTTATTTGCCTTGGGGTATTAGAGGAGAAGCCTGAAAAGCCACTGTTCACACCATACACATTTTGTGACTAGAAAGAAATTTGCAGGACAGTCAACTCATAGCAGTATTCATTGGTTAATACACTGCTTAGGGCATCTGGATGGAAGAAGTAGATTTTTAAAAAATATATCCTGGGAACGTAAAGTACTAAAACCACACTCATGGTGCAGCACAGTGATTTACTCATTTTTATCATTTCAATTGTGAAGTTCTAGCTTGGTAGAAAGAATAATAAATATCTTGCTAGAATTTTTAAAACCTGGCCAATAAAAATGAAACTGAAAAGTTCTCCCAACTCATCAGAAAAGCAAGGGTTCATAAAAATCTGTTCAATACTCAAAAACAATTACCAATCCACATCTCAAAGCTGCATGACAAAAGGAATGGAGATCCATACAATAAAATATTTATGCTCTTAAATACCACACACCTCTAAATTTATCTTTTCAGGCACTCGCAGAGTTTTCTACAAGTGTTAGGCATGCATCTTCAGCTTGCCTGTAACCTCTAGACAGTGTTAAGGCATCTTGGAAAACTTGGCCTGTTGCCATAAAGGGAATACTAACTGGAATTACAAAACAGCAGACAGTGCGCTTGCACAGCTGGTCCTTTCCCCATCCACATCTCTTGTTACTTACTAAAAACAACAGAGAAATAGAATAGTAGCAATTTTTTACTTTTTTTTCCGTGAAAATACTTTTGTAAAGTTGTCATACACTTGCTCAGAAGGTTTATTAAAGACCTGGCAAAGCCTTTATTAACTAGCACGCTTTTGAGTAGACTGACATTTAGGATTATCTCCCCTGGTTCCTTCCCCTTCTCCCAATTCATTTAATACTTCAAGTCAAGTTGAAAAGGAAGAAGTGTGAAAGCGATTAGACAAAAAGAACTGCTACTGAGAAGGTCTTACAAAGATAAGTCTTATCAAACTTCACAGCAGTTACAAACAAGAAAAGGAACGTACAGATCACTTTCATTTACCACCAAAATACATTTATTTATGCGTTCAACCCCAAACATTACACAAGAGTATTATGAAAGAAAGTGAAGCCCCTCTGGGCAACAGAAATGACAGATACGTATTAAGCAAGCAGAATGGAAATACCCAGCTTGGAAGGCATCCAGAGCAGAAATCTTCACCTTGCACTGGCCACTTCGGGGCAGGGAGAAAGGCACAAGAGGTGGGAGGTGATGGGTGGGCAGGGAGCAGAGGGTATGGGAACGCTATGGGAATTCTGCCACTCGGTTGTGAGATTATCGCTTCTGTCCTCAGCTAGAGGATGCTCTTGGAAACCTGGCAGAGCCCCATGCAGGCAGGTTCTCAATACTCAGAAGTTTCAGAAGAGAAGGTAACACAACATACCGTAATTACAAGCTAAAAGACACAGAGCACCAAACCTAGACAACTTTCACTGTCTGCTTGTGTAGTATCACATGTTAAGCAGTATTTCCTAATCAAGCTACCACAATCACAAGTGTGTGAGCATGACTATCTCCCTTTCTCTCAAAGAAGCCTTATACCTTGAGCTTGTCTGGGCTTCTAAGAGAGACATTTTTGTTTCCTCAATCTTAATCCTGACTTCCAGTGAAACAAAATTATTTTTGCAGCTCTCTAATTTCAGATCAGAACTTCGCTGCAGTCATGACAGGTTGCATCTACGTTTCAGTTCTGTGTCATCTGCTTTGAAATTCCCAGTATCAAAGGAGATAGAAGCTTGGTTTGTGCTTTTATTTTTGCAGTCCTGTTTTACAACTGAAGTATAATTTAAACAAAACACATGAAGTTCAGAGTAAGATCTAGAGTCTTACAGCCCCCAGTCCTCTTCATAAGCTACTAAAACCCTATACAGTAATTTTTAGGACTCAAACTCTTCCTTTAGAAGAGCACCTCAATTCCTGAACATGCATTTTCATACTCTTAAGAGATCCTCTTTTAAGCTTGACCATCCCACCTTCTCACCACTTCAGTATAACAATCCTGCACCGACAGGATAAGTGGTCCAGGACATGCAATACGTTCACCAGCACCAAGGGACATTGCTCTGCAATGTTCCTGTCATCCAACACCAGTGGGGTCAGAGAGCATAACAGTTTATAAACCACAGAGACACTAGATAATGAATATTAAATCCAGTTTATACAACAATTCATTTGCACTACCCTCCTGGCCCTTATGGGAAAACACCACTGTTTACTATGTTTTATTGATCTTCTGTTATCTTTTGTCCATCAGTCATCTTTTCTTTTAGAACACTAACTTAACCGCTGTGCTAGGTAGCGATTTGGACTTTGCACAGCAGAATAACACACCTTGCTGTTCAGAAAGAATAGAGTTAAAATAAACAGGAGAGAAGGACAACGAAAAGAGAGAAAGGAATTTTGAGGAGCAGGAAGGCAAAACAGCCAAGATCAGAGAATACGCCCTTTTTTACCATTATATTCTCATGGCTCTCCAAAGACACTAACAACCAGCTTCATCAGAGACAATAGTTCTGAATACCCAGAGAATAAAGACAACTGGTAAATAATCCAACACCTTAGAACTCCTCTCCTCACAGGGGGTGAAGCAGGATGCCAAAACACCTGCAAATCCTACAGGGACTACTGCATGCTGCAGATATTTCAGCCACTCTGACCTACTCGGTTGTCAAAACTTGCTCCTCTGCTTCCCAATTCCCAGGACTTCAAACAGGGGCAGGACCAGGCCTGGCTAACACAGGAAGTTTTTAAGCAACCCCTCTCAGATGCCTTAGTTAAGCAAATTCAACTTAAGGCACTTAGGTTTTATTTTCCAGAGATGCTGGCCATCAAGGACTCCATTAAAGGAAAAGGTGATGCATCTGTTAATCAGGTCGTAAAAGGGATACCTCTGTAGCCCTGGGGATCCAAAAATAATTCATTACTCTAACAGCCTTGCTCTACGGCAAGAAACTACAGAGAAGGCAGACAGCACAGGAACAACGATATAGGCAAATACTGCATTACAGACTGGTCTGATTGGAAGTCTTTCACTATCTTGGGCATATTGTTACTATGCTCGCCAAAGAGAGGGGATTTTGCTCTGTGAGCATACTCAAAACTCATGAAACTAAGTTAGCATATGGCAGCCTCCAGCGCAAAATTACTCCGATAAAGGGCTTGTGTGAAAAAAGCTAAATATCACCTTGAAAGGCTTAAAATTTCATTTGCCAAGTAAGTAGGTACTTTCGGACCTACACTATGCAAAGCTTGGCCCAAATCAAAGCAACTCCATTCACTCCCGGTTCTTCTAAAGAGGATGACAGTTAAGTGCTACCTCACCAGGTGATTAAATCTCAGTCCTCACATCTCTCCTGAGCGAACAGGCACACAGAGACTAAGGCCATTGGGTAAAGTTAAATGTTCCTTGTCAATGTGCAATCTTCATGTTTTGTTGCCTTAGGCAGGAATGGGATCTTGACCAAAAATTATTAACTTGCTGCCTTAAAATTTCTGGGCTTGACGTGTTGACACAAGCTTAAAAAAAGTTAAGCTGTCCAGGAGCAGATAATTCACAATTCTGACAAGAACAGCAGGTCATATATTTTTATGACACAATAATTGGGATTCTGTCCCACACATCCAGAAAAGAAGCTGAATTCAACCACTTGTAGTACAAAAAAAATCCCAAAGCCTTTACTTTGCGGATCTGAACCATTTACCACAGTCCTCTACAAAAATGAAACAAGTGGTAGCCTTTTTTTTGGGAAAAAAAAAACAATCAACATCAGCTTTACACATACCATAATAATATGCATCAGCGCACTGAAGGAATAAACACAGAACGGGGAATACTAACTGATAATCCTAAAACTTTCACTATTTACCGTAGTGCCTCTGAAGGCCTTACATCCTGCTCTTACACTAGAGATTTCTGAGGGACAGACAACATTGTACTCTGCAGTTTTGCCTGTGCTCCCTAAATGTTAAATACTGCTTTTCCTCAAGCTATCCATGATTGTATTACAAAGGTGAATCCAGAAAAATTGTTCCCAGATTGCACGTATCTTCAAATTTGCCGTTTTCATTCCAGTCTCCAATAAGAAAAAAGATTTTGCAAATACAAGCTCATTTCTGTATTTCATGTCCTTTTCCAGTAAGCCTAATGAAGACGCTGCCTTCCCTGCAGACCTGTGCAATAGAGGCATGAAGCAACAACAGAAAACACTTAGAAATAGTGAAGCAACAATAGAAAATACTTAAGACAACTGTCTCCGTGTCACAAATTTCATCAATTTCTCAAAAACACAACATCCAGACAGGAAATAGCGTATCTGAGACAATAAGAGACATCAATTAAAAGACCCCAAGAATGAAGAAGCCTGGCAGTCCTGTAGTTTGTGCATTGTTTCCCACCAGTTGAGTCTCAGAAGAGTTCTCCAGACGACCTCTTTAAAAAATGATAATAATTTTTAAAAGTATTCCTGCCTAACCTAGTTAAGCAATCTCATTTTTCCTCCTCTCCTTCATATCCCTTCCTTCCCGCAATACTAATGCTTAATTCCACAGCATATGCAGTTGTTTGCTTATTTCTCAGAACATGGATCCAGCCTGCCACTAGGAAGAAATAGCACAAGGTGTCCATGCCTTCATGTCAGGATGGTGTCAGAACTATGAAGATGCACCACTCTGCTTACTTCAACAGCTTGCTATAGTCCTTTCTCCCACCACACAGAGCAATTAATTCTCCTAAACACCAGCATTAAAGGACTTGTCTATGGCATACTAACTGACAAATCTCTATCGTAAAACAAAAAGGAGATTAATATGGAACTAAGGTAATCAAATATCCTGTCTTAACAGTACAGTATACCAAAAAGCATGCATCTAGTACATAGAACACACAGCATTTTCTACCTTCAAAGTGCTCTGCTGAAAATAAAAACTAAAAGCCCATACAAGATCTTTCTTTACTGAATACTTATTCCTCTTCAATGGCCGACTAACATGGTTTCTGTAAATCTGCAGAATTAGTTCACAAAAGTACTACTTTTTTCATGTGAATACTTCTTTTGCACTACATCACATTGTGAATGTGGTAATTTTCATATAAAATGGCAAGCCGTGTTTTTTAACTTAACAGGACTTTGGTGAGATACACAAAGATATGAGCTATAGCCATAGAGTTGCACATGTTGTCACAGAGCAAGAAAGAAGAGACTACTCAGTGGGAGCCTTCACACCAACTTAGCTTTGAAAAACTTGGGAAGAGGTTAAAATAGCTGAAAAACACTAATAATCAAAAAGCCACTTTGAATAAGTTTTTTCTGCACACAAAAAGTAGTGGAGAAGAGAATTAGACTGCAGGGATCAAGTCTAATAAAAATCAATAAAGCTACTAAACTGCTTTCCATCAAATTCTCTTTTAAGTCTCTCCTTTATCAGGATGCCTTAAAAAAGCTTAATAATTGTATTATTAATGCACTGAAATCACTGCCCGTTCATATTGTCTCACTGTTTCCTTCATTTAGTCATCTGTTGCCTCTTGAAATATAAGCTTTACATAGAAGAGGGCATCTTTTCCAAACATTGTACAGCACCGTGGTAAATGAAAAATTTTTCATGAATAGGGTTCCTAGATGTCACATGCCAGTGCAAAGAAGTTGATGTTTTTCCCAGAAACATAAGTGAAAGTTTAAAATACAATCAACACTTACTTGCTTATTTCCTGGAATTTTAAAATCTGACAAAGATGTTGCCCTACAAGTAGCCTGGGAGTTACATTTACGCTTGTCATTTCTCCTCTATACTGTTGTGTAGAATCACAACATAATTTACGTTGAAAGAGACCTCTGGAGCTAGCCTGGTCCAACCTCTTGCTCAAAAGAGGGTCAACTTCTAGCCTTACATCAAGGAGAGGACACCAGGAATAAGGTCAGTTGCATGCAGCATTGCAAGTTTGGTTCTGACCATCAGAGATCTTGGGCCATCGATGTGAGACAGTCTATCAAAGTTTAGAAAACTTTGTATGGAGGCTTTTCTCTGAACAGGTCTCTCACTATCTAGCAGGCACAAAGCCAACACTGCCTTACTTAACTGCCTCATTTGCCCCTTAAGTGCTGCATTCTCCAGCAGTCCTGACATACAGCACTGTTCTCTCAATATGTCACTGTTCTACCATCTTCCCCCTTGAAATCACAACACATGCTTTCTAGTGTCCATTTCACATTACCTAGAGTAAGAAAAGTCATTGTTCATCCCCTTTATTGGGCATATGTGGGACCCTTACGCATTTCCAGAGTTCATTTCTACTCTGAATACATTACATCTCTTCTAATACTAAGTACACACTCATGAAGGCTCACAGTATTAACTCTTATCTTTATTTCTCTAATCTCTAAGCCTACATTACGGTCTTATTTTCCAACATACATTGTCATCTGATTGTTTCATTTAGAGGAGTAAGGGCTTCTAGAACATGATGCCTTTATTCAAGGATAAGTATTTTAGAGCACACTGAATTAACATTACTACTTACTATGGACATCTGATACCACAATTTCTAGCTTGCCAAAGGAAAAGAATAAAAATCCAGAGATTAGAGGGACTTTCCTAAGCTTCAAGACTATGTTTAAGACCAGAATTTATTTACTCTCCTCTTAATTCTTTTGAAACCTACAATTTATCAAAATAAACATGCTTTATTTTTCTCCAGCTCCTGGGCAGGTATCAGCTACACCCTGGACACTCAGCACCACAATTGACTCATCTCATGGGCTGTAACGGGCTAAAGCTCGGTCCTTGATACCACACAGAGAACAGGAGAGGGGAACAACAGCACACAAAACATATCCTTATGTATGTTCACTGCCATGCTTGTGTCTGATCACTTGCACACTCACACAATATAAGGTTGGTGGCCTTTCAGACATGCTAGAAGAGATGTCTTCTGATTTCATCTAATGGATTTGGTTGAGTTCACACAGAAAAGTGAGGTTAGAGCAGCACAATCCCCAAATCTGTCAACTAAAGAGCTGTTTGAATACAACAACGCATCTTCAGTCCTCTAGTTACATGATTTTAAACTTATTTCAGTTACATTATCCTTTTATTCACTAGGTAAATTTCCCTATCTCCCATTATTTTGTTTACCACAACGGGAAATTACTGGCATTATACATTCTGCCTAGGTTTCCTGCTTTTTACTTTGTCATACAGTTGTTTTAGAAGTTCTTTAGTTACAAACAACCAAGCATTTGCTATTAATATTTGAAACTACTAAGTGTTGTTTTCATGCAAAAAGAAGTATGCAATTAATATGTGTACTTTACTGGGCTGTGTCCGTCACATTTTCCCTTTGGATTTCATTAACTGATTTTCTCTTCTGAAATAAATGCAATATAGGTCATTTAAAGAAGTTCTTTGCATGGACCAAAAGCGAAGTTCATAAGAGAAGTACTTGGCTTACCAATACAATTCACAAGGGATACTGTATCCCTGGAGAGTCCAGTGTAAGACGTCTTTAAGCACAGAATTACCTTCTTGGTCTTTGCTTTGCTCAAGAGAGAAAGCACCTTACCCAACCCTGCCTTAGAAGTGCTACCTCAAACCTCAGCACCTACTTGGTGCAGGCCACAATAGAGCAGCTTGTTGGATCAGCTTTGAAGTCAATCAGAGCAGTAACCTCTCATCTATCATAAAAAAACGTGATGTCAGAGTCTTTGAAAGTCAATTCTAACATCAAAACATTAGTTTACTTTCTTTTGCTCATGTTAAAGTGCTTTTACCTCTAATTTAGAACATCTTCAATTCAGAGAAAATTGAAACAGCGCACTCACTCACGCTGCCTGAATTTTATTCAGACTTTAGGAATATGAGTTACATCTTCTGGGAAAAAAATATGCCCCTGAGACTGTCAGCCTACCTTGTTTTTCCCGAGTTATGCAGGCAAGATCATCTTGAAAGGGGAGTTGTGTGAAGACAGAGGAGTATGACAAAGCATCTTAACAGGAGATAATCTTACAGCACTGAAGTCTCACACTAATTTATCTTACAGTTACAATACGGAAGTTACATACAAAAGTTTAATGTAAACTTGGCTGTATACTTAACTCCCCTAAATTATGGGCAGGAGTTCCTTAAGACATTTGCTGACAGACACAAATCATCAAGAAGTTGAGCACAGACATTTAGAAGGAACTTTGGCACAGGCTGAAGAGACACGGTAAACGGATTTAAACACTGAACTGCAACAGAGAGGTAAAATACAAACGATACAGAGAATTAAAAGACAAGCAGAAACTAAGGAGCCAACACCTACGACAAGACAGAAGAAAACAATTTTAGGAGACAGAAAAACTCCCTCCTTTGATACTAAAAGCCAATTAGAAATCTCCCCCCACCACCCAGTTCCAGCAAGAATAAACGTTACCGCGGTTTCCTCCACTGCTTGTTTTCGAGGTATCACTTTTACTTCAGCGGTGGCCCTGCCAAACTGCATACCCTGCCCCAGCCAAACCTTTATCTCAGTTACACTGATGGAAGGGGGAAGTAACTCCATCCCGCCGAACCCTGCCCAACGGTAAAAATAACCCCCGATCCAGCCCCGTCTGACCCGGCCCGGGCACGGCTCACCCTCAGGCAGCGCCCAGGACCCCCCCGGGCTCCCCGCGGACCTGCACCGGCAGCAGCGCCCGCCGGCCCCTCA
>VYZM01004702.1:948172-1000305 GCA_013398915.1 Dromas ardeola | reverse complement strand
GGCCCCTTCCCTCAGGCGGGCAGCCCGCTGCCAAAGTTTGAGGCGGGCGGTGAGAGGTGACGCAAGGAAACGCCTCCCCAAAACGAGGGAATATAGTAAATGGCCAGCACAGGGAATGTGAAAATGATACCCGCGGCCGGTCACTGGGGAGGCGTCCGTGAATAAGGAGTGCCCCGGCGGGAAGGAGGGTGGGATTTCTGATGAGCGCGATGTGCTGGTTCTGCAGGTAGGTGTTCGCTGCTGTCACCCCTGACTGAACGGTTTGGTAGAAGGAGCTGCGGGAAATACATACACAAGCAGACAAAATAAAGCAGTTTGGTATGGAGACGTTATGCAAGTGGCCAAAAATTATCTGTCACCCAAACAGCTAGGCAGTTACCCTGGGAAACATGCCGTGTCAGAGGGCGTTTAATTTACTCTTCATATTTCCCAATTTGAAGCAGGCTGAGGAAGAAAAAAAATTCTCTCTGTCAAAAGGTTGTTTTCCCAATAATGGTCTCATGCAATAAATTACAGCTTTACTAGTGCTTTTACCCTTCACTTAATTGCTCTTGCTTCTGAAGACGGTTAATGATGAGATTACAACATCTACGCTGGGTCAGATGGGTGTTGGCCTTAGCTACCCAGGCTTCTTTAGCTACCCCATAGGTTAATTTGGCTGTGTGACTTCGCTTCTCTTTGCTTTAGCAACTTCAGTTCAAATTAAAACATGAAGAATCCTACGACATCTTTCAGACTCTCTTTATTTCATACCAGTGTTCAGAATTATGATACTTTTCTGAGGTGATAAGGCAAAAATTAATTTATTTATTAGCCAACATTTAGTGGGATATATGTGAGCAGAATTCAAATAGCTCCAAACTAGCTAATGCAAAGAGTTAAATATACAATATCAATTTTCAAATAGTTTTCTGTCTTATCTACAGCTATAGCTCCGTCAAGGTTTGGGGTCCTGTCACACTAGGCGTTACACATATGGTAGGCAGTAGGTTTTGCAGTTTAAATCAAAAGTAGATGCAGGTAGCACTCACGCTGCTTCTCTCTTTACATTTCAGGGAGAATTCAGTGCTTGTGGAAATGAATTATCTCCAGGTGTCTTTGGGTTCTTCAAGGCTCTTAATACCTGTTTTTCAAACCAGGATTCCTGCACGTAACTGTAAAACCAGAGGTACCGAGAGCGGTCAGCACCCGGCAAAATCTGCTTCAGTGAGGAAAGGCCTGAGCTCACCAAATGAAGGGCCGGATCCTTTGAGCTGTTGGACGTCCCAGCAGCAAACTCGGCAGTCGTAAGTCTCCCTGAGTTGAAGGTACCCAACAAAAGACTGCATTGTGTGAGCATCACTGCATCACCTTTATTTATTCTGCAGCCTTTTTTTTAATGAAAAGGACAACATGATATTTTAAATATAGGTAGAAGTGTATTCAATCATCTAGGATAGGTTTCTTTCATAGCTGTCATTCTATATAGGCAGACCTTTGAATCATTATACAAAGCTGATGTTAGTGCTTCCAAAGTCTGAAGATAAGATAATGGTTGTTTTCTTAACAACAGGTTTTCCCCACAGGAACAGTCTGTGGCTAAAACTATGACCGACGGGCTGGTTTTAGCTGCCTGAAACTATAAACGATTCACTAGAATTTCTGAAGTTTTTTCTGCCCTCTATTTGCACCTAACTTAGGCAACAATATGGCCTAAAAGGCCTGACCTCAAGAGAAGTATTTGTGCACCTGAAGTTAGGTGCTCAGCAGAGGCTTCTTCCATAGGGTGCTGAGCAAAGGCTGGAGCCACCCACAGGCAAAAACTAGGCACGAGCTGCATCTGACCAGGTTACCTGCCTCCGAGCTCCATGGTGGTATGGCCTCTTGGGAATCCTCTTCTAAAGGCAAGTCCCAGTCAGATGGGAGAGGGGAAAAAAACACCAATCTCTGCATTTTTGAGTCCTTCAGTGCTGTAAGAGTAAATCCTTTTATTGGATAATTTATCTTCCACCCATGCTACAAAAAGACAAGAGAATAAAGTAATGCTTATTTATTTTTAATACTTCAGTATCCTATGTATAAATATGCAGTCATTCTGAGAAACAAAAGGCCTGCAGGTTCTAGAAATAGATATCTATAGTTGGGAGCTGCTTTTGAAAAAAATTACTTTAATCTTTTGGAATATGTGAAAGAGACATTTAAATGCCTTTTAAAAGCAGTTCTTGAGCAGGCTGTAAAATAAGGAGTAATATTTCTTTCCCAGAGCTACTGTGAGGCTCAGTTCATTTCCCTGTAATGCCCCCATCAGAATTTCACAGCTCAGGACAGTTTAAAGCTTGTACTTTTGTGAGAAAAGAACGTTATATGAGATTTGGGTGTCCACATGGTTTTCACAAACCTTTCATTGCCATCAGATCTCCCAGGGAAGACCAGAGAACTGCAGGACGGGCCTGCCCACAGTTTTGTGCTGAGAAGCTTTAAAACAAACGCGGCAGCAGCTGTGCCTGAACGCGTGAATCTTGGCATACATGGTTTTCTGTGTGAGAACAGCTTTACTGTTACTTTGTTGGTTTGTTATCTGTACAATATTCAATGCGATGGAAAGAGGCTTAGCATGGAACAAACAAACAAGCCCCCCAGCCCACTCAATGCGTACAGCAACCCAACAAGCACTCAAAAGGCCAGGGCTTCCCAGTGGGCTTCAGCTGGTTCCAGCAATGGGTAGGGGGCAGAGTAGGAGCTTCCTGAATGCCACGCTCCTTTCACAGTGCTTGTGTGCCTTTCTTCTGCTCATGTGCCTGTCTTCTGCTTATCAAACACTGAAACAATAGCACCCTCAGCACCTCCTAGTTCTTTCCCTGCCCAATGGCTTCACTGTACGGAAGGGAGTATGAGCTTCCCTTTGGACCTGAATTCTCCAAGGTGCAAATCTGCCCATCCTGGCCTCCAACCCATCACTTCTCCCCACCTGCTGATCCCAGCCCTCCTCGGAGAGCCTCCCCAGCCAGATCTCTGAGCCCAGCTCCAACACTGCTTCTGAAATCCTCCTGGGACCCGCAGAAGCTCTGAGCTCTTGTTGCTTCCTATGCTAAAGCACATTATTCTGTAGGGGTTTTTTTGTGTTGCTGCTTCATTTTCAAAGCTGAGCTGAGGATAAATCCTCTCCTCCTCATTTGTGCTTGTGATTTTCCTCTTTCCCTCTCTCCCCCTTTTTTTTTTAATTTATTAAAGGTTTCTAGATTGCCACGTATCTGTGGAGAGCAGCTCTGTACTACTCCTCACATCAAGTCCTTGCACACGCTCAGAGAAGACACATCTCCAGAGCCAAAGGAGGTTCTAACTTTACCTGTCTCCTGCAGCTGTGGGCTGATGTACTAGTAGAAGGGCAGCAGCATAGCTTTCTCGTGGCTGCCAGGGGTCAAGTGGATTCATAAAACAGGCTAAAATGAGGTCAGCGGTGTGTACAGAGCTAGAACCGTGCTGCCAAGCTGAGCCCCAGGGCAGGCCTGTTCTCAGGGAAGGTTCCACAGTTTGCTTGCTGTGAGTTTGCAGTGGCGTCTCCCAGGCCTGCAAAACCTTCTTGATGCGTCTCACACAGGCTAATCTCACCCCTGACACTGAATCCAGAGGGAAAATGGCTGGTGCGTACCTACAGCAGTGGTGCCACCCATCCTGGGGGGAGAGGTGAGCCCATGTGCCATGCAGAATAGCCACGTGCACGCTGCCAAAGTCACATGAAGGTTGCAAGAGCTGGTATCTGTATTTCAGTGTACCTGGCAAATGCACAAAACTTTAAAAGCCTGAAATTTGATCTGCACATGATGGAGAAGTCAATACTCCTCCCTCTGCAGAGACCTTTGTGAGAATATATGCTGGCTGAGCGCTGGCGTACTTCAGAGTGCAACTGTGACAAAATACAAAGCTGAGGGAAGGTATGGGGGATACAATGGGCACTATTCTACATTTTGTATGCACAGGCATTGCACCAGAAATCCTTGACAATAACATCAGATGGTACAGCCAATTTTCTATTAATCAGGAAAAGCAAAGCACAAAACAAACAGCAAGTGTCCTGACCTTTTAGCTGCGAAATCGTTCACCTATTTTAAATCTACAAGTAAATTTAGTACTTCCGATAGGGAACAGCTGAAGCTACGTATTTAAAACAGGCACATATACTGCAACTTTTCCACACGTACAGCTCTACCACAGGAACATTAAGACCAGCCAGCAGTACCCTTCCTCTCTTGCCTGGACAGATGATAAGGTTCTGTACTGATGTGCTTAATATAAATCGTTAGTAAAGAGAAAAGAGCATTGACTATAGACTAGAAATGAACAGCAACCTTCAGATCCGGAACTCCAAACCAACTGTCCAATATTCAGGAGGAGTTAAGCCCATAATGTTTTGGGGGTGGGAGTAGGGGGGAAGCAGAATGTATGGTCGGGTTATCTATGATGACTGAATTGTACCTTGTCTTCACAGGGAAAGTCAGAAAAATTAATCCGAATTAATGACAAGTGTGACTTGAAAGTGGTTACTGAAGTTACACTGGAGTCCTGCATGAGTGCTGTTACTCAGAATTAAAGTGGCCTTCATATGATTTAGCTTTCTTCAGTTTCAGAGTGAAGTACACTAAATCAGATTAATGCCACTTAATTCTGAATATGAATATTTGCATAGGGTTTAATAGAATTTAACTAATCTACTTTAAAAGATAATTTAGGTAAGGTTTCCTGAGTGTCCCCTTCGAGGAAAGACTCACATCAATAGCCTTAATGGGAATTGTTCCTGGATCATGCTGGCATGAGGTCAAAACATCAATACCATCATAAAAATAGCGTCATCTTGCTCAGATGTCTTTGTTCTGAGAGCATTAACATCTGATCCGGAGCTGAATGTATACCTGGTAAAATGGAATGAAAAATTGCAGCATGAAGTGAATTCTTAGTTACCAAAGAGGGGCAAAACACTGAAGAGACTGGTTTCTCCAGCTGAGATGGAGAACTGCTATAGATGGACCCCTGGGCAGGGCATTTCCTGTGTTCTGAAGGTGTAAACAACATGTATTGTTTTTGTAAGGTGGATATCATTTAAGCTGTTGTGCATATCTAGAAAGTGCAATTTCAAACCTGAATGTTGCTAGAACCTTTATTCACATTAACTTTGCCAAGGTGTCGGGAACTGCAATCTCTGACTGAGCAGTAGCATCATTGTGGCTCCTATCCGTGTATCATAGAATAAACCCAGATGTCCATGCCAGTCAGTCCAGCATTTTGGAATAAAACAGGGCAAGTGAGACACTGAGTTTTGCTGAGGAGACTGGGCTTAAACAACGAGAACACGAAGATGCAGTTACACCCTGGAACGAACAAGAGCGCAGCTTTCAAAGCAAACACAGGACTGATATTTTCCCATGTTAAAGAACTGCCTCTGACAGAGCATTGTGTCCATTCACACCAAATAGTCACAGCCAAGATTCAGTCCTTCCCTTCTCTCTCTACAACCAAACACCCGTGACAGCTCTGTCCTGGCGCATTTCTCTAACCGTTTTGGACCCAGTCTCTGAAACCAAATGTTCTCAGTGCCTCCACAACTGAATTCTCGTTCTGGACTTTGCATTCTCCTTCTCTCCAGTAATATTAACTGTACAGCACTTTAGGATGAAGACCTCGGTACAGAGACATATTAAATTACACCTCACTGTGCTAATCACTCAGGTGGCTAAATAGGGAATCTGCGCTCCGTAGACTACCTATTACAGGCAATGACAAGGGACAGGCACCTCCAAAGGGCTGTTCAGAACAGGACTCTCGGTGACCGTACTAGAGAGCAGAGCAGCTTCGTAGCTCGGACATCCACGGTAGATCTCTAATGTGAGACACTGAGAATACTCCGCTCATCTTCACTTTGTAATTTTAGTGAGCTGGTGCGTAATCCAGTGTCCAAACCTGCCCAGCTGCCCGGACCCTTCTGCTCAGCTTCCACAGCCATCTTAAATTGCTACCTGCTGCAACAGCACCACACTGTGCAGCAACATCTGGCTCCATATGACCTTGGGTTTTTTCTCATATACAGGAGCTGTTCCCTGTTGTTCAAAAGTGAGTCATGTCTTATTTAGAGTATCATTAAATCTTTCAATTAAACATTGCTCAGCAATCTATCCAACCAGCATCCTTGAGTCAAAATTTCAAGTGCTGATAGATAATGTAATATATTTTTCACATTAAACCGGTGAGATATACTAAAGAATCTTTAAGTACATGCACAGTTTGCTCTGGGGAAAAGTGTAAACTAAAACACTGTCATACCTCAAGCTTTTAGAACATCAAATCCAGATTCCAGACAATATTAAAACCTTCCAGATTTCAGTGAGACTCACCAGTGAGTGCTGCCTTCTACTGCATTTAGACAGGGAATTAATCTTGATACTCAAAGTCTTCCAAAACTCACATGTTTTAAAAATAGCAAAATGTATTTCTTTTGAAGTGTGGGCTTGTTACAGCTATTTAGAAACCTCTTACTGAACTCAGATGGATCTTGAACCTCCCCTGGGGATCATTTAGATGTCGGTGTTCTTTCATTAACAGACTGGAAACTGTCCAGGACAATACTGCAAGGAAACACACGATGTCCAGGCTTGCTTGCTTTCTTAAACAGGGTTTTCTGTGCAGCTCTCTACAAATAAATCCAAGGTTAAATATGATGAGTAGGGCAAGGAGCACAGAGAAATTCAACCCAGTATTAGCAATGCATACTGCTTATTGGTCAACAGGGCATTTCTCTCTAGTGGCAAGGGGAGCATATAGTAAAAACTTCACTTTCAGCAGTGAGAATCTCATCTCGCCGCAATTCCATCACATGTTCCTGTTCCTCGCCACTGACAGTAAGCGTGCAAAGGTCTCGTTCTTCATCAGCACAAAGACACATGCTGAGTACCTAACCCTAATGCCATCCTGACAGAAGGTTCAGGCAAAAGCTTGTGACCCCAACAGGTTTAATGCTGCCTTTCATTGGATATTCTTTTGTATAAGAAACAAAACAAGCTCTCGTACAGAGGCAGGCAGCTGAAACAGGAACAGCCACCCTAAAAAAGAAGGCAAAAAGGGTAAATCTGGAGGAGAAGCTAATGCATTCAGGGTTTCTCCTGACTGAAACATTGGGCTTTGAAGATGTGGGGAGTAGGGCAGTGCTTGGAGCAGCTGCGTGCTCCTATGGTCTGACAGGAGCAGCCCTCTATCAAAACCAGGCAGAACCAGATAAACTCTACAAGAACGACCTTGAGAAAAAAAGCTGGTGGAGTGCTTCTGGATAAAGTGCTGGTCGAAAGGACTGAAATCACATGCAGAGAAAGTGTCTCCTGTTGTCTGATTCCTCTTCTGTTCAAGGAAACGGAATTTTGTACTTTCTTTGTAAATAAAAGGGCTGCATCAAAGTACCTGAGTGATCAATTTTGCCTGCTATTAGAAACAATCCACGGGGCCTAAAACCATCTAAGTGCTTTGGTCAAAGACAGGGAATAAAAGCTCCATTCATTTCCCCATGGAAAGGCAACAACTTCATCCCTTTGACTGCAACTGCACAGAGCTTGAAAAGTCAAGGATGCATGAAGCGTGATTGCTATGACTTAGGAAGTGCAGAACAGGGGACATGTGCTGTGGATGTGATGACTGCTGACACCCCCTTGCCCTCAACCTTGTCTTTCACTGACAGAAGTACAAAGTAGGTGTAAAGCAGTTACCAACTGAAACTAGTGATTTTGCCCTAGTGAAAATGACTCCAGAAGACACGGCAATTAGGAGAATCAGTTGGTGTGAGCACATGTTTGTATGCAATGAAGAAAACACAGATGTGACCTTTGTCAGACCGTCAGTGCACTAATTAGTGTCAGAGATAATAACCGTTGAACATGAAAATCTGACCTATATATATGCTACAAAAGAGGCAAAGGCAGCAATTTACTTAAGTCTGTATTACATCGTTAATGATTGTAAGCTGAAAAACTAGACCATAATGCAGGAAACTTGTAATTAAAAAGCATCAATTATCATTTTCTCCTTGTAGGGGACATTAGTCAGGTTCGCTTTCTACAGTCGCATTCGTTACACAGATAGACACGTAGGATTGTGTGATTCATCCTGGAACAGTCAGAAAGAAATCAAGTCAGCGGGAAAAGATCAGCTTCAGAAAGAAAAATTAAAAAAAAAAAAGAAAAAGAAAGGAAAAGGAAATATAGTTAAAGAAAACCCTTTCAGCATTTCTTGTTTGACAAAGCACAGGTGTGTGTCAGGGTTGTTTTCTAACAGGGCAGCCTTGCCTCCCTCCAGCAATGACTAAACTGGATTTAAGCAGCGTACATAATGTTCTGAGGTTTCAGGGCTGAGCCAGCTAATACTTTCAGTCATGCTGAACATACCATCCTTCTGTAGAGATCAACTAGTCCCCAAGGTCCCTGGGAGGAACATGAATCTCTCTTCCTAAGTCTGCATATTTCCCCTCTCTGCTCCCTTAAGGTCCCTGACTTCCAGCCAAGGGGGACAGATTATCTGGAGGCTGTTACAGGCTCAGCACCCACAGGTGGAACCAGTTTTTCGAGAGTGCCAACACATGCTGTAAGTACATTTAGATTTGTTCTTCTAGCCCTGAGGAATACCCTGAGTCAGGGCTGAGCTCTGTTCACCAAATTTGCCTGGAAATTGCAGCCAGAGATGTAGCTCACTCCTGTTCTCTCTCTCTGTATTCAGGCATTTCCAGGAGTCTAGGGCAGTGCAAAATGCTAAATTCTTATCTGGAGGCCACAGCTCAAGTGGCAGTGGCCACGTGTAGTGAGTTTCAGGAACAGCAGGTCCAGTTTGCTTGTGAGTATTGTTGTTAATGGCCAACATAATTGAAGCAATGTAGGCCATCTAGTCCTGATCACCTGGCTGAGTGATATGGACACAATCAATGCCTTAAAAAATTGAACTATCATTTTGCATGCAAGGACTGCATTTAGACACACTTGGCTTTACCTGATTCCAGCTCTGCTATGGATCACACTGCAGAATCACAGCTCATTTCCAGCCACCTCTGAGCTTTTGCCTCATAGCAGATTTTGGCATTCCTACTTAGGAATGTCTTGCTCTTTAGAGCTCCTGTTCCTTTAACGATCATGAAGTTGAAACAAAAAATGTAAAAAACAAACAGTAATAAAATCAAAACTGAGTTTTGCATCATGGAGACTTGGTGCGATTTTCATTATTACCATGTTTTAAATAATTTTAAATTATTCAAAAGCAATCTATATTTCCTATTGACAATCTCATGTTAATTTAATAGCCTGGGTGGCTGTAATTTTCATTAATTGACTTACACTCTGACCGCATCTTAATAGACTTGACAATTTTTTCTTCCATTAGACTCTCACGGCCTATTATCAAGCAGGGATGCCAAGTTCACCCCTTCCAGTAATACCATGACTCAGCCCACTTAAGACACAGCTCTCATCTTTGTCCCATCGATGTCAGCCTCTCTGTCCCCCCCACTCCTGAGGACAGACCAGTAGCCCTCATTTTTACTGCCTTGGAAGCACTTATCCCCAAAGAAAGCGGAGTCCCCTAGGGGAAAGCTGTGCCTAGAAAGTGGTGATTGCACTTGGGAGAGGACACATTTCCGCAACTTACTGCTGGTTGGAGCCTGAACTAACCCACTAGGGAAGAGCCTGGGTGGGTGGTGAGAGCCACAGAGGAGTTCAGACATTTAGCATGGATTAGTTCCATGAAGACAGCAGTCAGTCAGGGCTGTCAGTTTGGCAGCTCTGAACAGTATGAAGTTCACAGGCGAGACTTTTCTGCCCTTGTAGCACTGTCTCATTGATTTGCAAAGTGAAACTCTGTCAGTTGCAGTGGAGACTTGGCTCTGCCTCTAGTTAAAAAATGAATAAACAAAAAGCCAGTGCAGAGGATTTAAAGCCAAGTTCTCCCTATGCAAGTGTTGATAAGTGCTTTGTGGAAACAGGCTATTTTAGCAGTCACAGGTCCTCTGTAAGCACTGAATAGGGCTTGGATTATGCCAGCTAAATAACAGTGTAATACCACGTTTTCTTTTGAAAACACACACTCCCAGTGTCAATATTACCATCTGTTAGAGCAGCTACATATTAGACAGGCTCCTCAGTGCATTGTCACTACATGTCCCCATCCAGGACTAACACACTGACAGCAGCAATTGAAACGAACCCATTGTCTTCTTGGATCAATGGTGCTGTTACCTGCAAAAGGGTTTTTTATTAACAGCTATATTTTCTACTTCTCCTAGCGGTCACAGGACTACTATAAACACATGGATGTTTGGGACAAACCACCTCCACAGCACTGATTCTGCCGCAGCACATTCCCCAGGGCATCGCCAATGCCATGAAGTGTGGAGCTGTTAAGGTGACTAGTCTGATGGGTTGTTTCTTCCCAAACCTTCCAGAATCTGGGGGAGTTCTCTCCCCCAGCCCTGCTCACTCCTCTCTCTCTTTCCTTTCATCTTCCTTTCACTTTCTTCCCTGTAATAAGCCTTCATTCCAAGATCTCCTTTTATCTCTCAAGTAAAACATTAAAACAAAAAGACAACTACAGAAAAATCAGGGCAGTAACCAGAGGACAGTGAACCGTCACACTGGTCACTTCTGGGTTTTGTTCAGTGAAAAAATTGTCACATTTTCATTGACCAAAAGGAGGCCCTCATTTCATCTAGCACTCTTATACATTCAAGATTGCACAGAAATATATTACTAATCTATTAATTTCAGAGCCAGATTCTATCTTTACCATAAGAAATAGTTTATTTGTGGAATTACTCCTCAAACAGTACCTTTCAGATCTGGATTCCTCTTAACCTTGGGAACGTGCTCAGACCCAGGATACCATGTCAGGTCCATTTAACAATCACCATTACAGCTCCACACACAGTTCAGTGCTCCTGCAGATCCCAGGCTGATCAGGGCATATTCTGAGTGCCTTTGCAGTGGCTGTCTAGACCTTTGCTGATTTGTGCCAAATCTTTCATTTCAGTTTCATGCTGTTACTCTGTTTGTCTGTCATCAGCCTTTGCAGGTGACTCCCTCCCCAAGGAAACAGATTTCTTTTGCTATTACATTTAAAATTTAACTACAGTGATTATTTCCTGCAATGGTGAGAATTTTTTCAGCCTTCCCACTCAGCATGTCTGTGGCTAGTGAGAAAACAAATTACCTGTATAAATATAAATGCTGGCATTTAATTGAAACTTCCCATGCAGGCCGCGTTCTCATGATTGCTGGACTCTGTAGGCTTTTTCTAATGGGAGCACCTGTGATTTGGAGTGGAGCATTTCAAAGCACGAAGACAATAAGCCCCATTCTTTGTGATTCTTTAGACATGACAACTTGCTTATTACCTCCCAAATAACAGTAAAAGCTATGCTTATTCTGCTTTCACCAGTCTATTCAGAAAGGCCTTGAAATTCTAAATAACAAAATGTGCTAGCATTTTAAATCTGTATTGATACTTTATTACTTTCAGTTTGACTTCTAGTTTAATTGGTGGTGGTTTTGGTTTTTTTTTACGATTTGATACCTCTGTTTTTCTCAAACTTAGTTGCCTTTCCCTGTACCTGTCCTCTCCCTCACAACAGAACCGCTGAAGCCAGTCTGACAGCATTACTTCCCCTGCCCCCAAAAGCTTATGATGCAAGACAGCTTAGTGATGAATTGCAACGTTAAGAACTTTAACCGAACCAAGCTCACAAAGAAGCAGTTTCAACACGCACGTAACACCCCAGAAAAGTAAATAAACTTTGGGGGTTTATTCACCCACCGATGAACAGGATGTTTACTCTGCACACAAACAGTGCCCCAGCATTTGCAAACAATTCACTAACCTATGCGAGAGAGAAAGCAGTCGTGGTTGGGAGGTTTACGCTGCGTTTTGAAAACTGTTCTTTAAGAGTAGCAGAGGTCCAGATGAAGAGATCGTACCACTGCGGGGATAAAAGTCACAAGGCTCAGTTTACTCTATGCATGTAGATGTAGAAAAGTCAGAACCTGGCCCAGAAACCGGGGCGGGCCCCGCAGCTGCCCCGCACACCAGCACCCTGCCCGCTCCCGCCGAGCCCCGCAGCCCTCAACACCTCAGGGACCACCCCGGAGGCAGGAGGGACCCGTCGCCACCTCGGTCGCCCTGGCAGGTCGCTTGCCACCAGGGGTCAGCACCGGATCAGCGCCGGAGGCTGCCGGGCACCGCCGGACGGAGCCGGGAGCGGGGGCTCAGGGTCCCACTCGCCCTGGGCACAGGCGACACCAAAGGAGCAAGAGACAGAGGCTCCGTGGCCCTGCCAGGTAGTTTCCAGCACCAACCAGGCAGCACATCACCTCTCATCTTTCCACGAAAGGGCACACAGGTGAATACTTACATTAAACAAGACAATAGGCAGCTGCTAGTTTGCTGGAAGTGAAAAAAAATTAAGCGGCAAGGAAGAAGAGTCTGTTGATTTAAAGCATTTCATCCCTTAAGCCTCTGCTCTGCAATAGTAAAAAATATTATAAAGTTAACCAAGCAAGGCAGTGCGATGGGTAAACGTGCTCAGTGGAAGCAGGATGCGGTGCTGTCAGTGGAACGGCTCCGACGAGGCATGGCCACAAAGGGCCTGAGGACGTCCCATCCCTTTTGGCATCTCAAAAAGTAAATATTTAGCAACACACCTCATTTTGTATTTGCTGAGCTCAACTTGGTGACAATGTAGAAATCTGAAATGTTTTTTGGTTGTTTTTGAATAACATATTGTTTGAGCTCTAATCTGAGTTTTAATCTGTTTCAGTAACAGATTCAAGGCTTATTTCACAAATGTTTCCACTGGGATAATGATGTTTGTTTGGCATCCAGAAGACACGCTCATAACAGGACATTTGGACCCCTTGTGTAGCTGTTTATTTCATGGGCCCATTAACCTTGTCTTCACTGGAGATGTCTGCTGATCTAATGTCCCATATTTTAAAATATTTTTGGTATATCTGTAAGACAAAACATAAGTGTTCAAAGCAGCGCACAGCACTCTAAGTGGATAGTTCAGATATGTTTCAGTAGGGCAAACAACTTTAAATACAGGCTAAATCAAAAATAGTTCAGGATTATTCCAGCCAAGAGACAAACTGAAATAGATCAATGAATTGTCCCACTGCCCAGATGACATTCTGAAACTTCCCAGAAACCAGTGCTTTCCTGAGTTGTCCCAGGGACTGAGGAAAGGTTTGTGGAGGAACTTTCACCTTTGTTATTTAGCAAAGGACTTATGTGAACGCAAGCACTCCCATGCTAAATTCTTAAACCAATTTAGTGCATTTACCCACTGCTAAACTGGATGATGACAACAGATCTAAGTGCCTGGAATCACTTGTTGCAGAGATGACATCTTCCATATGTAAATTTATACAATGTATCTATATGGTTCATCACTAATAGAAAATTTTACAGGCATTCACATTTGCAAGTGGTCATTAATATGAACATGCATGATCCAGTGCAAAGTTCAATTCAGAATTTTCTTTATTAAAATACCTTTTCACATTCCTTATACTAACGCATTTGTATGGACACTCATGGGATGCTAGAATGAATATTTATCAACAGAAGAGTGCTGTGAAGTCAGTCATTTGTGAAAGGCTTTCAATACAAACAACATTTGCATAGGGAACAATAAATTAGAGATACTAGCCAGTAACTGGAAACTGAAAATTTGAACGTTTGGAATGAGGATATAAAACTCTTTTGTATTTCTTGCTGGTTTTGCGTCTTTGATGCAATGCTTAAAGCAGTAACTATATATGTATATACAAATCCATGTCCTGTCTTTCGCTATTTTCTAATTAAAATGAGAACCTTCTTACCAGTGGCCCAGATCTTGTAGTAATTTAATCTGCAGTAAGAAAAGGAGAGCAATTGCAGTGTCAAAGACCAGCTGGTTAAGGGGTTGCGGACAGTACTTCTGTTTTGTTTTGTGTTCTTTTTTTAAACTAATGCAACTGAGATGAACATGGGCTGCAAAGATTAGATCCAGGTCCAAACTGGATCCATGTTAGTGTTTTATCATGCTATAGAGAAAAAAGATAGGCATGGACTTCCATACTGGACAAACTGGACGCAAGTACAACTTCATATCTCTCCTAAAATCAAAGGAATAAGGATTATACATAACAGGGCAATCATTCCTTGAAGAACCACCATGCCAAACTAACTGTGATGGGCAATCATTCCTTGAAGAACCATCACACCCAACTAACCAACATGCACCAGAACTTTTAGAGGGGAAAAGCAGTTTAGCGAAGAATAAAGAATATTTGTGCCTCTACTCATAGAAGCACTTGGGGAAGTATTGAATCTCTGAACAGTTATTCAAGTTTTTAGAGAGCCCAGAGCTCACTCTTCCATTAGGCCCTCATTGCAGTGTAGCATCCAAGTGAGCTATAAATTAGCTGGCTCCAAGACTGGTAGCAGTCCAGCTGCTGCAGCACAGGGAGTTCAGCACAAGCTGCAAGATCATGTCACATGGCTGGCCAAGCTGTGCTGAGCTCTGATCTGCCACAGTAGTGCTACTGATAACAAAGTTAGCTAGTTTAAAGCAAGCTTAGGTATTTCTACATCTTACTAGCATCACACTTGTTACTGCACTGTAGAAATGTACTTCTTGGCTGTAGCTTCCCCTTTTATTTCCTCAGAGCATCATGAATTGGAGGCCAGAAAGGCAAAATTGCATTAGCAGAAGAAATAAAAGATGGGAACCTAGGTCGGTGGTTTCTACAGCCACTTTCCTATGAGAATTTTTATTTGTAATTTTTTCCATTAAATGCTGTAGGAACATCTCTATGGTTCCCCCTGAGGAAATAAACTTTGAAAAGAAGAGCCTGGCAAACTCATAAATAAGTGCTGCAGAGCTTTTGAAACATTTGCAACATCTTCCATCTTGGCTTGTTTTCTTCTCCCAGCAGACGTTTGAGATGACTCTTCTAAGTAGCATCAGGATGCCCTTGTATTCTCTATTGGCAACAAAACAAAAAAAGGAAAAAAAAAAAGGCATGAGTATAAATGCCGCCCTGCCCTCTCCTGTCCTTTTTGATCAATACAAAAACTTTAAATATAGTTAACATATTCCTTAGAGCACTGTACAGTGAGCTAATAAATACAGTTCCCTGGGGAGATATTAATATTATCTTCATCAGATAAAAAAGAATATAAGACAGTGGGAGATTTAGGTTAACAATTACAGGCTAGACTGCAATACTGTTAATCACCAACATCTGCAACTGGGCTCTTACTGATAAAAGTTGGATTCTTACAGGAACTGCTGGCACTCAACGAATCTGAAAGTCAGATCCCTTATTTACCAGCTGATACACAGTTGCCACAATTAGGCCCCAACCTTCAGTCCCACAAAAATGAAAACCTTTTCCTAAGAAGCACTTGAGTATCTCAACAGCGAGCAATGCAGCATTCAACTTTTAGACACCACGTTTCTACAGGAGTCTGCTCCTTTGAATAGGTTATCTATTCGGTTCGCAGCAGGGACATAGAAACCTGGCACTGAGAACCACAAAAGGCAGCATGCAGATAGAAGACTCCTCTGCGCCAACCAATGGGCAAGGGCAAAGACAGAACATAAACTTCATTGTCTTTACATTATATGACAGAAATAATTCTGTCCACTGAGGATTCACAACTGTCAAGTCTTTCCTGACACCAGTTGCCACAGCAAGTTTTCTTCCAACTAATATCTGCTAAGAGTACATGGTGGCCTCTAACCTAATAGTTTAGTCTGTCAGCACTGAGGCGCCTAATTCCTTTTGTGGACTTACCCCCAAAGGATTTGACCCATGAGTCAGAGGCAGGAATTCCTGGATTAAAATTCAATGTTTATTTCAGAGTATCACCTTGTTTTTTCATATCCTGACTGCCTGAAATCCCCCCCAGTTTTAAATGGACACATCCTTCATCTTCATTTCCTGTCTGAAACTGTTGTGCCATGTTACTGTGCACAGTTAAACACATGCCACATCCGCCTTCAGAGCTGGCTATGTTGTGCTGACAACGTATAGCAATTCCTCTAGCACTGAGAATTTACAAAATACTTTTGGGATCACTTGAGTAAGATAGCTGAAAAAAATCCCACAGATTTCTCCAAATAGATTTAAATTGTACAGCTTTCTATCTCAGAGGTACATGCTGAGGTTGAACAAATAGGCAGCTAAAAGTACACTATGTCCTGACTGAGGCTGCCAGTCCTCATGTACAGAACAGAATCAAACAAACAAACAAATACACACACTTCTAAGAGGTAATAGGGGAGGAGGAGATATGAAATCAGAATGTACTGCTGAGGTAAATTTGACACAATACCAATTAGTATTTGGCGAAGTGGCTATCTCATTGTTAAGATATTTCCTTCAATATGTTTTCAGAAACTGGGACCGTTAAATAACTTAGAAAGATTGCCAGCTCTGATTTCAGGAAGGAAACCTCCTCCCAGTTCCTCTCTAAGTAATTCATTTCTTTTACAAATACTTCCTATGGATGGCATTTAAGATACAAATTTCTGAAACAGAGGAGAAAGAGGGAAGCAACCTCCAACCCAAAACTTTGGGTTCATTTCTAAATGACATAAAAGTCCAAGACACTCAGGTTCAAGGTACTCTGGACTAGCAAATCAGTCAGAACCTGGACTGCAATTGAGCCTTTATACAATTCAAGCAATTCAAACTTTAACTGATTGTTTTTCTAATGCACCACCTTTCTTGACATAATACAAACACTTCCAATGCCTCTGTGTAACACAACACTTATTGTCAGTACAGTGCTTACTAAAGCCCCGAGCTCAATTTTATAACAGTCTCTCAGTAAAGATGAAGCAAAGTTCCTAAATTTCCATGCTGGATTATATTTATTCTGACAGAAACTACGCAGGGGCAAATACACAGGAGCAGGGCTAGCACTCATTAAAATGATTTGCTTCATCTCTCTTTTCCACAGTGCAGTACTGTGTTTTGCCTGGGACTTCTGGAGGACCACTGCAGAACTAAGTTAACACAGTTTACCTGAGGAGTGGAACCCACACCGTTATTTGAATTTAGAGAGTGAAAAGGGCAGCAGGATCTTGGTGTTGAGTCTTCACCATCACCACTGAAACAAAAACATCGCATGTCCTCCTGTCTCTGAAAACAGAGCTCCTAGCAAAATACTGCTCTCTCTGCTGCGGTGCCCTTTGTCCCACACTTCTGGAATACCTATTACTTCCTGAACAGAGTCAAATCCTACAAGTTTTTTGACGGGTCGCTATAGCTAAGTAATCCATCTGGCATTTCATGTGATTAAGGTGCCAGCTGACCAGCCTAGCGCCTCAAGGCTGCCTTTCACTCACAAATTAAGAGTAGCAGATTAAAAGCAACTTCACCTCTAAGCCAAATACTTCATTTGGCTATAAAGAAGCAGAACATCTGGGGAGGAAGTTTAAGCCACTTGATCACTTTATAAGGAGCATTTTCCTTTTCATGAGTAGGATCAACAGCTCCTCGTTTGGACCAAACTTCTGAGGTACATCACAGTTAAGCATTCTGTGAAAATGAGCTACAGAAAAAAACAACTGCAAGAAAATAATGATAGGAAGCACCTTAGTAGTTCCCTGCCTCTTCTGTACTCATCTATATTGCCTGAAAAGTGCTGAGAGGCAAACAGGGAAGACGGAAAATCTACAAAGAAATTTATCTGTCCAATTGAACCTCAGGTCACTTATCTAGAGAGTTCAAAAGAGGGATGGTGCTGCTTTTTGTCACAGGCTTTATTGGGAACAGAAGTGGGCATTTTAAGAAGCAGAAGACGGGGATCTGGTTTTTTTTGCTGTGTCCTTTAAAGCACTAATAATTAAAAAAAAAGGAAGAGTTACTATGTTACACACATGAACAGTATCTAAGGAGGGGACAATGTCACAGAGGTGAACTGAGTAAGGCTACTTCTAGGAAAACTCAAGAGAGATGTGCAAGTGTTATAAAGCTGACTTTTCTTTGGCGTGTTTACTAGTTTTACAGAATAACTAGTTTTATTACTCTCCTACTGTTAACAGGAGTTTGTACAGACAACACGAAAGAAAACACTGCCCTCAGCTGACGCTTTTCTCCCTTGAACCTAACATTAATTCATAGATCGTCCGGTTTACCAGGCTATGATGAAAGTGATTTACATGGGGTAGTCAGTGTATTTTCTCTAAAGCAGCCTCATTATACTTCCACAGAGAGATTTTTTACTCACTTTTGGCCACAGGAGAAGAAAACAAAAAAAAAATCTTCATAAAACTTTAGTCTTTCATCCAATGTCCATTACAATTGATGTAGGGTGTGGAAACAAAAAAGATAAAAACTCCTCCCTGAGCTTACACCAGATGTCTATCACAGCCACTCTTGACCATTTTTCTTTCTCTGTCAGACAGGGACAAACTTTCTTCTGCGCGACTCTCCATGGAATGCCTGGTACAACCCAGAGGAGGGTTCAGCTCAATTTATTTTTAGAAAATTGAGAGCAAAGAATAAAAACAAGCCTTTAAACTAAGAGAGACAATGATACTATAAACCCTACTGGCCTGTTAATATATGTCTGTTTATTGTAACACAATCTGTGACCTTCAGTGCACTGCCAATGTCTGTAAATAATACAATGGGCTGCCTTTTTATCCCATGGGGATATGAGTGCTGATGGAGCCTTTCAAAACTCAAATGGATGCCATAAACTGACGTAGACTGTGCTATTGTGATTCTTATTTATGAGTCTTTCTCTCCCTTTTTTTCAAGTACAAGTTCCAAAGTCACAAAGTGGATGGCAGAAAAAACACCCTTTTCTGCCTGGTTTGAGGTTGGATTAGATAGCTTATCTAACATTCCTAAAAGTACTCCTGAAATGTATGTTCCCTTCCTCTCAGATCTCTTGAGAGCAGAGTAACAGCTCATTCACTTATTCTTAAAAAAAAAAACAAAACAACAAACCAAAACCAAACCCTGATGTATTTTTTCACTGGCTTCTTAGCCCTATAAAGCTGTTCACCACCTACAGAACCTTCACAGAACTCCTAATTGTTTAGCTGAGATCCTCCATATTCTGATTTCTTGGTTAGAGCAGTGTAACTGTGACATATCTATGTACTCTGAGGTAAAAAATTGCTTGCCTTTAAAATTTCTTACAAGGTCTCAGTTTTCACCACCATCCCCTAGAGTCATTCCACTTGCTATACCAGTGGATGAAAATGAACCCAGAAGGAAACAGTCACAGACAGTGAATAGAAGTGACATCTGCCCAAGTTCAGGTGATCAGCCATTCTTCCTTAGTTAAAGTTTTCATTTCACATCTTAGGAAGGACCTCACTTCTCTGGATATTCCAATCACAGAAGTATGTGTGCATGTGAGCAGGCACACCCTGAGGAGATTCACTGGCACTAAACACTCTATAGATTTTACAGATGGAACTGGAACAACAGCTCTGTCCCCAGTGATACATTAACCATCTCAGCAGGTTTTCACATGCAAATCTTGAGTGCCTCAGATCCATCAGGAACCTGATGCAAGCAGCAACCATGCCCAACCTTGTGGCATTCTGTCAGCATGAATATTTGTGGCACATATCCAAAGCTGTGCAGGGGTGTTCAACACAAATTCTTGGAAAATCAGTATTTGTCACCTACCTCTTGTACCAGCACTACCAAATACCAACTAGTTCCATGGACTTTTAAAGCTGACCATTCTAAAAATGTAGTACTGAAAGCCTGATTAATAAGAATATATATGAAGGGATCGCCCAGTAGCGTCCAGCAAGGGTCCTGAACAACAAATAAACAATTAAGACGTAGCAACACTTGAACACTATCTTAGTAGATACACAATAATCTCAATCCAATTTCCCTATATTTAACTGCTTAAATAAAATGAATACTTACAGAATGTCTGTTTTCCACAGAATCTGCAAAATAAAATACAATGTATAAATTACGAAATGATACATAGCAGAGTGATCAGTTCTATGTTCCAGAAAATAGACCTTTATGTTTACTCTAACTTTTTTTGTTCACCTTGCAATGATGTAAAATTGCTACCTACAACTAAGGTTCAGGTTCTGGCCCTAAGATACATCCAAGCTCTAGCTTAGTTCAAGTACATGGGTGGGACCAGACATTTCAAAGATCATGGTGAACCGTACATGTTTGACAGCTTCCCTGATTATGTTCAAAGCAGAATTCTCTACTGAGGGCACAAGCTGTTACTGGACAAAAAAGAGTCTTCCTTTTAGAGACAAGTTCTCATGAGCATTATACTTCCTCTTCCAATTCCTTGCCAGGAAAATAATGTACTGCAGAAATCCGGTATAGGATATAATTTTCAGAGCCAAGTAAGATCCTGCAAAGACACCTGAAATTTTATTAATAAAAAGATGCTTGTTCCCAATGAAAGCCTGAGCCAGCGGGCTCTTCCCATTTAGGACCAGTGAACTTTAAGATTAGATCTTATGCCCTTTTTTTAAAAAGTGGATTTAGCTATTCAGAAGTTTCAAAGAATACGTTCAAATACTAAACCATAAATATTTCTTTGCCCTCTGAAAGTAAGACAATTTAGAGACTGAGGAAAGTAACCCCTCTTTTAGAAGAGGACTTAAAGTCTTGTTAAAACTGCTGTTTTATACGGTCTGTTAAGGTATTTCACATGTGACAAAAGTAAGTGCTGAATCTTGAAGGGTATTTTCTTGGAAAGTATATAAACATGGGATAGTCTCTGAATCTATGTTTTTTCTAAGTATTTATTTTTTAAATAGGAAATAATAACATCAGTCCTCCCACAGGCATAACACTCATGTAAATTTTGAAAAGTTCTCTGAAATCATTAAATGAAGAATATTATGAAAAGTACTACTACCATAAATAAAGGTCTTTTAGAAACTCCCTCGCCAGCCAGCAGAAGTAATGAGGAAACTGAACACAGGTGAATTTAACTTTGCAGGTAACAATGCCTAAGTGTCTTTTTCTCTCTCTTTTATGATTACATCCATGTATATTTGTGGTGCAGTTAAGCTCACCGAGTTTCTACCATCCGCATTTTTATTACATTAGGATTGTGATTCTGCTTCACTGAAAGAAGCACCATGAATGCAGTATACCATCAGGCTGCAATTTCTAAAACACAGAGAGACTACCTGAATGTTGTGGGCACTGTACATTATGGGTTTTCTCCAAGACAGTTCTACCCAGAACTTTTAGCCTAAGAAAAGGATTAAAAACTGAGGTGACTACAGCACCTTATACCAGTATATAAACTTAATTTCCATATAAAAATGACCTTAATGTTTGGCAAAATTAATCCCTATATGTTTAGCCGGTTTGATAAGAAACAAAATAAAAAGTTACATGGGAAACACATAAAAGCTTTTTGTGTCCCGAAAGCTGTCAGAAGTGAACAAAACACTGCTGACCCAGTGCTACATCAAAGCTTGACTTTAAGTTGACAAAACTATATGTAAGTTTTATGAAGCGAGGTATTAACAAGCTGTAGTTTAGTCCTCTGTCACAATGTATTGTGCTTACAGGAAGGAGGAAATGAGAAATTTTGTATAAATTCAAAACTTCAAACAATGGGATGTTTGCTACCCCAAAGCTACTTGCTCACAATAACAGATATCCCCCCTTGTTATCTGTTACACAGATTCAAGATAGTGTGGCTTTCTAGCAAAGAGTCATATCTCTATCAGGAGAACGTCATAATTTGTGTCCTTTGAAAGTGCTGCTGGAAGGCGATATAATTTCTAAAAGGTACCAATCAGGTAGGACAGCATGCAGCCTCTAATGAAAGCACAATGATACGGTGCTTTTGCTGATTCTTTGCTAACGTCAATCTTTTCACAACCTTTTTATTCCGTCCCTGTTAAAAATATGAAATGGTTTTTACTGTGATGAAAGAGAACAGAGAGGTTTTTGAATACTAACCAAAACAGGGAAATGAGATATACTGGATTCTAGTCATATACAGTTGGTCAAGTTTCCATAGCAGGGCAAACAAGAAGCTGTATATTTCGGAAAGGAATCAGAGTTGAAGGTCTGGTGCTGGTGATTTCTAAAAGATTCCCAAGTCTAATAAAGGTAGGTGTTTTTATGGATTTCTGATGGATTTAAACCCTTGCTATTGCTTTTAGTTGATAGGGTTTGAAATTCAAAGAACACATTTTTTACAAAGGAATGCATTGTCCTTATCCTAGGCAGGAATTTAAGACACTGTCATACCCACCTGCTCTGCCCTTTCTTGTTGCTAGAAGTTATGGAGAAGAGAATATATGCCTCAAGAGTTGCAATTCACAATTTATCTCAAACCCATCTCCAACACTGGTGGAAGCTAAAATGCTAGATTATCAACTGAAGGCGCTGAACTGCAGACACATACCACATTCTGCCAAGCCTTTTACTGGAGCAGTAGCTTGTAACAGAGAATCTTGGCAGGCTGTTTGGGAACGGATCTTACACAGGGGCATGCACGCAATTCAGCTTTGCATTTTAGGTTCAAGCAAGGTCAGAAGCTCCCTTACTTGTGTCTCACTGAAACCTTCTGGCTTTGCCTAATTTTCGGCTGAAGCATTTGGCTCTGGAATCAATGTTTCACAGATCCAGGCTTTGGTCTAGAACATGCCTTGAAACCGAAAGATCCAAAGAGTTTTTATTTTGGAGAAAGGAAAGGTTATTTGCATTATTTTGGACTGCTTGCAGCTAGCATATGCTCATAAGGCCTGAGTTTTGAATAACATAATGAATCCTCAGACCCTGTGAGTTTTTTCCATACTGGAAGTGGCATTCAGTGGGAAATTCTGGCTAAGTATAGAGATGTTAAGCCTAAGGCTCAGTAGCAGGAAAGTATTTGAGCAGATTTCCTGATTGCTAGAACTGATTTCTAATAGTTTGTTCCAAACCACTGAATGCAACAGGGATTTCTCATGCCTCTTTACACTGGGATATATTTATTTTTCCATAGTACATTGTTGGTTGCAATAGGATTCTTAGAATTTCCTGTCTCGCCACTGCAGTTGCTTCCAAGTGACCAATTCATTTTTCCAGACTTAGCAGCATAAAGGCTGGCTCTGCATTTTGTTCACTAGATTTCCATTTTCCTCATAAGAAATTAAGAATAGTTATCTTGCAGTAAGCCGCTATGAGTTCAATTTAGTGCACATTAAGATCAGTGCAAAGCCTATCACTGGATTCTGTGAGCTTTGGATCTGACACAGAACAAAGGCAGGGTTACCAAAGGAGCAAGTATGTACTAAAACATTGTATTCCACAAGGAGTGCCCTGGAAAAATGTAAGGAAATCTGCAAACTGGAGTTGGCTCTAGTCTTCTCAGCAATATGAACAGAACTGTGCTACCTCAAGAGCTGGGACCAATGTTGAGAGAAGGGGTGGAGCTGAGATAAAGAACCAGTATGGAGATGCTTGCACTTCCTGCCCCTACTGCCTCTTGGGAGGATGAAAGGTGTGATGGAACTAAATCATCCATCTAAAAGAGCCTCCACCCACCAAGCTGAAGTTAGTATCTGACACATCCTGACCTGTCCCTCAGGAAGAGCATCAGCTGCCAGCCTCGCCTGCTGGGACTCCAGCACAGGCAAAGTAGGCAGCAAGGCCACAGTCATTTTATCATTCTTGGCAGTCTGATGATTTAGACAATTGCCTGTTTTGCTTAAGTCTCAGACTGTCTCAGTTCTTTCTGAACAAAAAGCAACAGCTCTGGGACTGAGCTGGATATTCCTGACTCCCAATATACTTTGACCTTTTCATAGAGCAACCAGAGAAAGCAGTATTTTGAGGAAATTAGTTCACCCTGATAGCTGTGAAGGACTTTTAGACAAAGGCATTATTGACCTGACTGGTACTAATTGTGACCGTTCCCCAAATTGCCATTTGGATGTAAGGTTTGATTTACAGCTGAGGCTTGAAGCTTTAGGTATTTAATGTAAAATACTGAAGTAACAGTCTATTGCTCTAGAAAAGGTTTTTAATCAATACCTGTGTGAACCTCCTGAACATCAAGCCTTCTTTCTCTGAATTAAACTAACCTTTCAATAACAATGCAAGGACAACTTCATTTCTTTGAGTTGCTTCCAGAGACAATCTTAGTGATCAGCATCCTCCTTGAACCCCTCATTATATCAGAGGAAATCCAGCGTCCAGTTGAAGAGACTGTAATTCTTTATCTACAGTACTATTATTTGACTTTCAATCAAAATACACCTGACGACTTGAATTTTGCAAATGACCTGCTTTTCCTACTGTTAATGGGTTAACTGTAGTTAACCGCATGCACATTTCAAATTGCAGACCTGCATTTGACAGTTTGTTTCTCAGACTCCTATCAATCTTTACTGTAACACCACTTTAGGCCTAGTACTCAGAATAAGGAAAGCAGCACAGCAGATAGGATGGGAAGTCTTACCACAGTGTGATGAAGACACTAAAATGATAGTAACAGGATATAACATAGCCAATACCAGGAAAATAAAAAGAAAGGGAATAATGGCAGATGCTCAGCACACTGCCAAAGGCCTGGGGCTTGGGAAAGGTCAGAGCATTATCTGCACTACGGATTTATTATTTAGGATAAGAACAAGCAGTAGCTGGAGAACTCAAAATACAAGAGAAGCTGGTTACTGACATGTCATCTGCCTTACTCGCGACAGCAGTGAGAGCCATCAGAAAAATGAAGATGAAAAATATTTTAGCTCAGTCACAAAGAATTGCATCAGACATAACAACTACTGACAGCTCTTCAGCTTCCTCTCTACTGAGCATAATTTCTGGAATGCACAGATAATTCCTTGAAAAGACAGAATTGCTCATGAAACACTCAATTCTAATTAAATAAACCCAAACCACAATAGTTACCTACAAACAAATATTAATAAAATGTTACATAGGTCCTAGGTGTTAAATCTGTCAAACTGTGTAGGTGACACCAATTCCCAAATTAATGTAATTTCCCCAGAGGACATGTTTATCTGAACCACTAACTTCCTGAAGTAGATCGTAATCTTGGACTTTTGCTCAAAAATCTCAAAGAATATTCAAATGTAGTGAAGATCATAATGGTAAACTAACTTCTACACCCACTAGTAATGTGCAACATCTCTCACAATTGGCCTTTAATAAACTTATATTAATATATATTAAAGTACTTAAGAAGATAGATCTGTTTCCTAGGGATCCCCCACTGCATTTATACTTTACCACCTTGCAATCACACAGCCTATCAAAAATCAAAGTAAACATTACATTTAAATATACCGTAATGTAGCTATCCAAAGCAACTGCATAGCTATGTGATGCACTGCTTATCTAATTGAAACACTTTTCCTGTCTATCAGTCAGGAAAAACAGACGTGATTAAAACAATAAACTGTTACTATGTTTCCAAGAATAACTGAAACTGCAGAATGTTAGGCATAAAAGAGCAGGTGGACTGCAAGATTAAGGGGCGTTTGCATATCATCTGGCTAATTCAGCTCAGTCTTTCAATCCTATCTCATTTTATTGCAGTTCCCACTTTATAGCAATTACAGTCTTATAAGTGCTTTGAATTATAGTTCTGCTGTACTAACCTTGAGTTTACATTACAACTGACAAAACATCCTTCTAGTATATAACACTTTCTGGTATGTCAAAAATAGCAATGGTGAAAGGTGTAATAATCAGCTTCACACCTTGACAGAAAAGCAAGTGAGGAGTTATACACTCAGCTTCTGCAGCTTGTTACAGGTCCAATTCACACTCACTGGAAAACATTTCAGAACATTAGTGGCCTTCAGGTTCAGCTCTGAAATGAGCTTTTTTTTTCTCACGATGCTGCCAGGTGATCCTACATGAAGTGCCTAATGGAAAGGATATTCTGCTTTTCACTGTAAGGCTGTGAAAAATGAGTACAACACATAGGCTCAGCACCAAGCCAGGAGTCAGGATTCTGAAATTCTGTTCCCGGTGTTGTCACTCTCTAAACACATTGCCTTAAACAAATGACCTAATCTCTCTGTTTATTCAGCTGTAAATTGGAGATAAAAATTGCCTTGTAAGTCCTCACAAGGGAAAATTAAGTAATGTTTTCTAAAGTACTTGGAGACCCTCACATGAAAGATTCCCTAGAAACAGAATACTGTGTCGGAGCAGGTGGGAAATCCCTTATAAAATAGAAAAATAGCAAATTAAAACACAACAATCAAAAATTAAAAATGGCACACAACAAAGCCACTTGGTAACATGGATGGGGACAAAACGTGAACACTTTACAGCCCTAATATTTACGAATCTAGACTTCCTAACACAAAGAGAGGAAAGGAAATCTGATTTAGTCTTTGACAAACTATGAAGGAACGCTTTTAACCTACTGTCTCTGAACTCCTTACTGCCAGAACATTTATAGACAGTAATTGCCAGTAAGCTGCTAATGCCGGCATACAACAGTCTGTGTTACAGGTGGTGGAAGGGTAGAGTGCCTGGCACATAAAACCTGAGACGATTTTTGATGCTGCTTAAAACAAATAGCCCACCCTAATCAAGTGATCATATTGCTTTAAAGGTTTTTAGATTATGTTGTTGGAGGCTTTATAGATATTTGCTGGGGTTATATCCAAAACCAGTGTAATATTTTATAACACATGGCAAACACGCTCAACTAAGAGGAAAATGCTCCATCCCTGGAAGTGTTCAGGGCCAGGCTGGATGGGGCTTTGAGCAACCTGGTCTAGTGGGAGGTGTCCCTGGCCAGGGCAGTGGGGTTGGAATTAGATGATCTTTAAGGTCCCTTCCAACCCGACCCATTCTGTGATTGATTGATTCTGTGTGAAAAGTGTTGTTCACGAGCAGTTTGAGATAACACAACATAGCATCCTAATCCCTAACAGGGCATGTTCAGCGCCAGATTCAGATGTACAGCCCAACTACTTAGCAGATACAGTGAAAATGGGCTGATGAAGTAGATGTTACAAATGTTAATCTCACTGCATTAAATATCATTGGTTTAGGAGAAACCACGAAGGTATTATACAATTTATCAACACCTGTGATTTTGTAGCCGACCTTCAGTATGTTCCTATGTGACTGGGATCTCTTTTTTATAGCATTTATCTCCTAAAGTATTCAGTCACAAATTTATCCTTAATCTCTATACAAATGCTTCCTTTATGTGTTTAATTTTTCACTAGCTTACTTACCATTATTAGCTTTTCTGATTTCACTATAAACTGTTTCAGTCCCCTTCTGTACAGGAGCTGGAAAATGTATTGGCACAGAATCAATTTCTTTTCTTTTTCTCTTTTTTTTTTTTTTTTTTCCTTTGTTTGCCTTATGAAAAGCTCCTTACACAAACAGAACACACTGTTTTACTTTCAGAGGAAGTAGTTACATAAGCAGCAATGAGCCTGGGGAGTCTGTACTAAAAAGCAACTACACCCTCCCCCAAACCCAGTCAGTCTGTTAGGTTCTGAGAAGGAGGTGTCTCTCCCTCTATATAAAAATGATGGTGAAAATGGGCTTCCCTTTCTAAATTTGACTTTAACGTTCCAATAATCTTCTCAACTTAAATCGATACTGCTTTAATTTTACAGAGATATCTACTACTAGAGGAGAGTTTCTCTGGATCAGTTTGAAAAGCTTCAATTTGTTGTAAGGATTTAGGGAACCTAGACCTGAGGAGATCATTTGGAAGACTAACTACATCCTCTTTTGGCAATTAGCCTGATTAAGTTTTATGGGCACAAAAATAATCTAATTTGCTGTTCTTTGTGAAATGTCTTAGAAGAATATTTTCAGATTTCACACTGTACAGCTTCTATTCAGGGGCTATCTGGGAAAGGTCTCCTCTCAGTTCCCCAGCATGGCAGACTCTTCCATTAGCGCGCTGAGGTGGACATAGCAGGAGTGAAGGCTAAGAAAGGCTTGTGAAAATATAGCAAGTAAGGAGAAAAAGCAGACAGAGAAGATTTTGTGCCTACAAGGACACAGCTGGGATACAAATGCAGTGTTAGTCTTAGACACATATTTGTCAGACCCCTAGGTTTACAAATAAGCCCCTGTAAACCTCTGCTCTTGTATGAGATGGAAAGCAAAAAGCTCTTCCTTTTTTGCCATCTGACATCTGGGAAAAGCTATCCAACAGAGCTTCGATACCAAACTTTAGGCACTTACTCTAGTAGGGAAGGGGCAGAGCCTTATCTGAAGGTCTGAAAATAGCAAGAACTCAGTTTCTCTACGGTCATTGTAAACACTGTTCTGATCTCCTACTAGCCAGAGCTATTGCCTTGATTTCTTGCATGGTTGTAAATTAAGAATCCCCGGGTAACCATAACAAAGCAAAGTGTTCTAGAACTCTGTGCATTTAAAACCACTTTCTTAATTTGGTATAAAGTCCTATGCAGGCTGGGTCTAGAAGCTTGCTATTCAAGGATCTCAAAGAGTTTTAGAAACGTTCATTCATTTCAGTTTAACTGAGTCTCTTAGAAAACCTCAGAGTTCTATCAGCATCACCTCCAATTTCTGTGTATCTTCAATACACCAAGAAGTTAAATTTTTCTAGTTAAAGGTTAAAAAAAAAAAAAAGATTATGATTGTTCCCTCTCTGCAAGAAACTGGAAAGAAAATTCACATTTCTGTATACAGAGTCCTGTACTTTAGCTATAAAAAAACATTTAAAGAATTCACACATATTGATCTGCAGCCAGACTCAGACTCAGAACTGTTACTGTTCTGCATCACCCCGAAGAACCTAAGTGTCCCTGGCACCACATTCTAATTTCCCAAAGCTGATTTCATTTTTAAAAATTGTGTTAAGCATCCTTTAAATGTTGGGAGGTAACACAACAGAACTGAGTTACAAAACTGCTATTAATTTCAATGACAGTAGGAGTTACACTTCACCGAGTGCCTAATCACAGCTTTCAGACTTGCAGTTTTGGCATGAACTTTCTTTGCAAAATAGCCTGAAGATCTTGAAGTGCATTGCATATGCTTATGGACTCTTGCTTAAATGATCAATTCAATTTCCAGTGAAGTAAGAAGTAATCTTCTCGGAATTTTAATGAGAGGTAGCTCATTTTGTTTGGAACACTTTTTTTTTTTTTAGCAGATTACGGTCCTAAATCTACTCCTATTGACTGTGTGGAAAGACTTGGTGTGAGGCATTTCCTTAGCTTGCCTTTTTTTTTTTCCAGACCCATTTCATTAAATTGTGATATAGTGCCACTGCCCATATTATTTTCCTTGTTAAATCTTCCAAAAGTCGTCTCAGTTCTGAAAAAATATGCTAGGAAAAATTACTTGGATGATTTGACATTTTGTTCCCACTAACTTTGCAATGTTGCCACCCTGTAGATAACTAACCAGCTATAAAAGTAAAAGAAGGAGCATGTTCTTACTCAGCCATGACTAGCGGTTTTTCCCTTCTCACTTTAGGGAGATTTCCTGATCTTACTTTAGCATTGGCCTTTGTTTTTGCTCAGATTAACAATAAAGGGTCTAAATCACTTTGCCAAATTTTTGCACAACTAAGCTTTAGAAAAGATAAGCACTATTTTTTTGTCAAGCCTATAATCTCAGTAAGTATTCAATTTAATCATTCTCTAGAATTACCACCTCTTTAAATATCAAGTTAACATTCCACTATGACCACTCCAAATAAGAACTGGACTGTGTAGCCCCAGCTCTACCTCGTATTTGTCTAGCCTCTTCACCCCTACTTCAAAAAGTAGGTATGAAGTTATTCCCACGTGGAAGGTTTAAAATAAAGCTATGAAACTTTGCTTCTGGCAAGCTTACCACTCACTATCAGTAACACTGTAATTAACCCTGGTTTTTGCTCCTCACATAGAAGCACAGTACACAAAGTTCTTGATGCACTAGCCTATTCGCCATTATACTGTGTTAAAAAGTATTTCAAAAATGACCAGCTAATGCAGATATGTCTGGAAAAATAGGGTGAAACCACTGTTTTCAAACGTAAGTAGTTCTTTACTGTCAAAGACAAGATGTACATCCTTCTACAATTATGTAAACTTGTTTTGAGGTGGCATTCAATTATTCAAAAGTGACATAAAGGCTACTGTTATAGCTTAGATACTGCAGTATTTATTGCAGTAGTCTTTTAAAATACTCAAAATATGATTCTCCTGCGCCTGAGATGAACATTAGCATTGACATTGACAACAGTGGCAGGAGGAACAACTGAATGGGAAGATAAATTAATCAGAAGTTAGTCCTGAGAGATCAGAGAAATCTGGAGTTTGCCAAATGGCAGAAGGAATCAGACTCTATGTGCAGCCTGCTGGATGGGTTACGCATGCCCAGAGAAAAGGTGAGTGTGATATACTTTGTCTTCATTAGGAAAACAAGTGGAATCAAAAAAGGTGCGACAGGGATTTGGAGCCAGGTGATAATCTGAAAGGTCTTTTCCCTAAGAAGGATTGGTCATAACCCACAGACAGACACAAAAGAATATTATCATTTGAAACAAAATTTGTACAATAACATCAACGTGGCAGAAGTATCAGTGGCAGTCCTATGGCTGAATTATTTTTGTGGGTGTATACAATTATCACAAAGGTATATAAAGAAACTCGACTTTGCTTCTCTTTTCCCAAGAAAAAAACCTCATCCTGTTCTCATTGTGATAGGCAGTGCAGAGCTGAAATAATTAATCTTGCAACTTGGTTACATACAACTCCTTCCATTTAAACAGCATCTTTGAGATGCTCTGAAAGATTAACACTTCACAGTACTTGCAGTGCAGTTGCCATTTACGTAACCAAGGCATGCATTTGCTAAGCATTCCTGGGTGCAACAACAAAAAAAAAAATTAGGGAGCTATCACATCTTGAAGCACAGTTCAGTCTTACAGAATCAATTAATGTTCTGTATGTCATACATAGGTCTGTAACATGAGACAGCATTCAGCTAAAATAATCCAATCTCATTCACACACTATCTTTTAAACATTGTTTTTCAGTTTTATGGGATTCAGTCTACATAGCACGGATACTATCTTATTGCTCAGTCTGGCATGCTGGAATAGTGGTATATATCAGGAATGGGATGAAAAGGCTATATTTAGAGATGCTGATCTTGCATTTAAAAGGAGGTTTAATTTAAATAATTATGCACCAGCGTATCTTTACCATTCCACACGATTGTATTGTGTAGTGCATGCTCAGAAACAGTTGGGACAATTAAGTATTAGCCCTATTCTGAAAAAGATTACAGTAACTATGATATCTCAGTGCAGAATTTAGCAGAGGTGGATAAATAGCATGCTTAGAACATGGGGAAAACTCTGTGATGAATGATACCAGCAAGTGAAAACAGAGAAAGAATAGGAGGACTGGCTCTTCTGGGAGAGCTTTGCTGCCAAGCTTGAAGAGTGAGCACTTTTGCCCAAACATCTGTATTACTAACTAAACAATCATGTCTTTGGTCTCTGAAATAATTGAGTGGTCCTTCCTACCAGGAAAAAGCATATTTGGCCATTTCTTCCTCAGTTTGCTTCTCCTTCAGCTAAAGCAAAGAAGCTAGAGCATAGCATAAACATCTCTCGTGGGGTTTATTCACTTTTTGCTACTTGAAACTTTCTGTAAATTTCTGAAAGATTTAACAGCTTTCAACACAAGGGCATAAAGATATCACTCTAGATGACACAGAATGACTGAAGTGTGCATTTGGGTCTTGAGAATAAATGTCAGTGTACGTTTCTCCTTCAAGGTTGCAGAGACATGTACCTTAGCCTCATGCTATGAGGTCTGGTTCCTGTTACCATAGAACTACAGGTGGGAGGCCAAAGTTATCTGGGCATCAATATTCTCATTTCTCTGTTTAATGTGACTCAAAATTCAGGATGGTCTCCAGGCCTCTCCAGACTGAGAGACTAAATCTATGTTGGCCTCTCTTCTTTCTCTATCACAAATGAATTACAGCTTTGACCCTTCAACCAGTTCCTTTGTAAAGGAGGAAATTCCACTGCTTTCTGTTCTCTCCATTATCCTACCCTGTGGCTAATGTCAAATGGCACTCAGTAAATTTAGACTCTATAACATGAAGATTCACAGCAGGCTGCCTTCTGCTCACAGCCACAGCTCCAGCTGGGAGCCCTGCTCTGCACAGACCTCATGTGGATGGGGAGGGCAAGTGCACGAGAGGATGCCAGTGGAAGAAGGGCTGCAATGAACAACAGCACGGTTGCCAGTGCATCATCTAGATTAAGGAGCACAACTGGCATGAAATTGTCATGCACACAAAACACAACCTGCTCTTATATTCACAGATGCCAATATCAGACCAGTGTCAGGGAGTAGCAACATGCCTAGTGCTGCTCCCAAAACATAACCATAGAGGCCAGATAGTTTATTACCTCTGTGAGGATCAAGTGTTGATACTTCAACTTCAGTGTATTCCACCTCAGCACTCTCAAGGTCAGGTCCTGCCCCAAAAATATCAAGAAGATGTTTCTTTGTAGGACTGCATGCTTCATTTGAACTGTGGGCCTGATCCTGCTGCCACTGAAATTAATGCACAAGTCCTCAATGACTTTGATAGGTGCAGGATCAGGCCCTTCTTATGGCAGATGTAAATTACTCTGCTAAGATTGTAAGGCCAACCCATTCCTAAAGGTCATCCCAATCTGAAAGGCAGCAGACCAACTCAAGCCAAATTTCTGAAATTGTGGGACTTGCAAATCGTGCCTAAAACTCCTACTTTCAATTTAACACCTTCAAAAGTGCCACAACACAAATGGAGTAGGGAATTATCTCTCATATTCCTGCTCCAGCTCCTCTCTCTCCTATTTTTCTCCCTGCCGTTATTTCTTCCTCCTTTTCTATGGCTGCTATGGCAGGACACTTCCCATTCTCCACTCTCCTCACATTTAAAGCCTTCTCTAAGTTTTTCATGGCCTCCCTCATCACCTCTCATACTCTGAATTTCTGCTTTGCCAATAAGCAATTTCAGCACGTTGTCCTTCAGGCTCTCCATAGAACATCTACAATGGCAACCCATCTTCCCCCTCAAAATGCTTCTCTGTCACAATGCCCACAGAAAGCCTGACAACAATTAAACACCGGATTTACCAAGACTACTGGCTGACACGTACTGGCTACCTGGATACAGCAGAAACAAGAAACAGCTGTTGCTTTCTACTCTATCTTTTCCTTAGGGTGGAGATGGTTTTCCACTAGGTTTCTGTAAAAGTTGGAAGGAACCACAACAGTCATTCAGACTGGAATCCTGTAGAACTGCTTGTGGATTTTTTTAGAACAGAAATTAGAGAAAGATCTAATGATTAGAACAGCACAGTTTTGGAGCAGTTTTCCAACAGCATTGGTGAGAGAAGGGGAAAAAAAAAAAGCTGAACAAAACCAAACCAGTTTTTAAGATGGCATATTCATTAATAACAAAGTTTAAATGACACGCTTCCTACAATAGCAGTGATTCTGAATGATCAATACAGCCTTATGTTCCTATGTTTCTGCTGTCTGTACATTTGTTTTGCATGAGAATGTCTCTCTGGTTCTAATATGACTTATTCAGGCCACAACTTCTATGCACCGGGCTATAAACTCCTTTTTCTTGCTAAAGTAAAAGCTATTGCCACAAAAATGCAGAATAGATACTGTTATTTTTAGAGGTATATGAATAATAGACTTGTTTTTCACATCTGGTAGAGACATCTGCAGTAGCCTAGTTGGTTTTAATGAAGCTGCCCAGTCCACAGTAGGTAAGGATTGAACCCATTTATTTCTGTCACACATGCAGATCATTAGACCACTTCATCTTAAACAGTTAGGATACAATAGAAAAAACAAGAGTCACTGAGCTAGAGTTTCCAAAGGTTGTTTCCAAGTTTTCCTGTGAAATTAACTTAGTGCAGCACCTTTCTTTTAGTTTTGTAGTACAATGCTGCCCTGCACACTCAGAATTGCACCAAAGAATTATCAATTAGAAATTCCCGCCACCTACACTGCATACAGGTTTATGCAGGAGTCTAGCTCCATGCTCTGGATTAATTTTAGCTTAACTTTGATCTTTAGTTACACTAGATGCCTTTCCAACTATCTTTCAAGTCACGTTCCAATAGACAACCAGGTCAAAACGCACTATAAGCCATCAGAAATGGCATGTAACCCATAAGAATACTTTCATCAGTATAAAACAAAAAACTACGAGACAAAGTATGCTTTCAGATGGCAATATCCACATTTTAAGTACTATTCTTTGACTGAATACCTTAAAAACACCAGTCTTGAAGAATATAATGCGATAGATGATGCAGTACTTGATGACACATTTTAATGAATATATATATAGCCCACATGGTGTCTCAAGATATTTGGCAGATTATTTTATTCAGATTTCATAGCAGATTATTTTTAGGTTTAATGCTTAAATATCTCAAGATCTGCAGAAATGAAGAAAGGACAGAGAAGTAAAAGAAGCAGAAGTCTATAGAAAAGATTTTTTTTAAAAAAATCTGAATATTTGTTGTATAGCACTTAAAATTTTGACTCTAAGTTCTATTTTTATACCATCCTTCATTAGATGGCCTGGAATCCAGCACAACTAATAACACTTCATAATGCAGTTGGTAAATGGGTCCTATCATTGTCATTTTGCACATATGAAAAAAGAGCTAAGCTCAGCAAAGGAAAGAGTCTTCCCCACTATCCAAGAGAAAAGGGAAAGTACTGGACCTATCAAATCCTGATTGCTACCATTAGAAATCATCACAACTTTCAATCATAAAATAATTTTTAAATCTATTGTTTAAGCATGAAATTACCTTTACTCTCATCTGTTGATTTCATGTGATTTTCACTATCTTCAATGTAACCTGATCCTAAAATATTAAAACAAAAGTTGAGCTGAAAAAATATTTATTATAGCCAAATAAATGAGCTACACAGATAAACTCCTATTGTCATTATGTTTATTTATATATGAGAAATTCTACTTTTGGATTCGCACCTAAGACATTCATATAACACAGGTGGGAAGAATGTGGCATTTTTAAATGATCAGCTAAAAACCACCCAAGGCGTAACTTTGTTTATATCAGGTGCTCTAAACGTGTCCACCTATCTTTGTAAAGTGCATTGAGATCCTGGAATGAAAGGTGCCCAGTCATGGCACATCACTATACCGTGGACAGATCAGAGGATCATGTGCAACAACTCAAATTTCCTCTCTGAAATAATTTTCTTGCTGTGTCAAAACTGCCAAAACTAGAAAGTGATTTTCTTTTACCATGATTTCTCCATCTGTAATATTGTTAACTGATTGCCTGGTAGAAGCGTCTGAGCAGACTTATACACACACCTTTGTATAAGACGTGCTCATAAAAAACTGTACAAAGACAAAATGGTAGAAGATATCTTGGGAGAACGTTATTGGTATTCCTCTGTACTCCCGAAACACTGGGCCCTATCCAAACAACAACCATGTAAGTTCAAAACTTTAAATAAATGTTTAATAAGCCAAATCACTAATAGTCTTAGAGCAAAATATCCTACCTGAATAGTAGTCTCCATCATTGTGCTGTCTTGCCAGTTTTTCACTTGTCATGTTTGTAGCCAAGGCAGAACTGAAAAGGAAACCAAAAAAAGTTGATGTAATTATCCAAAACCAGTCAATAAAAACAACATGATGATATGCAAAGATCAGTCTTTTCTGTGCTGACTGCCACATATTCTTAACTATTGAAGGTAATGAAAATTTTGCCTTTGTCTTTAAGAGAAGCACAAGCAAACTTTAAGGTCAAAAATGTTTCTTCTTGCATTACTCTTCTTTAAGACCTCTGTATTTTTAATTCCATATCTAAATGCATTCAAATGTAGGCCTGACCTTCTATTTCTCTTAGCTGGCCTTTTTTTTTTTTTTCTATTTTTAGAATATTTCCTCATCCTGTTGTTGTGTTAACAGGTGGTATATGAAGCACAACCATCTATTGTCTGCAGGTGTGTGCCATTATAAACTATATTCATACAGTGGAAGGCCTCCAGCCCTTTAAACAGAAATACTTCACCATTACTATAAAGCAAGCCATCTTACCCAGACATCTCCATGGATGGTCCTTTAGCTTGACAGAGAAAAATAAAAGCATCCATTAATAGATCACACAAGTAAAAGAATTTAAGAGTAAATAAATAAATAAATAAATAAAATAGTGATTATCTACCCAAGGCAGAGTAATCTCTCTTGGCTATCACAAACTAATTACCTAGTATCTTACATCCTGTTTATCACCCAGGTGATCACTACTGCCTTCCCAGCACCATTAGTTAGATGCTCCCATTGTGCCCAATGTACTTGGAAAGCTTCAGCACACTTGCAGCTTAATTTGGCCCACCCAGCACTTTTAAGTAGATTTTCAGGTTTTTTAAAATCACCACCACAAACCTTTGCTCCTGAAACAGACGCAAGTTTTTAACTGTAATACTTTAGTCACCAAAGAAATAGAAGGGAACCATTCATTACCCTTTTTCTTCTTCCACAAAAACCACCATAAAGTGAAAATTACTGCTCCTGCCATAGGTATTAGGACAAACGCAGCAATGATTCCTTTCTGCCAAGATGCTAAAATGACTGAAATAAGAAAGACATGTTTAAGAGAGCATGTACAGTGACAGGTCATCATTACCAACTTCTGCAGTTCCTGAGCTTTCATTTTACTACAAATTGGCCTTCTTACACACTGGGGAAGAATTTTAAGGCAACTTGCATGCAAAGTTCACTAGTGAGCCTCTCCTTTGTGACTGAAAACTCAGTTACAACAACAGATTGCTTTTAGCTTGCATCTGGCTCTTTTGACTTTTGAGCATCCCTTAAACTTTTCCATGTAAGTTAGACAATCTCTGTTTATAAATGGATCTCTAACTTCTGACAATGGTGGAACAAAAAGAAGGGAGTTATACTTAGTAACATCCCAGATAACATGACCTCACCTGTCATAATGACATAGCACGCAGTTTATCTTAAAAGTTAGCTTACCACTAATGGTTATTGGATGGCTTTTCACATCCACATTTGCTCGATTAGAAGCCATGCAGTAATATGTCCCCGTGTCCTGCCTGTTCATTGCTTCCTTGCGCCACACGACTCTGTCTGCACTTTCATTTTTTTGAAATAGAAGAACTTCATGGTCAGTTTTTCTAAAAATCCTGAAGAGGATTGGCCAAGATCCTTCATTCACAGAGCAGAGAAAAGCAGTCTCACTGCCATCTTCCACTACTCCATATGGAACACTGCCCAAGCTGGCATTCCTGATTGGTACTACAGAGGAAGGCACAAAGAAAACAATTATTAGCACTATTAGAAATAACTTAGATGATAAAATATTGTATTGTAGAAATACTTGCGTTAACGCCTTTTTACTTAGTTAAACAGAGACTGAATGCACAGTATTAATCTTTCTAAACAGTCTTTGCCAGACAGCATTCTCTTGTAAATATTTTTATACACCCAGAAATGGAGAGGGCACTATAAAGAAACAAAGCAGACACAAAAGGAAACTATATCCATTCCAGAGAAGTCAGTCAGCCTCTTTTCTTAAACTCCTTTGGATGCCCCTCAGGCCTCAAATTACAAATCATTTAATTTTCAGAAATAACACACTCAGCAGTTTGATAGTGTAAATAATTATAATTCAATTTATGTAGCTATGCTTTCAGAGTTATATAGAGTTACACTATTTTATGCTAACTGGATTATATCTTTCTTGTAACATTTAATATGCAATAGTGACTGTCAGCAGATAATGGATCAAGTTCTTCAAAGGCAGAAGCAAGTCCCAAATTCTAATGGTTACAGAATATACCAAACACAACAAGAGAAGTTATTTTGCATTTGAACAAGTTGTAAGAATATGCATAGCCAAAATACAGTTTTTAGGTTTGCTGCTATACAGACCTAGAGTAGGAGCAAATGAGCATCAGCACTTATAATTACATGGGGAAAATTGTACATACATTCCGTGATGCAAGGCATGTAGAATGTTACTAGCTTCACAAAACGTTTGGGATACGAAGCATCTGTTTTCCGAAAATCACTAAACAAAATTTCTCTGGAAACATGATAAATGTGTTTGGGGTAGGGTCACGGATAACACAAGTGAGATGTAAAGGAGGAGTCATTAAGACAACAGTGGAAGCAGGAGGAGGAAACCAAATCTGACACGAAAAGATGCTAGTCCTAAAAGCTGTATTTGTATTAGATAGGAAGCAGAAAGCAGATTTAGATATAAGACATGGGTTTCTATGACTGATCCCATGGTAGAGAGGATTGCTCTATAAAACATAAGTCTTTTTCCACATCTGGTACAGACAGAAAGGACAGAATACAGAGAATTTGAAGCTGCTACCTCTGGAGTGGTAGACTGCAGAAGATTGGCTCACCGGGCTCCAAAACGTGACTTTCTATTCAGAACTTCCAAACAGTGTCACAATATATTCTGAACTATTGCCCTAACGGCTGGGATACAAGTGGGTATTTCTTTGCTGAAACCAGTGTTAATGGACTAAGATTATGCTTTGTATTTCTTTATTTGTTACTTGTTATTTCAAATTGCCTTGGCTTTAAATCTCTCTGGATAAATCCCCTCAGAGTTTTATCATTCAGCTTCTCTCTAGGGTTAGCAAAGCATATCCTGGCGGAACTGATTAATTTAAGGTGCAGTTCTACTTCTATAGTCTAGGCAAATACAAACACTGTATTAAAAGACCTGTTTGGGGGCTCAGAGGGTGGAGAGCATGTCCTTCAAATGTGCAATAATTCAACTGACTCAGAAGAAATGCAACAGTTCTCAATGTATCTGTTCTAGTCATATACAACTCAATGTCAAAACTCAGAGAGAGACCAGCCTGGTAAGGGCAAGTTTATCTTATTAAAACCTACACAATTTGGGTTCAAGCTGGGACACAAAACTGAAAACTCCTTGGTAGTGAGAGATTCTCTCTTCTTTTCAATAGGTCAAGAATAGACTTCTGCTCTGATCCTGGACTATTTTGCTGTAATCAGGTTAGGCAAATCTAAAACATTGCTGATACATTCAAGAAAAGTAGCAAGGAGACAATCACCTATTTCCTTACCGTCCCAAAGAACCCTTACGTTTTTCCAATAGCTGTATGGGGTAACTATCTGGTCAAATGACATCGACACAGGTGTCAACAACATGCACAGGATATACAGCTCTAATTATCTTTCACTACCTATTGCCAAACCACTACCAAAATAGTCAAATTTTCTGACAACATCAGACTGATGAAACTGACCAACTCTGAACCAAGTAAGGTAGAGGTGACACTACTGAGCAGACAAATATTTGAAGATGTTACAGGCAAATTATTATTTCCTTTAATAAAGGTCAGTACCTACAATTATTTGGTTCCTTCTGTAGATTAGGAATATTCTCAAGTCCTCTGGGAGCAGCAGCACAATCAATGCTTTATTTCAACTCGGGTAGGGAACTCTTATTTCTGCTTACCTCATCCACTATTAAAGATGAACCCCAACAAGGTAGTATCTGTCAACGTGAAGCCTACAACTGTTAGGGACCTTCATCTAGTGCAGAAGGTTTCAGTATGCCTCCTCAAACAGATACTCTGTTCTTTACAATTGTTTATCTTAGATTTTCAAACTAAACTCAAGGTCCAATCTGTATCTTGGTTACAGGATATCCAAGAAACTTCCTTAAGCCCTATAGCAAACCCTATTGTTAACAAATAAAATTCTTGGGGCACACAGGGAACTGCATGTGGTGGGGACAGAACATATCTAAATTAATGATAGAGTTTTCTTGAGACAAACCTTTGAACCACTAGGATCCAAACCAGGAACTGTCACATAAATCCTCACTACCATCTGCTCTGAGTGCACCAAACAAAATGTACAGAAACATGGGTCTATGGGCTAAAAAATCCTACCAAGGCAAGAAGTTCCCTTACATGCATAGCAACAGGGAAAACTTCACATACTTGTTTTAAGAGTTATCAGCCCTGACACCAGTCTTAGGTGGCCTGCTACACAATTATTATTTGCTTTGGTTTCTCTTCATATGTGCCAATAGCACGTTTGCAAATCACAGCTTTTTCACTTGCATTCCCTTTCTTGGAGTACTGCTAAGATTCCCAGCGTATATCAGACATCATGCTTTCTTCTGTGGACTTCCAATTCATCTTCTTTTTAAAGCTCCAACTACCAACTTCCAACTTCCCTCATGGGCAGAGGAATTTTCTCTTTCTATTCACACATATTTGTAGATCAGAGACTTTGCTCATCATATACAGTAACTCCTAGTTGCTAATAAGGCATAATAATAGAATGACTTTCAGCGCTACTTAGCAACTGCAGCTTCCAGTGTTGAACATAAGGTCAGTGCCTCTGAAAATCGCAGCTAACAACAACAGGTATTTAGAGGGATTATTAAAAGTTCAGATTTCCATCTTTTACCAGGAATCTAGCTAGCTCAATTATTTTAGTGAGTAAAATAATAGACTAACTCCAATATCATTATGTATACATTTAATCCAGTCCTATGAAAATCAAACATGAAAAAAATGGACCTGGTCCTGAAATTTTTAATCACTAGTTTTTACTAAAACAGCTTCCATAAGATTGCAAGTCAGACCTGTTTTTAACATTAAAATAAACTCAACTATAGTTAACTCAATTCAGATTACTATCAGGATTTTTACTTTAGTGACAAATAATCCGTGATACAGATCTCCAACTATTTTTAATTCAAGTGAGCGAAAACGTATAAAGGTTTCACATTCATTATCTTTAGTCCATCATTTGCTGCTACAGTTTCAAAAATCAAAATATGACATTAGACAAGAAGGAGAATTAAACAGACTTACCTATTACTGTGATGTTTAGAATATTGCTAGTTTTCACACCACTGGAGTGATTATTTTTAGCATCACACTTGTATCCTCTTTTGTCATTTTGTCTAATATTTTCATCCAAGAACGTAGCATACGTGTCATTAATTACTGTTTTCTTAACTTCATTTCCTTTGTAGAATGTGAATGTTATTGGCGGCGTTCCCATCGCTGAACGACAGATTAACCGTAGAGGCTTCCCTAACACCACCTCTGGCAAACCACTGACAACAGAAAGAGTTGGCTTGGAGACTGGAGCTAAAAGGGGAATAAAAAAAAAATGTTGCAAATTACACTGCAGACAGCCGAAAGATGCAATATTATTTTATATAAAACATACAGATACACAATATCTAGCTAGTTTGCACACAGCCTATATATATTCCTATATTGGGAAGCTCCTCCTCATTGATAGGTTGGAAGCAGGGGGTGACTTGAACAAAACAAAAACATAGATAATAAAATGTAGAATAAAATAACATACAAGAAGAATGTAAAGGGAAAAAAAAAAAAGCATCAGTGACACAGCTGTGGATCATCCGAACTCCAGAGCTAGTGCTCTGACCCAAGGAGTAAGTCTGTAGAGCAAAAATATATGCAAGTACCATTACCTGAGATGGATCCTGCAGCACCTATCAGGGACCTCTGTTTCTGCAGCACAGTGAGTCACAACCCAGTTAGTCCCCCTTTACAGACTTGAGAACCAACTGTGCTTGTTCCATGAGAGGGAAGGAAACTAGGGTGTTTATAATTAGTGTGCTGGTGAAGGGGTTGTATTGATAGCAAAAAAACTTGGCTTTTCTGGAGTAGAGCTATCCAGATGACCTCTGGCTCTCATGGCTTTCTGCCTGGAGGGTCAGGGGGAGGGATTCAAGGCAGACACTGACAAAGTTTCAGATCAAATTGATGAGTGAAAGGTTTGCAGAACATTCCCAGCTCCTGCAAATGGTAATGAATGAGAGTTTATTTGGCACCTAGCGGAAAAAAAGGAACAGAAGGAAGACATGCTAACTTCCCTCTCTTAGGGTCAGCCCTGGAAAAGTCTGACTTGATTACATCACAATAAGCCAAATCCTCTACAGCTAAAGATTACAAGTACATCTCACTGAAATTCATATTGCAAGAACTAATAAACACCCTGCTAGTTCAGGGACTAGAAACTGGTTCTGTAAACAGATGTGCTTATTTGTAAACTTATGGTTTTGATTTTTCCCCCCACCATGGGGTTCTAAGCCTCTGTATCAACTCACCATAAACATTTATCCTTACAGGTTTGCTCTCCTTGACTATTCCTTTTACTTCAGCTTTACAGATATAGGATCCAGTATCATTCACATTAACTCTCATTGTTAAGTTTCTAGAATTTTTCAACCAGGTATCTCCATTTGAATTTTTCCGTAATATAGAGAAGTTAGCTTTCCGAAAACCACTAACGCTGCAACTCAAAGTTAATTCTTTATTTTCATCCAGCTTATTCATAGAAGCAGCCAATATTGGCTTGGGGAATAACTCTGCAAGATAAAAAGAGAACATTCATTCAAATTGAGCCTAAAAGAATATGACTACCTATCTCAAAGCATACAGAATGAAGGGCATACTGAAAGTTTATAATCAGGAAAAAAACCACAATCATGTTATTTTAATACAATAATATTTTCAGGGAAAACAGAAACTTAGCAATCACTTGAAACCACTTCTCATATGTGTTATTTGAAAGTATTGTTTTAATTGGGAAGTATTGTCAGGCAAACATCAGAAACATTTCAGTTTCTGATCTAAATCTAAATAGCCTTTAACTTAGGGAAAATTTACACCTGGATCTGGAGGTTGCAAATGGATCTCAAGTTCTACCAAATTTAAATTTAAATATTAATCCACTGAGTAAAATCTAAGATGAACAGAGGTATTACCTGACACATCAACATTCAGTTTGGTGATTTTAGATGCTTTCCCTTGCTCCACCTTACAGAGGTATTCACCACTGTCCTCTAGAGTAGCTACTGCGGAGTATTTCAAAATTTTCTCATCTCGTACACTGCTCAGTATTGTTTTGTTTTTCTGAAGTATGATTTCAATGTCACGCATTCGGGCTACCACAGTTGAGCATTCAAACTGTATTCTGTCTCCTTCTGTAATATTACTTGAGGGCTTGGCACTCAGAGTAGGCTTTATAAATGGTTCTGCAAGAGAATAGACATGATCTCATGACCCAGCTTTTTAATTATAGCAAGCAAAGAAATGTAAAAAGAAAAGCTAAGTAACTTACCCCTGACTGTAACAAGTGTTTTGTTGCTGTGTTCTGAGCTTTCAAATTCTGATTGTACATATCTCTTAACAAAGCAATCAAATTGTAAAATATTATCTCCCTCTTCAACAGCAAATTCCACTACAGAAAAATTTCTGTATGGTTCAAATACATCTTTTTCTTTAGGTGTTGAATTCATCTTTGTCTTCCAGAAATAGAAATATAAAGGAGGTTCTTCTTCTGGCAGCTCACAACGTAATTTCACAACTTCACCCTCTAAAACTTCTTTTTTCTCAACAGTCAGGATTGGTTTGGTCATTCCTTAGAACAGAAAACAAGAAAAGAAATAAAACATTGAATAATCCTGAAATAAACACTATCTCTGATCACTATGGTAGTGATTTATGCTAATCAACAGATGCAAATAATTTGCAGGAACTGAGCTTTTGTAGACAGTTCCTTTGATGTGTGGGTGCACGCCAACGCACCTTCAGAAGAACAAAGTCCCTTGAGAGGGTAATACAATCTTGATGCAATGTGTGAAGTATGAAACTTGCTGTTTTGAAGGTAAGACCGCTTCCTCCTCAGTGCTTCCCACTGCCACTCAGAAATGAGCAAGGGAAGAAACTAAATGCCATGCCAACTTCTGTACCTAGAGGTGCAGGCATCTGAAGAAAAATTACAGACCCTGGACAACCCTGTAACTACTTAATACTGAATGAATTCTTTCCAAGTTGCTTTTCCAAGGGGAAAAATGGCACCTGCAGTCAAGAACATACGTCTAGAAAGAGTACAGATGGAGGTGGCCGCTGTTCTCATAAGAGACGAAAGAACAAAACTGATATTGTCTACAAAAGCAGTCCACAGTTCATACTAGCTTTGGCAATGGCTATCACAAGGTGAGAAACTCTCTACTCCAATTCCACCTTTTCCAGTAATCTAGCCCCTCCCACACCATCATGTTTATAATCCATAGGCACAAGCTTTCACAACTAACACTTTCTCTAGTCTAGGGAATAGAGGCTCAGGACAGAAGGGATGGTGGCACAGATTGCATTCCTGACTATCACTGATCTGCCATGTAGCCTTGGGATCGTGCTTTCATTTCTGTGCCTTAACATTAGGATTTAGTACTAAGCTCTTGTAAAGTACGGTGATGTCTATGGATAAAAACCACTTTGCAAGATAACCTATTTAGCACAGACTATTATTACTTCCCCGTGAAGGTTGTTCCCTTCTTGTATCTTAGAAAATGGCCGTGTTTGAAGGAATACTCACCTTTTACCCAAACACGTAAGGGGTTACTAGATTTTGTCTTTCCGCCTGCTTCCACAGTACATTCATAGACTCCTGTATCTGAAGATCTAGCCACAGATATTTCATATCGTGCATCTCCTTTGTCTGATACAGTCGTGAACACAACTTTGTCATCCTTAAAAATTGTAAAATTATGCTTCAGCTGGAAATCGGTACTTTTGCTAATATCAGCATGGCAGACAATTGACATAGGATCTCCGTTCTTTACTTTGAAAGATGGCTGAACTTTGACTTCAACTTTGTTGAAAGTAAAAACTTCATGGGGAAAAAAAAGAAAAAAGAGTGATACTTATTTTCAATCAGTCCAACATAATACTGTTATCTCAAGCTGCTACATCTTAGTCACAAAAATTAATTCATTGTACCCTACTAGCAGGTGTTATAATTTTTGTGGTCAGATCTCGCAGATGTTTACCACTCGCAGTGGTAGCAGCTTTACCTTCCACTGCACAGATATACTAGTGGCAACTACTGATTGTCACAGCCCACACTGTGCGTCTGCTCAGTCTTTGCCTTGGGAGACTGAGACAATTACTGATTTGGCCATGCTCATGGCCAAATCTACTAAATTCCCTAGAAGACACAGAGAACACTGGAATAGGTTTGCAGCTACTTCTTGGTTTTCCTTATTTCTCGTGGTTTGTTGTCTTCAACTCTAATTGGCAGTAGATGTGAGAGGTGAACAAAATTTTGTATTTATACTTGTCTGAATAAACTGAAAAATTACAGTAAAACCCTGCTTACGAGTTTTATTAAACCCCAAGCCAATTCATCCCCAATTAGCAGAAATCCCTGGAGTTATCCCAGTATTTTTTATCTAAAAGTAAGGTTAGGGTTATGCCATTCAGCAAATTCCACTTTAAACATGTAACTCACAAGCTTGAGATAATCTTAAATCTCTAGTTTAGGATAACTAGAGCATAACATATTTGGGTTCAAGTTCTACAAGCAAACGTACATGCCTAACTTCACATTGTTGCCAGTCCAGCAATCATATTCTCAAGAGTCCATAGCAATCATACCCTGATTAATTCAAATACAGAATCATATGCCGAAGCAATGCTTTCAATTAATTTAGAATTTAAATATGTTAGTCCCTGAAAAAATATACTGAATACAATATCCATATTTTAAAAAATTAATTGATAAGCACTTTAAGAAATAAAGTTTATAACAGCATTAAGATATAAATATAGTGCTTCTGTGTTTATAACCACAGCAATGATAAATAATTTGTAGCTTAAAATTTAGAATTATTAGAATCCTGGTCTAATTCATATTTTTATTCAGATAGCTAGATGAATAGGTATAGAGAAAGATTTCTGAGTTCATTCACTTTCCCTTCCTTTAGAAGTTACAGCTTTTGGGTATGCCCATTTTGGCCTGGATTTGTATTAAAAATTTGCTACTGGAACAGGAAAGTTTTCTTGCATCTAAAGAAGTCCCTTGCCATGTACACTTACCAGCTATTTATAAATTGTCCTTGCAGAGAGAGTTTTGGGCATAAAACCAATGCAAAAGTTGTAAATATTTTTGCATGTGAATAGACTACATGACAAGAAGAAGCAAACTTTTCCAGTGATGGAAAAAAGGAAGTATGCAGAGTGTACGTGCTGGAAGTCAGCAAGACGATAACGTAAAAAGTGAACGCATTCCTTTCGGAACACAAGCTCTGTACGCTGCTCAGACATGAGCTTTTCTTTTGCAAGAAAAGACCAAGAGTGAGTGCCCTTAACTTATATTCTATAATTTATCTCCTTGCTTGTGGGCATGAAAGGGTTTTTTAAAGACCAAAACAAAATGCTAGTAATTAAATTTCCTCTCGCATCTCTTCTCTTGTATGCCTCAGTAAAGCAAATTACTCTAGGAAAGATTTCACCAAAACATGTATTAAAGTATGAGCAGCACATCTCTCATTTAAACACTATACCAAGAAACACCACCAATACCTTTTTTTTTTTTTTTTAACATGGCCAAATTTCGTACTGAGCTATAGTACCGCAAATCCAGGTATACTCTGTTATGGATGCACACCAACAACTGAGGAATTAGTTAAGTAAGTTATTTTAAATTTGTATGTGGAAAAAAACCCTATCATTACCTACCTTTCTCCTGAGTGTAAAGTTCTGAACCTGGAAAAAAATGAAAAAAAAAGTTATTTTCAAAGCTTACAGATTGAGAGACAGTAATGGGAAACAATAAAAAGCCACAACAAACCCCAAATAAACCAGAAACACATTCACCCACACAGATATTTAGTTATCAAACTTACACTGCAAGAAAATCACCAGAAGAGCAAGATACATCTCGTTCCTGAAGAACAGACACTTAATTCCAAAATAAAATAATATTCATCATCAGAAGTGATGCCTCCAGGTACCAAAACCAGGTTATGTTTTTTTCTGTTGTTGTTTTATGGAAACAGATAAAATTTTGCCATCAAAATTTTTAAGTTTTCCCAGATCTTCAATAGAAACTGGCTAGATCAAGTAATCGTTCCCATTACTGGAAACTGGAAATGGCAAACAATGAGAATCTATCTGCTGCTCACAGGCAGATTACTGTTCAGGAAGTGACTAGACTTTTCCTGAGGGCGCCACCAAATGCATTTGCTTTGTTTAATTTCTTAAGGTGTATTAAAAAAACAAGAAGTTCCAATGACATTTATCCTGCAGTTCCTGTCAATACGGGTATTTTTAAGTCACGATTAACCATTTACGAACACAAATTACCTTTGCTATTTGGCCTCAGCAGATCCTTGAGCAAGTATTTCCCTTCATCCTGACACGGAAAACTCTTTCAGAGAACGCAAGTACATAATTATTAATTTTCCCTCTTTACCTCCATTTATAGGTGTCTCATCTTTGCTGTGGCAAAGAACAGCTCTACTCTAGGGCACACAATAAATTCAAATTATCTCAGAAACCATAGTTACTGTTGTGTTAGACTAGAATATTGACAGGCAGACCTCTCACACTACCATCATATATGAATAACACAGAACTGCAGGAGATTTTATTTTAGGTAGTTATGACAGTCCAAAACATATACAATCATAAAACTTAAACCCCACAAGAAAAGAACCAGTTGGAGTTCTATTTCTCAGCAGAAATCTGAAGCAGCACTGGCACAATCCGAAACAGAGAATACGCTGTAGCGAGAGTTAAATCTGCTAGTAGCTTGAAACTTTGAATTCAGGCATCCCTGAGAGATCTTTTGACCTCTTCTGTGTTGTTTAATCTTTTGCAATAGTGTAAGTAGCCTGACAATATTGCAGCCAAACTGAAATCAGGGATGATTAATTCTGCATCCAAAACACTGAAAGCAGAAATTGCGCAAATGTGATCAGAGAAGGAAAAGTTGCAAAACATTCTACTTCAGCATTTTGCCCTCAATTTCCACTGCTATAAATGTCTGCCTAAGATACAGTAAGGAACTGATGTAAAATTCATAAAACCTGAGTAACTCAACTTCCTTTAACAAAATGGAGGGGGTTTCTCTGATTATGGATGAAAGCCTAAAGAAAATAGAAAGCCTGAAGAAAGCCTAAACACAAGCAAACCAGTAGCCATCAGCTTTGATGTAGGTGGAATTGTGCTGAAGATTAGTTGTGAAAAAAAGTAAAATGTAATCTTTATCCAAAATCTCATTACCATGACCAGTTTCTTGATATTCAAATGGGGAGGGGATGGAGAGATGGGCAGAACAAGGAAAGCAAGAGGATTACAGAGAAACCTGTCCCTATCTTTCCTCTTCTACTTTTCTTACTTTGTATGAATGTGTTTTTAATCTTAAATAATCTGACATTGCAGAAGTGGCAGATTTAAGCACCAATTTCATTTTTCCAGAAAAAATTTACTCTGTAACTTTAAGGAACTCAATGTTCAGTACCTTTCAGTTGTTGAGGATATTCCTTCTCAGTTTATCACCCCTCTTTTAAGTCAGACTTAAGTCATTCCACTTGATCCCTAACACTGACTTGGTCTATAGGCTTGATAAACTGACTTGAAATCATGCCCTTCAAAAAGTGTTTCTCAAATTCTGTGTTCCAGAACTCCCTAAGTAATGATTTAGTTATTCCTGAAAATGGAGTGCTCAACTCTTAATCCTTTTGATTCTTTCCTTTGTAGACAGAGTCAATGCTTTCCTTTACTTCTAGCGACATTTTCCAGGCTTGTTAAAACTCTGCTTAAAACAATGCTAAATACATTCACAGACGTCTATTAATGAGACGTACAGTTCTCATAAGTTTCACTGTTTATATGAAACAGCTTTTTTTTTTTTCTCCTGGCGTCAATGAAAACTGTATTTTTCCCCAAAAAACAATAGTTTATAGCTGTAAGTGTACTTTAATTCTTGCATTACACGTATAAGCATGGTATTTCGCAGAAGGAAACAGGAGGGAAACATTCATCTGTTTAACAATGTATCAGCAATATGAACAAGCATCTACCTAGCTATTTTGCAGGGAGGAAGTACAGAATGGCACAATAGTCATAGCAGTTAATGACTAAGAAGTAAGCTGGTTAACTAGCAATAGCATTTGTTCTGCTTAATCCAGTCTGTTTGAAATACACCACCAAAAAAAGACTGATGGTTTGGATGGTTGCCAACAACGGTCTCCAGAGCCAGGTAAAGGAAAAGAGGAGGAGGACACATGGCAGGTGGAGAACAAAGCCAGATCAACTTTTGCTATTGATAACAAAAATTAGGAAGGATGGAGATTTCCCCCTTCCCCCTTTCCCCATAAAAGAATTCAGCAGGCATACAAAGCTCAGCAAAACCACAAGTCTTTCCCACAGAGGGGACAAAGGCCACAGCGACGGAAGGAGAAAGTGAGTGTGCGCCGATATCCTTCAGAGTGAGCCAATACGGTTGAGTTCAGAACCAGTCTAGTTTCAGAATCAGGCGGAAATGCCAGCTTTTAGGATGAACTAGGTCAGGAGCAGGGTTTAATGGTGCCAAAACCCGGGTGATAAGCCCGCAACACTGCCCCGGAGAAGAAAATCTAGCTGACCAAAATCCAAGAAGTAAATTCAACTGCAGGATTTAAGCCAAAATACCAGGAAACTTGGGAGAAAAGCATTTCAAACGTGAAAGATTGGCTTGAGACCATCTTCCATTGTTAAACTGGAAATCAGATTGACTTAAAGAATTTAAACTTAAAAGTACCTGTCCCAGTAAGACAGCTACATATTTTCCTAACAATCATCTTATTGTAATCTCTCAAGATACATTTTTCTGAAATACAGAAGATGAAAGTTATTCTAATATATGTCATATAAAGAACTCTATTCAGTCCCTATTATATTTCTGGCAAAAGTAAGACTGACCTCAAAAACACAACACACCTTCTGAAGTAGACAGAATAGGCATTACAATCTGATGCAATGCCCTTTGAAACCTATGGGAATCATTACATTTAATCTACTGCCCAATGAATCGGTCCCTTAAACATTAAAGTTGTGCACATCTGGGAATTTATGATCCCTGTTTCTGCTGGCTGGGTCCCCCACTACTTGCTTTCGTATGACATTTCCTAAAAACCATCAGCTCTGTCATCTGACGAGAGCTTTGCCTAAAATCAGAAGCAAAGCCTATTTTCCTAACTAAGGGCAAAAATGCTGAATAAGATTTTCAGTTTTTTCCCTCTGCAAATACAATGTTTTCAGCCAGTCCCTTATGACAGGAAAGGAAGCCAGGAGTTCACACCACATTTCAGCTGTTTGTTTTCATTTGCTCTCCAGCCGGCTGGCATGACAGTAAAGAGCACACCGCAGTGCCGATCTGTAGGACTGACGTCTTTCTTCCTCACAGAGCACACGCTGATTCCAGCAAATCTTCGGGGCCCCTAAACTTCGTCTCCTGGTCTCAAAAGCCCAGTTCCTGATGGGAGTTTACTTTCTTCGGTAAAAATGAAGTCTCTACAGGTGTTGCCTTCAAGTTCTATCCCACTGATTTAGTAACAGAACACTTCTCTTAGCACAACATTCTGAGGTCATCAAATCTTGTCGCTGGTAATGGAGGTTCCACTTAATTTCTTGTATAAATTCACTGATTCTAAAAACAGTTAATTGCTATAGTGGTGTCTCTACCAATATTTAGGATTTTCTAAACCTTATTTAAAAATTTATAAAAATTTAGAGATCTGTGTCCATCTATACTGAAGTCCACACAAGCTTTCCAGTAACACAATCAAGAATAGAAACGTACCTTTGATTTCTAATCCCACAATCCCCGATGTATATAATCGTTTAATCATTTTGGTTCCTTACAACTGTGAACTATTTTGCTTAATTATCACTTCCTGTTTCAGTACAGTCATAGATAATAGAATAAAAACAAACGTTGCTGTTTTCACAAGTCCAGACAAATTCCTGGGGAACTGGGAATGAACTGCGTTTGTTCTACATATATTTTCAGGGTATATTGTCTCCTTTTGAATGTGGGACATTTGCATCATTTGTCTTTATTTTAAAAGTGTCTCGCTATACCTCCCTAGAGAAGAATAAAAAATTAATTTTATCCCTGGATTTGAATATTTACAAAGAACATGAAATAAATTAACATCGTCTCAGAATAAATTGCATTTCACAATGGCACCATCTACTGGGAGATAACCACTACAGCAAAGCACACCGATTCCCTCACTTCTCTCTTTTCTAATTAAACCTATGATTACTGATATCCAACACCTACTCCAAATGGCAATATAGATTAGATCCAGAAAAGCAACTGAGGGAAGCAGGAAGCTCATAATGAGCTATTATCACAGAAATCTTTCTTTTGAATACAACAGGAGCTTATTATTACTATTTGGCTTTACACTTCCTTACCGATATGGTGCAACATTGAAATTAACACTAGGAATCTGAAGTCTTGGCTTGTATTTCACGTAGCACACACCTTCATGTACCTTAGAAATTCATTTAGACAAAGGAGAGAAATTTATTCTTTCAGAGATGTGGAATCTATTCATTGGTTTACATTATGATTGTGGTCTCTAATACCACCTCTCAAACTTTCTCTGTTCCAGTAGTGTGCATAAATGACTGATTCTACACCTTGAGGACATTTTTAACTGCTGTCTTCTACTGGGTTAACAAATTCCTCAGATTAGAAGCAGATATCACAGATATCACTGTGTTACTATCACACACTGTGCTTATCTGGCAACATACCAGAATTTGCACTTGTTTTGCTTAACATCGAGCATTTCTGGATGCCGCACAAAAACAGCCTTGAGCTCTGCAATAATATTCACTGCAGAGTATGGACAGTGCCGGAGAAAAGGTCAGAACCTTCTGGCTGGAGAGTGAATTAACTCTGGAAATATTTTTCCTTCTCTGTACATTCCCATTGTTTTTGTATTGCTTGATGAGTCTCCAAGCATTATTCCATATCAGTTTCATAAGTAAAATTCAGTTGGTAGTCACTCAACAAGCTGAGCCAAGCTGACAGAAAATCTTTCAGCAGACTTTACACAAACCAAGAGGAAAAATGTATCTGCTTCCTGACCTGCAGCAGGTGTCCACACACAGCCATTGCTGCTACTGATAACTTCTGGTTAGGATGCACAAAGGGGCAGATACTCCTCAGGGCGGCCAAATGGAAGTTTGAAAAGGGCTCTAA
>VYZM01004702.1:907359-919745 GCA_013398915.1 Dromas ardeola | reverse complement strand
CGGCTTCTGGCTGGCGGGCGGAAGTGCCTCTCCTCCCCGGGGCGTGGCCTCTGCTGACGTCACCGTCCGCAGCGCCCCGCCCGCAGGGCCCCGCGCGCCCACCGCCCACGCAAGGAAGGGCGCGAGCGGCCGCGCATGCGGGGCGGCCTGCGGTCTGGTGGCGCCGGCCCGGCCCCGGGCGAGGCCTCTCCCGCTGCCAGGCCGCCGATCCGCCTCGGTCCGCGGGGATCGGGGATTATATCACTTATAGCGGCGTGAACTGCTTGTGGAAAGTCTCCTGCAAGTGCTCCGGAAGATAAAGCTCGAGTGGAGTTGTCGCGTTTTAACTAATCCCCGGTAATTCGAAGGAGTGGTACATGCAGCCACGCACCTCCCTAGTATTTTCGAGAGCCTAAAGGAGTTCAGATGTGCAGATCGGCACAGGTTGGATACAGATAATCATCGTAGCAGACCCATGATTAAATGCTACTTCGAGCGGTGCTTTTTAAACAGTTACCCATTGCCTGGACGCTTTTATTAAATACATGCGATGAGAAACAGTGACTATTTTTATCTTTTCAAATTCCACAAAATGACTAGTAAAGCAATTCAAAGGTCACAAGAAGTACACTGGTGCAGTGAAGGACAGGGCTGTTTAGAAAGCACATGTATAATAAACATAAACTACCCAAAGCGGGTACCGCATTGCTTATCTGCCCTGCTGCGTCAGCTTAAGGAAGAACGCAAATATTTTGCTACCTGAGGCTTTGAGCACACGAAGGAAAAGGTGAAGCTCGAAGCATAAACGGGAGCAGCCATACTGCCACGCCACCTGTTTCAGGCAGTGGCCGATGCAAGTGAAAACAACATAAGGAAGAAGTGTTGTAACAGCACTCTCCGTTTACATCCTCCCACCTTCTCGCAATCCGTGCTTTAAGGCTTTTCTGAGACAAAAATAGCGTAACTGTAGTTGATGGCCATTTCTTCCCATTTTTGTTCTATTTATGCTCTTAGCTTCTAAGATACCATGACAATGTGTTTCACAGTTTAATCGTTCACTACCTGAAAAACATTTCCTTTTGTTTTCAACACATTGGCTCTAAGAACAAGAGGCACAAACCAAAATGAGTTATTAGAAATGGTGAGTAATAATTTTCTATTTATTTATACCCTTTGTGGACATAAATCTCTTCTAAGTCACCTCCTTTGTAGACCAAAGCTGCAGTCTATCTAATTCTCCTTTAAAAACAATTCCACAGTTCTGATTATCCTTGCCATTTTCTCTTTATTGGCAAGAAATGTGCACAATATTCAAGACCTGGGCCCCATACAGATTTACGTAGTAAAAGCATCAAGATGTTTTTGATCTGTTGTGGATTATTTCCTAACGATTTTTTTCCTTTTTTTTTTTATTGCTGCTAAGAATGAAGCGAAGTTTTCAAAGAATAGTACTAGATGTTTCCATGATCTCTTCCTCAAAAGGAACACCTAAATTAGGCCTATCTTTGATTATGAATAGACAGAGCTATTCCCCCCTGCGCAATCCTGGACCACCTTGATTGATCACTTTTTCTTCCTATTAATTTGTTCTTCAGTAGCACTTCAATTTGACTAGGTTCCTTAATACTGTCCCCTGCAAATTTCTAATACGGGATCCTCCCCAATTTTTTTCAGTAGGAGTTACTGATTTAATATAGCTCATTAAAGATTTTTCTCCCAAAATCCTCTTTTTGACGCTCTGTACCTCCTGACCCTATAGGCTTCCTATTTCTGGTAAGTCTGAAAAAAATTTTTGCAAAGGCTGTGAAAATAGCAAATTGTCTGATCTTTTCTTGTTCTTGCCTATTACATTTAGTTTAACACATCTTATTTTGATTTTTTTTTTGTTTGTATATAACTTAGTGGTTCCTGTTACTGTGCTGTTCAACCTTGCTAAGGTTTAAAACACTAAACAAACACAAAACATCATCTGTCTCGCCTGCGCGCATTTAGTCTGCAAGTAACTCCTCCTTTTGATTTCCTCTTTGAAAAAAACTTCCTCATTTTTGTGTTCCACCCCTTTAAGTTAAACATTATTTATTTGCCTGTTCTTTTCTTACTTTGAGCCAACATATGCAAAGAAAATCAACATGGCTTTGCAGAGCTGTGTATGTATCAAACTGAAATCCATGCTCTAAGTATTAATTTTGATAGCACTGATGTGCATCTGCTTATATGTACAAAAGCCCTTTTGTGTTTATTGAGGTGGTTATGTGCATTTGGATTATGTATCTAAAATTACATCTGTAGACTGTTAGAGAAAACATTCTCATTAATGTTTACTTGTTGCCAGTCATTATTCTTACAGTCTAATTGGCATCTCAGCTGCTCCCGTCACGCTCCAGGAATTTAAGGGAAAGCAGCACCGTAATTTCTAGTTTTGTGTGACTTGATGCAACATAGAAATCCCAGAATTCCTAAACAGCACAGAGTACTGTAGCTCAGTAAGGAAGGCAATACGCTTCCACCATCCAGTATCGCCAAAAACCTGTAAGCAGGCAGCTAATAATACAGTAAGTTTCACTAGACAAACCCTTCTACATTTTTTAATAAAGGTTCCAACATTCCTATCCTGCACAGTAGCTGCCATGTTACCCCGCCTTTCCCAAGCAGGCCTACGTCAGTTCACCACAGGCTCTGCCCTGTACCACAGCCCCGTTAATGTAAACATCGCCTCAGGCCGGGCCTGCAAGGTCAAGTGCTAGAACCTTCCCCGCCGAGGCCAGCCCTCTCCCCACCACGTTTTGCCTGTGAAAATGCCAACAGCCGCACGCCTTTTAGGGTGTAGGGTGACGGGGGCGCAACGAACCAACCAACCAACCACCCCGGGCAAAACCCCACCACTTCTGCCTCACAGCCCGGCGTTTGTCGCGCCGCCATTTTAGGCCGCTCCCGTCCGCTGGCTGCACCAAGGCGGGGGGGGGACGACGGTGAGCGGTGGGTGGAGAGGCCACGTGACCCGCGCTGCGGCGTGGCTCAGAGGCGCAGCCGCCCCCCCCCGTTTCCATGACGACCGGCTCTTCCGCAACCCACAAGGGTAACGCCCAGCGGGCGGGGCTGGCAGGGGAGGAAGTTCCGCCCCTTCCGGCGCAGGTTGGCCAATCAGCGCGGCGGGGCTATTTAAATCCCGCGGGGCGAGGCGGTCCCCGCCGTCCGTTGGGCGCGAGGCGCCGCGCGATGGGTAGCGCTGAGGAGAGAGGTAGGGGCGGCCGCGCGGCCTGAGGAGAGCCGCTGTCTCCGGGCGCCGCTCCCTCGGGAATTCGCTGCTCTTTCCGTTAGCCTCCCCCTCCCCTCTCTTGTCTTTGCACCCCTCTCCCCCCCGGTGACGCTCTTAAATTGATAAAGCTGGAGATGATCAGTAACTGAAGCTTCCTAAGACATAGCAGTCTGAAACGTAAGAGATGCTACTTTAACCTTTCATGCACCTGAAATTATTAAAATGTTAGGGTAAAGCGATTTCTGGAATTGAAGAGTAGACTGATGGAAAAGCAATACTCCCTGTGCACAGAAGAGTGAAAACTGTACAAATTATCTTCTGTTGTAGTAATTGTATACTTCTTTTCCTTCCAAAGGTTACATCCCTTCTCCAGTAGTTTAAAGTCTTTGATAATGCTTGTTAAAATATTGCTTGCAAAAGCAACGTGTAGGGGGGAAGAATCCAACTTTAAGAGATCACAGGCTAGCAGAGATGAAGACTTTTTTTCTTGTTTTCTTTGAATTGGCTAACAAGAAAGACCGTAGAGGATACATGTACACCAAAGCACTTTGAATTCAGGACTCAAAATTTCAGGAAAATAAGGCTGTTCATGCGTATCTTGTGCTCAACATAGAACAAAGGTGGTGGGACTAGCTCCCTATTCTTGTAATCCATAAAGAGCAAACCAATTAAAGTAGTCCTTGAATTTAGCTTTCATGAAGAATACTTTTATTAGCAGTTTTGTCATTGCCTGCGAGTATTAGGGAAACTGCGTTTGTAAGAGAGAAGCTCATGTTTTTCAAAAAAGTATGCATCACTTCTGAATCTTGATAAAAGACACATCAAAGCTTATTTTGTTAAGTCCCTCAAGGTTTGGAATTCCTGATTATGCAGCCAGATGAAAATGTGCTTTCTGTTATGTGGAAGAAAAGAAGCTGCCCAGCCTGTGGTACTTCAGTACCTTTCAGCTCTCAAGTCTGTGTGCTGTGACTATACTTGAACAAGATACTGGCCCGTATCATTCCTCACTCCGTGTTTCCATCTGAAGTAAACAGGGCATGGAGCAGAAAGAATACAACGTGTTCAATATGTTTGGATGATTGGGAGAGCATGACTGGGATTGACCACTTATGGTGGAGTCAAAAGATGCTTAAATGGGTTCCATCTTTCACTGTAACTAACCATGTCTTTATTTTTGTGTCTTTCAGTTCTGACATTAATATGTTTTACTTCTTAATAGATTGGGTTGGTGTTGCCAATGATCTTTTAAGGAGCTGTCACATAAACCAGCACATAAAGCATCTCTCTGAATGTGGTGCTGATGTGTTTGTTCATCTTTATGAGTCAATCTTAGGAGAAAAAGTACCAGGTGGGAACAATAATTTCTAAACACGCTTTTTTTTTTTGGTCTCTGTATATTTCGTAATGAACAAATTCACGTTTGCAAAACTTATTACAGATTTAGGGTTTTTAAAGTATTTGCGTCCTTCCAAAGACAAACGTGTAAGACTGTAATTATTTAAGAAGATTTAAGTAATATTGGCCAATTATTTTTTTTTGACTGCTATGAATGACAGCTATGAGGGGAGTTCATTAGTATAGCTACAGCAAAACTTTTTCTATTGTAAATTAGACCTTGAAATCTGTAGGTAGGCACGATACTTTTGAAGGGTGTGAATTGCCGCATTTCTCTTAAAGAAGTGTTGATACTGAAGTCTGTTCTCATAAAATGCTTAGTACTTAGTCTGCTAAGAGCTAAACTGTGATTTAGCTCTGGTTTAACCCAACTCCATTTGACTTCAGTGACAACAATAAGCAAGGGCTATACAATTATGTATGTGTTTGCTTTGTGGTAAACTTGCATTTGGGAAGTGTTACCCTACTTGCAGAAGATAACTGCAAGAGGTAACTGGCAGCTATTGGTAGTAGGAATCTTTTAAATATAAGCCCAGAACTAAAAATAATGTTGCTCCCATTTAAGTAGAATGCATTGCAGTCCAACTAGTCGCTGTCAGGGGAAGAAGAGACCTTAAGACAAACTGCAGTTCCAATTTGACAGTCTGTACTAGATATGTGTTGGGAGTGAAAGAGGAAAAATAGTTTAGTAGTCTCTATTCTTGAATTTAATACTTCAGCTGATAAGATCCTCACATCTTCCACTGGGTCTTCTAAGTTTGTACTCTGTATTTATAAAAGATTTCATGTGACCACACGATATTTGGGCTTTTCGCCAAGTACACAAGGATTGAAAAAATAGTAACTTGTAAGTGAAAGTTCAAGTAGTTTAGTCAAAACATCTGCAATAAACTATCCATTTAGATAGCCTAAAATCTATTATTTATTTTAAATAGATTTCATAGCTGCTCCTAGAAGCCAAGAGGATGATGCACATAATGTACAAGCAGTAATAGATTCCCTGGCATTGGACTATTTGCAGGTCAGCTTGTCGCACATCACTGGTAAGTACTCATTTTAATGTAGACAAACACCAGATGAATATCTGTGTGGTCTAATTTAAACATGTTATAAGAACAACATGTTATAAAGCATACTTTCATACTTACATGAAAGGTCTTTCTCCTATAGTAAATCTCATCAAAACACTGAACTCTTGCCTCGGACGTTAGGTTATGAATTTAAACAGCACACAGAGAATAAATAAGAGCTGTCTCATATGACACAGACCTGTAAAAAATGTTAAAGTTATCAGTCAATCCTACTTCACTTGTCTGCTAAAGTGTTACTTGAAGTCTGTTACTGGCTCAGTATTTTTCTTTATACAGTTAAAGCTTGGAGACTAGGTTTTAAAACACCAGCCTTGAATTTCAAACTTGTTACTGAATTTTAGAAAGTCGTTGAGTAAAGACTTGAACCATGTTGTGCCTGTCCTTTGTACACAGATTATAGCTTTCACTGAGCATGCATATGTATTGTCTCTCATAACATAGCCTGCAAAGAATGGAAACTACTTGCTTGATATGAAGTATCTCTTTCTAATTTGGTACAGTATGGCTGGTATTTGTAATCCTGCCTGCCAGTCTGTAGACTTGGTTCATGCTGTAGATATCTATAGTATCTATAAGAAAATATTAAATGTCTACTATCCCTGAAAATATCCCTGTTTGGTTTTTTTTTTGTGGAAGCAGGTAAAGCATCGATAAACTTCCAATTATTAGAACTGAAAATATGCAACTTTAGGGAACTTTTAAGATACCTTAAGCTTACATACATAGCCATAAATGACTGACCAGTTGTCTTCTGAGCTTACACCTTCACAAGAATTTCCAAGTGTTCCTCTCCAGAAGATGCCTGCTTTTGAGAATTTTTCTTTTGTGCAGTACTAATTATTAATATGTGGCTGTACCTTCTCTTAAGGTGAGAACATCGTGAAAGGAGAACGGGAATCTATCAGAAATCTCCTCGAAATATTTGATGGCTTGTTAGAGTATCTTACAGAAGAAGCCAGTGAACCATCTTCTCAGAATGGAGGTGAGTAGGCAGATGTCCTAGTTTAAGGTACTAGGTTCTGCTGCTACTATATTATGGACAGCTTGCTTTTTTTTTTGTTTGTCTGCTAGCGAGTTAGCTTGCTGAGGGCTTCGTTAGGTTCTCATGACCATAATTCTTAGTGTCCATGGGTGGAATACAGCTTCCATAATGGTGAAAACTGTTTCTTTGCTGTTCTTCTCACTAGCAGCTATAGGGAATGAATCCATTGGAAGATGTAAGCTTTGTGAAACCTTGTTTTGGGATACCCCTGGTGTTTCCAATGTAGCAAAGATTTATTTGGTGATTTTTGCCTTATTTATTTTCATAAACAATAACGATAAAATAGATAATTTATTTCCCCCAAAACTTGTTAAAAGGCAAGAGACAAACAGGGGGATGTCTGAAGCTTTCCTCTGAAGTGGGTCTTGGGAGCAGATCCATAGCAGGGGCTATTTTGAGGAAAATGCTAAACAGAAGAGAAGCTACTCAGCCCTTCAGAGGCATCATTGTTACTGCAGACTGAGTACTGGGTTTCCTATCTTAAAGCTGATAAGACCTGTCATCACTGGCTGTTGCACCCTGTGAGTAAAGGGAGAGCACTTGGTGGTTGAGACAGTTGTGTCTTGTCCTTTTTCACTGGGAATGGCAGAAAGAAGGCAGTAGCATTTTTCAGTGCCTGTACTTCTGCTTTTCCCTGCTCTCAGACTGCCATTGCTGCTACCCAGTAGGTGTTAGTGGCTCAAATTTTCTAGTTAGAAGTACAGAATTTCATTCTTTTGGGGAAGAAGAAAGGGGTTATTTATAATTGAAACAATTGGGTATATGACAGTTGTTATCGCTTTTCCAAATTTACCATAAAAGTTGTGGGGGCATTACATGTCATCATTTTAGATACTATCATTATAATGTTTTATTACATTTAAACTTTTTTGATGTTATTGGCAATAATACCTGTTAGTTAATAGGTAGAAGTAGTTTTCCTGAAAATAATTGCCTCTTCGTTATTAACAGATGAGGCAAATGAGCTATCCAATAATGAAATTCAAATTGCATCTCAAGAGCAGCTGGAAAGCAATGCTGGTCAACTTAGGCAACCTTCAATATTCTTATCAGTTGAAGGGTAAGAACAATCCTGAATATTTGCATTGACATAGCAATTGACAATCTTTTTGTGTATCTGTAGAGAAAGTAGTAGGGTTTTAATAGCATGTGAGTTGGAAACATACTGATTATATATGTCAAATGGAATGTGAGGTAACTTTCTCCTTTAGTTAAGCAGCAAGAGGGCTAAAATTAGATCCAGAACTTTTTTGCTCTTGAAGAGTGCTGATGGCATTTTTGTTTCCCTTAAGTTTACTTTACAAGTGCAATGAAATGCATTGAAAACTTTGTCTCAGTTTTAAATGATTGTATTTTAGTTAAACTGTATTCGATTTATCTTTGTGACTTCTACATGGGTTTGTTTTGTAGAAGCTGGTCTCACTTCCTATATTAGCCAGCTGCCTGAAGTGGAGTTAGCACTCTTCTGCAGCTCCATCTTGTGGACTGAAGGGGCAAAGACTTTTAAAGTAAATATTTTATGGCTTTATGTTCCTCTTAGGTCCCAGTCAGAATTTTTTGTTCCATCTTGGGATGAAGATGGATCAGAATCTACTAGTGAATTAATTAGACTTGGAGATACTGCTCATTCATTTTCCAAGAGAGAGGAAGGTGAGTTTGGGTGAAAAAAAATTAAGACTACCCTGTAGTAACATTTTTAGGCTTTTTTTGTTGTTTTTTTTTTTTTTTTTTTTAAGTTATTTCTTTCAGACAAAGACTTTGTTTTAAACTCTTGTTTTACAAAAAAAACTGCGTACCTCAATAAAACCCAACCCACAACAAGCAAACATACATGTAGTTGATCTTGCTGAAGTTAAAATTTCTTGGAAGTATTCCAGACACTGTTTTTCATGACTCTTGAGGTACACCATTTGAATAGAGGTTTGTTGTCTGACTTCAAATTCAGTTCTCCCTACAAAGGCATTTTATTTTGTTCAAGAGAATAAGAGATTTCTGAAGCCTTTTATTTATTTCATTTATTGCAGTGTAAAATGTATTATTTACGATTGTAAAAAAACCTAGTAGGTTCATTCTTAAAGATGACGTTTTAGGAATGTGTACCACTTGAAAATATGGGTAGCTCTGGAACAAATAATGTGCAGACTACTTAAATGGAGGTAATTCCAATTTCCTATAAGAATATTCCTGTTCTTATTGGTGATTAATCTCTCCAAGTAGAGGCATAAATAAATATTACTAATTTGTTATTGAATAGAATTACAAGTAAGAATTTAACAGAATTATTTTGATCATAGTAGGGATTGCTAACACCAAGTAATTAACATACCAAACATGAAAACTGTCCATCTACACAGTTCATACCAAGATGCTTTGTAGTTCTTAATGTAATCTTTTTCAAACATTACTTCTAGAACTCCAGTTCCCTGAATTGTTACCAGCAGAAAAGGATAAGGGGGTGGAAGAATCTAAAAACTCAGAGGCTATTGCAACATTACCTAGACAGTTTTCTGAAACTGAAAGGGCCATTGTAAAGGAAAAGGAAGATGGTGAGTATTCATTCTTCTGATAGTAAATCTACCTGATTTTGATTAAGAGGTGTAGGGTACTAAGGTAGCATAGGGGAGAACCTTAGTCATGCGTGGAAAAACTTTAGCTATATTTTGAAATTTTTTTTTTTTCAGAAATTTTGTATTTTAGTGTCCCAGAGTATGCGAACTCCATTATCTGGGATATTTCTGCTGAGCTAGGATTCAGCTTCAGCTAGGTTTTTTCCTTTTGTAGTGAGACAGGGAGGGGCTGCAGTATGTATCTCTCTAAACAGAAAAAAAGTAACATCATAAGGTATAAAAATGTTACAATACTGTTCTATGCAATCCAACAAACATGGCAGCTAACAGATATTTAGATACTTCCACCTAATATGAATGGAGAATATAGAAAACTAACATTCTGCTTTCACAGGTAACACTTAAAACTCTTTCATATTTGTCTCTTAAGGATCAATGGAGTCTGTTCGTACTACTGAACCTCAAAAAGAGAGTTTGAGTACCAGTGCTACAAAACTTGGGGAACCTATACAGCAGGCTATTCCTTTGCTACCACCATTTCAGCCTTCAGAAGCCAGACCCCATTATCCTGGATGGAGAGATTATCACAGCTCAGACAGTCAGTCAGAAGCTTTGGCTAACAGTCAAGGAGTAAAAATTCCTACTGTAAGTAAAAACCTATCTTTTGATTTTATTTTCAGTTCAAAGACTTTTGGGTTGTAGATTCGTTCTTCACCGAGTGTCCAGTCTCTATAATCAATGTAACTACACAATTTACAGTATTTATCTGTAAAATCAGCATTGATTTCCATACGCAGACAAACCTGATGTGTATGACCTTCCTGTCAGCACTCTCCTGTGAATTTATAGAAAACGTGTTGCTTTTTATTTCAGCTTGAAAAGTCACTTACACAAAAATCTGAAGATGTTTCTGGTAGTCTTCCTCTGTCAAGGAAAATCCCTGGTGAGAGAGAATTTTGCTTCCTATAGTGTAACTCTCTTAAGTGTCAAATGTTGCATTTATTTTTATTGGCACTACAGGAAACATGGTCTTGAAACTACTAGTAGATTTTTTTTTTTATTCAGCCATAAGTTCGTATTTCTATCTCTGTTTTATAGAGAAATAAAAATAGGTTACTTTGTTACTTTTAAGCTGTTCACTGTGCTGGAGAAAAATAATCTGTGTCCCCAGTTCAACTCCTTTTTCAGTTAATCCAGTTAAAATGTGCTTGTACTACAGAAACAGTATCTCCTAGCAGATAACTCCCATGGCTGAGCTTATTCTGAGCAGAGAAACATGGACCAAACAAGCCAGTTTCAACTCCAGAAAAAAACCATTAACTTCTATTGCAGAAAAGGCTTAGAAGCTAGTTTTCAGTGCTTATTTTCTCTGTTGCCTGGGAAACACTGCTTACCTTTCCAGTTTCCATAGCATTCCTATGACACTGAACATTCAAAACTTGAGAAATTACCAAAATGAATGTTACAACTGTGTAACCACAGTTGCTTTGTCATTCTGTTCTCTTTAAATAATTTGGTTCCAAAGGCCACGGATCACATATTTTTTTACTTGTTCCCCACATTAGTAGGCACAATGCAGTCTATACCATCAACTAACACTTACCTGTTATCTGCTTCTGCAGCAGGAGACAAGGTGGTGTCAAATGACGCTGAGGACAATGTGGCAAAGGTAGATGTTGCATCTTTACCTTATTTGTGGAAGTTCAGTCAATATTTTTGGATTTCTGATTAATTCTCCTGCTACCTCGTGGCACTTTCGGGCTTTTTTCAAACCTGCTTTTGGCTTGCTTTCTTCAGTGTACAACCAGTGATGCAAAGTTGTTAGATTATGACTATGTTTATAAGTCACATCCATTCTTTCTGGAGGTGTTTGCTCCAAGAATTGTAAGTGCCAGTACCCATAGAGTTCTAATTTATCACAACCAATCAGTTACTAGTTATCTTAGTCTTAATCAAAGGTGTAAGAGTACAGTCATGTCCCTTCTCTGAAGTGTATCAGTATCCTAAATTAATAATAATTTTGTTTTTCTGTGGTTATTCAGACTCCAATAAAAATCATATTTTGCTCCCTTCCTAAGGATCACTGAACTGCCTGGCTATATAATTTCATTTTATTTTGTTGCATTGTCCTTTGCTTTTCAAAAACTTAATAATGCAAAACCTGCAAATTGATCAGGAGGTGCCATTCTGTGCTTGTAGGAAGTTCCTTGCTCTGGAAAGCACTTTTTTTTTCCTTCTGCAACCACAAGAGGTACTCACAGACTTCATTTGTTCCAATAGTTTCAATGGCCTTTACTTCTACATTGCCTGTTTAAAACATTGTCTCTCTTTAAAACTCATTTTCCATTCATGTAATTGCAAGTATATCCATGCCAACCCTGCATTACTCCGGTTAGGACAGATAAGTTACCAGGCAGTACTAAACCAGTGTAACTAGATGGCATAAGGACGTAAGTGTTTTTAGTTTCCTGTGAATTGCAGCTTAGTCTGTACTCAGTGAGGTTCAGCTTACTCATGTTACTTGGCATTAGTCCCAGGCTAATGAGGTAGTAGGTAGGGATACTCATATACCTTAACCTAGACCTTGTTCTTCCGATTCAGTGGTTTAGCTGTAGATGATTCTTAAACTGATCTTCTATATTTTTGCTACTTTGTTTCTTTAAAACATCCAATTCTCTAATGCATGCTATTTCAGTCAGGGATCTGTACATATAACTACTTTTATATATACATATATATAAAACTACTTAAATCATGGGGTTTGAGATGGTACTCCTATAAAAGCTGTTGTAGGATCTCTCTGCTCACCTGATCCTATGGTATTTCTGTGCTTTACTGTGAAGATCTTAATAAAATCTTAATTTACTAATTTTTCTAGGTTCCCTGGATATATGGGACTTCATCTGCTTCCTCTTCACAGCAAAAACTCTCACAGACTCCAAGACCTGAATCTAGATATCTGCCTAGAAAGAAAAGGCAAGTTTGGTTTTTTTGGTACTGAGCCAAGGTAGCACTTACATATACATGACCACCCAGTTGTGCACCCCCCCCACCCC
>VYZM01004702.1:894281-907337 GCA_013398915.1 Dromas ardeola | reverse complement strand
CCCCCCCTTTTAAAGTAAGATTTCTCCCTCCTTGGCTGCATGACAGATTAATTTTAACAGAAATATTTCCTCTTTCTCCTGACATATATTCAGTTTCTTAAATACAGTTATAGGCATTTACACGTTCAGTTTCTACTTAATCCTATAAAAATATGCTAACACAAAAAGTGAGCTGGAATTGTACAAGGTAATGCTTATCTTCAAGTTTTTAGAATAGAAATGAAGTCCGTCTGTTTTCTGTTTTAGTAGATACAAAGATTCTACCACAGATTCACTTGAAGAGTCTCTTTCCCACAGAACAACAAAGGAAAAGCTGTCTGAGCAAGAGCTTCACGAAGTATCAGAAAAACTCTCTTGCAGGTTAAATGAACTAGATTCAGTAAGTGAAATCTATTCTTTGTTGCATCTGAGCAATCTAGCCTTAGTAGTGATAGTGGAGAGAACAAAAATATAAATTTAATATTGATGAAAAGGGTATCTGCATTGAGACCTGGCTTTAGACGGTTCTAAATTTTGAATGAACTATTGAACCTGACCCCCCCCAAAAAAATCTATCTGATAGATGTTGAAGAGAGCTTTGGGTGGGCAAACCAGAGAGGAAGAGCTGACAGATGAAGACAGCCTGTCTCAGCACAGTGACAGTGTCATGGATTATCGCCGAAGGAAAGCTGAGCGAGGTAATAATTCTTTGTGCCAGTTAAGTATTACGATGGAAAAGAATATAAAAAAAAAATACATATTAAAAAATTCCTTCTCATGTAAAGCTGATAGTAATTAACTATGAATAGTTCAGTGTAAGTTTTGTATTGTTAGTTCACTTATATTTTGTCTTAGATTCAAACTTAAACAACAGAATTACAATTAAGTTCCCATTTAACACTTAAATAGCTCTGGTAAAACTTTACTAAAAATATAAGGCAATCGCAGCTGCAGTAAAAAAATGTACAGAAAGCCAGGGGAGGGACAGAATGCAAGCTCACTGATAGGACTGGGAATCTGAAATGAGAGCCTATTCACAAAACACTTCACTGCAGATTCTTCTGTGCTGAACACGGCATGTACATCAAGGTATCTTACACACACATTGTGCAGTGTGTGTGTTGGTGGCAATATGAATTAATAACCACCCTATACATACACCAGGCTATAAAACTATCATGTAGCTTCATCTAACCCACATGCACAACATTGTATTGCAAGATGGAGCTGCTTGTGACCCTGACATATCGATAGTCTCTCACCTTGAGCTACCTTCAGTTGTCTTCGCTGCTTTTTCCTTTCACATCTTGAACATCTCCTGGCACCTCTGCTGTTATTTGTATAACCCCCAAAAATTTGTGATTTGGGGCAGGGATAATTTTAAAGGCAAAAGCGTTAACTTTTTATGACTTAATTTGTGCTAAACTTTTTGACTCATGCTATATGGGGTTTGGGGTGCTTTTTTCCCTTAATGTTTGGCTGGAGTTGTTTTGTGTTTTTTTTTTTTTTTGTTGTTAGGTACTCAATGAATTGCCTTTCCTTACACAGACACAGCACCTCTAAGGTACCCCAGCAGGCCACGATCCCTTTCTCCAGCCTCACCCTCATCTCAGCATCAACTCTTTTCTGAGTTGGAAGATAAACTTTGCAGTAATGGAACACGTCAAATAAGGAAAATACGCATCCAGTTGCAAAAAGAAAGGGATGAAAGAACAAAAAAAATAAAGGTAACTTCTAGGTTAGACCTTTTGGTCATTCTTACTGACAGTTATACTAAAAGCATTAAAATTGAATGCTTTTACTTAATGCGGGCATCTGGCCTACTTTAGTAATCTTGTACTGTTGTTTCTGTAGACTGAGGAGGAAAAGACTTAAACCCCAAATTTTGCAAAAAAAAAAAGGAGAATTTAAAGTGGAAGAAGCTACTTTGACCCATATGCTGAACAAGTTAATGAGGTGGTCATATGGACTGATTATTTTGTCTGGAAAGTCCTCTTATTTTTATTTTCTAGACTGTTGCTAAAGCTTATGAAGATGAACTAAGAATTTATGAAGCTCAGGAGAGGCTTAGACTTTCCAAGCTCAGAGAAGTCATCAGGGAAATGGTATGTATGTGATGCGCTATAGTGATTGTTGTTTGGGTTTTGTTCTAAATTTGTCTAGATGATCTGTCCAGACACTGGGTATGTCTTTTGGGTACAAAACCTCCTTAACTTCCAGTGTCATAGTTACAGCGCTGTATATTACTAGAGTAGTAAACAGGACAGCTTTTCCTGGGACAGGTAGAACCAAGAGACATGTAGTTTTAGAAGTTTCAGCACTTTTATGTATTAAGAATAATTCTTATTTTTATGGGTAACAACCACTATGCCTTTCACGTGAGCTGGTAACTTCAAGGCACTCAGATTTAAAGAATTAAAGCTAAGTGAGCAAGTAGATAGCTTCCATAGACTGGCCTAAACTCCACATGTGAGCGCTTCACACGCACATCCCCCACAACTGGGTTAATAAGGTTGGAGCCTCTGTATGCAATCTGCTTAGTATTATCATAATCTTTAACTACTCTAAAAGTTGGGTTTGTGCAAGGATGGTTCTCTAATGTTATGAATATGGCAAAGGGGTGTTTTGCTACTTTCTTACATACTACTGGAACAGCAAAGAAGCTGAAAAGCTCTGTCATACCAATGTCATAACAACACGGGCTGCACTGGCCCTCTTTACCACCTTTGCAGCAGCAGTGTTAAGTGCTGCAAAAGAGTTGAAGTTTTATGCAATAGTGAGATTTAAACTTTATTTGAACCTTGACCTGCATTTGGTAAATTCTGGCCTTCCAGAAAATTCAATTCAGTATGTCCAAATTCTCATTTTAAAGTTTCAAGGACATCTAAGTTCTGATATCCAAACTATGTGATCTATCAGTCTTTCCCTTCTCATACCTGTTCTCCATCTGTTTTACATCTGCTCCTAAGGAACAAGAATACAAAGAAAACATCTTTAAAGAACCTCCAAAAATGCCTCAGCCAGTGAAAGTTTATTCTAGAAAAACCACACCTCGGAATCCCAAATACAGCCAGTGGATTCCAAAACGAGGGACTGTGAAGCCAAAGAAAGCAGCTCCAAGTAAGAACTGCAAAACTATACTTGGTGGAAAACTGGCATCTTTTGAAAGCATGTGTTGAACTCCAAGAATAAAGGCATCAGTCCAACATATACCAGTCAGCTGTAGCATTTTCCCCTTCTTCTGACCTCTATATGTCTGGATTTTTGTTAGGGAAGATAATGCCTTAAGTAAATGTAAACCACCAATGCACAATCAAAACTGTAACCCATTTGCTACCTCCTTAAAATCCCTTGGATTATTTTCAAGGCTTGTTTCCATTACTGCGACTCCTATACTTGCTCCACTATAGTCTGAGCTCAGGTTTTTATTTTTTCTTTTTCTCTTTTCTGAGCATATATCAGATTTAAAATTGGGCCTTTAGCTTGAGCAGGCTGGTGCTGAGTCACATACAGGTAACAGAGCAGAATCTGTCAATTGCTACCATAGAATGGTTCAGGTTGGAAGGGACCTTAAAGATCATCTAGTTCCAACCCCCCTGCCATCATATTCCTTTCACAACCCTGCCATTGTGGTGTTAACACCCCCACTGGTTTTGCTGAGACAGGGATGCTCCAAGAACAGCCAACATGCAAATCACAGGCTGTTTTGATAAACAGCATTGTACATGCTTATGATCATGGTATAATCCCCTACATATCTGAATGTTGCTCAGGTACAATGCTTTATTTTTTTCTTCAGTGTTTAAAGGGTATACACTTGGTTAATACCCATTTGTTTCATCTCCCCATCATCTTTTCCTGCCAGAAAGATCAAAGATGTAATGGGAATGAGCTGGTTGCAAACCAGTTTATTTTACACCTGTTTACTTGACCCGGATCTGTCACTGCTACTGCTGTATTAGCATTATTTTAAGTTGCTGCAACCATGAGAGTGCCAGATAAAGAAATCACTGATTAGCGATGGTCAGAACCATTTGAAAAAAGAAGGGGATACCTGTCTTAACTGGATGTGGTGGTAGGAGGGAAATAATGCCTGAGATAGAAAAGCAATTCTTGAGCGGGAAAAAAAAAAAAACAACAAAACAAACCACAAACCAAAAAAACCCCACCAACAAGAATTTGGGATTATTCTCTCCGCTGCTGTACTGACAGAGTGATGTTATGTCCTGCTGGGTTTAGACTGACATCGTAACAACAGCATGGCAGTTGTATATAGTGTTCAATCTAAAATATTTCATAACCTAGGCTGACACTGTCTGGAAGAATTTACCACTAAATGTATTCTCCAGGAATTTATTGTTTACATCTGTCTTTACCTTGTAGTGAAAGTAAGAGATGATGACCTCCTATTTCAGCTACTGGAAGAGTTTCCCCACCTGCACGTTTCCCACCATACTATGAATAAAATGTGGCAGCAGCAGCTTGCACATACTGAGCAACTTAAGGCAGCTTCTGGCGGAACTAGATCAAAACTCCAAAACGAAGTGAGCATTCTTATTCTTACCTTTTAAGTATCAGCAGGGACAGTACCCCTGACTCAGTATCTCGGTTAGCAGTCATCAGTTTGTATTGCATAATAAAATAAAAATAAAATCATCCTGACTCTTCGTATGCAGGATACATAGGGTACATGCATATCCAAAGCACAATATGAAAGGATGTGTAGCTGAGCTTGGTTAGTTAAATAGGGATGTACATATCTACATGCCTGGGTTCAACTTTTTACCACCCACTTGTATAAAAAATGAGCATTATATTCTAGCTTATCTAGTACTGCCCAGGATTGCTATTGCATTTTAAAAAGCATTTTGTAGTTTTGAATGCTAGTTCTCAACAGTCTTTTAGTTTAACAGTTAGTTATGAGATACAAAAGTTGATTAACTTATGCATGGTGACTCTAACATAAAAACCAAAACATAACTGAGAGGCAATGTTTAAAACTCCTACACACAACTGCCTGTCCTGCAGAATGATGGAAATAATTAGCTTTTTTTTTTTTTTTAAACCTCCAGGTTCAACAAGCCCTGAAGAAGCATGAACTGCTTCTTGCAATTATTAAAAAAGATCAAGACCATAACAAGAGACTGGTATGTTCTTTGAAGGATATTTGTTACATAAGACACAAGTTTCACATTGTGCTAGCTCAAATGCATATTCCCTGGGCCATGATATTTGCATTTTATCTTACGACAGTTTTATGCCTCTTGAGTAGCTGCGGTCTCAAATGCCACATAATCCGTTTGCTGTGTGGCTACAGAGGTCATGGGAATGGAACATTATTATTACACTGCACTGTTGCTTTAAAAGGGCAAACAAATCCTAAGAATGTGCAGGGAGGAGAAACTTCAGGCTCCTGGTGTTGCTGGTAGAGACACCAGCTATCATGGCAGTGCTGACTGCTTAATTATATAGTGCTCTGGTTGGGACTGATTTGCTAAATCAGTAGTGACTAAAGCTTTAAACCATAAATACAGTGTAAAATTGGGGTAGGGAGAAGGTCCTTAGTAAAGGACCCTGTTTATTTAGCAATGATTAACAAAGCTTTGTCTGCAGCAATATCTGTTGGAAGCTTGGTGGTCTGACAGCTACTGTTCTCCATTTAGCAAGAATTTAAGCAACGTATCTGCCGACAGAAATGGGCTCAGAATAAAGTAAGAGAGAAACGCCAGCAAATTGCTCGAGCCAGGAAATATTATGAAGATTACCGGGTTCAGCTGCGTGCCAAGATGATGCGGGCTAGGACACGGGAAGAAAGGGTAAGTACAAGATGTCTTGCTCTGCAAGTGTGGGATTCCTTTTTGTTTGGACCCCAGCACTGAGGACCCATAGTCCAGTAGTTCAAGTACTGGTACAAGCAGACAGAGCAAGTGAAGTGAGCAGAGTTAGGAGCCAGCATTAAATGATTGGTCAGTCGAGGCCACAGATTAAAAGGTTCCTTCTTTGGAAACACTGATACAGTTTAGAGCAAACCACTGCAAAAGAAGAAAGGAAGCTTTAGGGGGTTAAGAGATGGAGAGAAAGGGTGAATATCAGTATGGAAAAACAGGGCTGGTAACATGAGAAATTGGGGAAATGAGTTTTCAGAAACAGTAGGATTAAGAAGTTGTTCCTATAGTTACTAACCAAAGAAAACAACCTAAATCTTCAGTTAAGGAAACTGATCAAAAAGACAGCTTTGTTATTCAGTTATATTTGTTAAACAAAGTGGATTTTTTGACAGATAAGATCTCTAATTAGGGTTGGACATCAGAGCTAAAGAAAGCAAGTAGAGTTATTACACTTTGCAAGAGCAGATGCACAGTTCTCAACCTTTTAAAATAAAAGGCTAGATGTTTAGTGCATAATCCACTATTGGTGATTTGAGAACTGTTTGCCTCCAGCTGCACAGCACTGTAGCTGGTAAGTGTTCTTTTGTATAAATGGAAAGCTTGAGTGCAGGCTGGATTTCCTGCTATTGGAAATCTGGATGAAGGTCTGAGGTTGGACAACAGAATGCAGGGTGGGCTGTAAATCACAGTGCATGTTCAAACATCTGGCTTGCCCTGTCGGGTTATCTGAAGTGATTTTAAAAACGTAATATACATTTGCTGTTCTTGCTCCTTTCTTAGTCAAATGACTAAACTAAAATAGAAATTTATTTTAGCTATCAGAATTTCAGCTAAACAAGTACCACCATTACTAGATACAAAACTCTGTACTTTCTCATGGGCAATGACCTATCTTCGTGTGATCACCACTCCATCAGCAGGCTAAGCAGGTGAAAAATGTAAATGTATACTTAAAAGCTTCTGGGAAGGCTTTAGGTTTGCTTTTTTTAATTGCTGGCAGATATTTAAAAACTTATTTGAAGAAGGCTTAGAAATTCAGAAGCAAAGACTGAAGGACCTGAGAGCATACGCTCAAGAGAAGCGTGCTGAACAAAGGAGAGAGCATCAAAATGAGTTGGAGTCTATGGAGAACTATTACAAAGATCAGGTAAAGCTTAATCTGCAAAGACAGTTAATATTTTTTTTTACACTAGGAGTCTTTCCTTTCTTTAACTGGTTCAACTCAAACACATGTTATGCTTAGTTTTCCATGCTAGCAGAAGCTTTATCTCAAGAATGCCAAGAAATCCAAACCAGAGAGAAAGCACAAGCACAAGTGAGTATTTTTAATTCTGTGTAAATGTCTTGTCTTTTTTACGTGCTGTGGCTACCGTCTTCATTTCCTTTAGATGCTACAGAAAACAAAAAGAGAACTGAGATCAAGGATGGAAAAGGAAATAGAGCAACTGCAGGCAGCAATAATGCAAAGTGACGATGACACCTTTTTTCAAGAGCTAGAAGCAGACAGACTGAAATCTAGACTTCAGATGGCTTCCTTTCAGTATAGCAAAAGCCGTTTCTTGTAAGACTTCAGGTAAATATCCCTGCAGTTCTCTCTGGCTAGGACTATGAAAGTCTTTGAGAGCTGCTCTAACAGGAAGATGGTGTGTGACTGTGTTTTCCTCTAAAATATTTGGCTCTGACACTTTGACACGTCAGAGTTGTAGCTGCTGGCATCTCTACTGCACTTTTATGATCACCAATAAAGTTTTTAAACTGCTTTCTACCTTCTTAGCAAGGCTGAGATAATGTTGAGCTGCACACAAAGGAAGCAGGATGAAGTCAGTGTGCTTTAGTGAAGTTTTGTCTTAGTGGAACAGTTGAAAGCTAAACCTCCTCTATGCCTCTGCCGCTTCTGTTGTTGCTGGAGTTGAAAAGCCACACTAACACCATTAGCCAGAAATTACTGGATTAGAAAACTCAGAACAAGATCTGTAAAAGAACATCTGTGGTTCAAGTTTCCTGTGAAAGGACAAGTTAGAGAATGCCTTCAATAAACATGACATAGAAATCAACACGTTAACTATATTAAGCTAGGGAGGGCTGCTTATTCTATACAATACTATCTTTGCAATTTTGGTGTTGCTGCCTTGTTAACGGGAAAGCATATTAAGTACTACTTCCTATGCGACAAATAGAGTGGAAAAAGTAGTTTGGAGTAGAAAACAATGAAAGTTCTTCTAAAGCAGTAAAATATATGCCTCTGCAAGAACTGAAACCTGTGGAGAGCATTCCTAATTCAACAGGGGTATAACTAATAGGTGTATTTCAATTGTTGGATTTCACGCAGGGTTTTCAAAAGCAGCCCATGTGTAAACAAGTAGAGTTTTGTTTCAATTGCTCTATTTCAAAAGGGAGGCACAGTAATGCTATATACAAATGGACACACAATAACAACTTAAGTAGTTGAGCGTGTTTGCTCTTAGAGGCAGATTATTTGAACGAAAGTTTTGCAGGGGTACTTGTACTTGGAACTCTGTTTGGTTATTTTAGGGAGAAGCAGGTAAATTCTAGGTCTGCCAGTGTGAAGCTTGAGTAAATAATGATTAAAAATTCCAACATTCAGCTTTAACCTTACTTCAGGCAGAGTACGAGCTGTCAATAGGCACTACATCTATCTTTGTAGAATCATCACGTGCTATGAACAGTACATTGTTTAGTCGAAAAGTCAAGTTTCAGCAGCTCTGTGTGTCATGGTTATGGGTCCTATGAGATGCAAACACAGAGGGAAGAATACTTAAACTGAGATCAGATTACATAAACCCAAGATAATAATTAGCGAAACTCATTACTGATATGGTCTCCTCCGCTTGACAAAATTGCAACTCTTAGATAGTTTATCTTGGTAATGAGGATGAACTAAGGGACAACATTTATCAGTTAAGTTGATCAAATTTAACAAGTATTTACCAGGTTTCTTTTTTCTTCCCTTAAGGAAGATGGTTTAGCTTTGCTGAATTTTGATAGTTCTCACCAATGCCGAGACACCACTACTAGAACATTTAGCACAATCCTTATTGTAGGTAACAGAAAGACACCAAGTTTTAAGTATTTTCTCCTGAAACAAAGTTTGAGTTACTTAAAAATGATATTGTTACATTGTAAAGTAATTAAGAAAAACTTAAAACTTTTAAAACCATTGATGCTGTGACAGTGCAAACAGCATACAATTTATTGCTCAACTTCTGCATGGGTACATACATTAAGTACTTAAAAACCATTTTATACAGATTTTTTTTTTTTGTTAAAGCTCATGTAACAGCTGGGTGAAAATACAATGATACCAATGCTAAAACACTCTGTAATAAATACAATGGAAATGATAAACTAAGAACTGTCAGTTTGTGGAGGAGTAATTACACTTGTATAAACTAATTACAACTACAGACAAAGCTCTGAGGATGTGGTAGAGCCAGAAACCTACGATATAGTGTAAAGTACAACAAATGGCACCTGTTAACTATATGGCGCTGTTTAAAATCTGAAGCCATGGGAGCATGCTACATGAAGCTGTATGATGCATACTTATGATAGAGAAGCAAAGCTTTTACTTCCATCAATGCAGCCAGTTTAAACGCACCAGAAGTTCAATACAGATGTAGTGTTGTAGAACAAGAATTTAAAAAAACGGCTTGTGTGCTCTGGACTTTAGTACAACACAAAAATTTGGTACAAATAAATCAGTTTAGGGAAACTGAAACTATGTGCAAAAAAAAAAATTAGAATACATACTGTACAAAGCACCATTACAAAACTCTTTACACCGAGAAATTAAATCCTCTGAAACTCAACTGTGTACTGTATATTTGAAATCTACAAAAGTCACTGTTCATAATTAAACATTCATAATGAAAAGCAACAGCATAAAACCATGATGTGACATCTCTCTAAAACAACTAAAGACTGGATAAAGTAAAACCCAGTAAGAGGGACACATTGAAATAAATATTCACATTAATCATGGGGTGAAAGTCCAAGGTTAAAATGCAAGATTAGGCTTAGCACCTTTTTGAGGGGAAAGTAGCTGACATGATCTTGAAACTAAATTTTGCAAAGGAATCAACCCTTTAACATTTTCAGATAAACACCTGACTAGGCGATGAGGTGCTTTAGTTAAAGCTCTCAGTCATTAGGAAGGTAGAAAGGCACTCAAAATACTTGGTATATTCATCCTCATCTGTCAGCTATGTAAAGTCAAATGTAGATTTGTCTACTTTTGCCTATAATATATTAAATTTACAATATTTATCTGTGGCAGTTAAAAAAATTTCTCTGTGCCCTACCAAAATATCTGGTAGAACAAGCAGATGTTCTGCTAAGGCTGCTGTGAAAATGAATGGTAGTTATCAGCTGATTTAGAGTCTATATTCTGCAGAGCTCATCTCCTCCCTCCTCAAAAAAGCTTTTATGATATAAGGGTGGCCCTAACTATGTATTCAAAAAAATCTACCAGCCCAAGTAGGCTGCCAGGGAGAAGGTTCCTGGGAGGCGGGTACAGATGATGTGGTCAGGAGCCACTACCGAGACAGTCTTTAGCTAGTGCTGAGGGGAGCTGCCTGGTGCAAAATCTTCCCCTCCAACCACCTAATAAGAGTCCTGACTTCTCCCAAAAGCTGGATCAAACTGCATTTTACATTTTTCATGTTTCATGACCAGGGAGGCTGCAGCCTGAGCAAGAGTAGGGAGAAAAAGGGGGGGGGGCAGGGAATCACTTCTCCAACACTGGAACATCTATCCTGTGAACTGTGGTCAAAAGAACCTGTCTCTGTGAAGCCTCCGTAAATAGGAATTCACATCATACCTCAAAACTTGCGGGGGTGAAGAGGTCTTTGGGAGCGTCTAAAGCAGTGGTCCCAACCACAGGCAGCAGAACTGAGTATGAAACACACTGGGCAACGACCTACTGTGCTCTCCCAGGCAACCTGGCCAGATGGCGTGGTAACGGCACTGCCTGAAAGCTGTGAACTGGGGATCCCAACTGTAGACGCAAAGGTACCGGCCGTTTTACATGAGTGTAATCAGCCCTTGAAATGAAGAAAAAAAAGGGTCTGATATATTTCAAACCTGGCTGTCAAAGCGAGTTTCTTGGCTTTATGTTTACATCCCTAAGTAGCCTCATCTCTGCAGCCAGCCCAGAATGGGAAGCGTCTCTTAGAACAAACCTTCCAGCAACAGCTGTACAAAAAAAAAAAATAATAATCAAATGAACATGTGGATTTGGCTCACCAGATTCTTACCACAATTCTACAAAAGTAGTCCATTGCCCACTATTCCAATACACAACATCCAGTAGTAGTTTACTCACTGTGGCAGTCAGATTTGGCAGAACAAAATAAAGTTCAAGCTCCACAGAACAGACAGAAAATGAGCGAGTTTGCTGGGTGACTTACGCTGCAAAAATGGAACAGCTCTTTACATGCCATTCTTTTAGCGTTTTCAATACCCTTGACTTTCTCCTCATTGGCAGTGTAAAAATAGTGCAGATTTGATGATTAACTGTAACCTAAGTTAAAAAAACACAACACTGATTGGAAAAAACCCACTACTTATTCCAAATATTCACACCGCTGAGAGGAGAATGCCACCATCTCTTAAGCAGACCAATTTATCTACACACCACGAGCAGATCAGACAGATCTTAACTGAGAATTCCCAAACTAACTTCAAAGTTCAGTTCCCTCTACTGGTAGTGCATTTTATTCCCCTTTGAAGAGATCAACCCATGTTATAATTCATATATATACTTACTTCCATCCCTACAATCAATAAATTATGTGCTTTTAAAACCTCATTTTCAAAGCACATTACGCACATTTCAGTTAATACACCATTTTTCCTTAGTTGTAACTTAAACCCACATGTCATGAGCAGCTAGACAAAGGTTACAATGTGTTTTACCTGATATATCTTTAGCATCGACAAATACAGAATGTGATTTGGCTGCATTCAAACAAACTTTGGTTGACTGGACAGGATGGGTTCTGAAACGAACTGCTGACAGGCTTCTGCTGTCAAATATCACCTCATCAGCATGCTTAAAAAGTTGAAAAATGCAGTGTTTAAAGTCAAAAGCAACAAAAAAATACTCTTGACGGACTCGTTAGAAAAATGCTGTTTAAAAAAAAATCAAAATGTCTACTGTTCATTAAAAAAGGTCTATTCTACATGTTAACACAAGTACTGTACCAAATACAGTATGTGTCACTCACACTAGAAATTTTGTTTAAGGAATCTGACAAGTGATATAAATAGGACCCCAAAACATCGTATTTGTAATTCATGCTTGAAAAGTATAAAAAAGCCCCCTGTGGTAACATTTAAGTTGAATTTACATTGCAGAATATAATGTTTTACTATAAGAAAATGCAGTTAACATGTAAGTGGCTTTAATTAAAAAGATTAATGACTCTTTCAGCCAATTTTATGCAAAGTTAGAATAATCCAAAATATTTTTTTCCAAAAATAGCAGGTATAGATGCTGTTCAGTATCATACATTTAAAACAGGCTGAAACGTGACTTGTACCGACTGCTGAAGTTGTGTCTTGGTATCTGAGAATAGAAATCAGGTAGGCAAATATAATAGATTACCTTTTACAAAAATAGTAGTAGTCTTTAAGTATAGAATACTGCTTAACTGTTGAAATGTAGGAAAAGTCAGCATTCTGTATGTTCAAGATATTAGTTTTTAATAGCAGCTGAATGATCCTATGGCAGGAACCACAGAACCTATTTTCTTGAAATAAAAAAAAAATAAAATTCCAAAGTTGTCCTTTCCCTCCCAGTGTCCTAGTGTAGAAAAGGGAAAGTTTCCTGTATTTCAAGCATTTCTTGAGTCTTGGCTGAGGGAAGGGCTTTCCGGCTGACAGGAGTATAAATAGAGTCTCAGGTAAGGCTGTGAAGGGTCATTCCACAGCGAAGCCACACGTTTCTTCAATGGCAGTTAGCAGCTTCTCGTACAGCTTGTCGTAGCTTTCGTACGGAGGAATGTCTATTCGGTTAAAGCTGCGGAGAGAGGGCAGAAAAGTCTCAGCTCCCTGGACCGCCAAGCCTCACCTAGCAAAGTCCTCTTACACTTCATTTAACGTACTTGAAACAATGACAAAGCAATACTTAACAAGGCCACCAGAGCTTCATATATATATATATATA
>VYZM01004702.1:880846-894228 GCA_013398915.1 Dromas ardeola | reverse complement strand
AATCTAGTTTTCACACCTTCACTACTCTGCAATGGATAGCATTTATTGTGTCAGAAAAGGAGGAGGGGGGAAAAAAAAAAAAAAAAAGACTGCTCAAAATATAGAGACAGCAAATTGATCTTAATCAATATATCATGACAGAGGCCTGAAAGTCTTACCAGGTGTGAGCTTTCGGCAAGTTATTGGTGCTGGCATCGATCTGGTGGATTGTAAATAGTCGGGGGCCTGCAGCACCTGAAAAGCCAGAAAAGATCTCTACTACTACTATGTTGAATAATATGAAATTTCTTCGTTGTACTGCAACAAAAAAATAACTAAAAGCATACAAAGAGAGAAGCTATGCACAAAGAAAGTTGAAATCATCAACAGGCAGGAAAAAAAACTTAAAACTCACAGTGCCTATCAGACAGATTCCTCCTCTCACCCACATACGATAACTATCCAGTTATTTAAACCATTGAAAGATAAAGAAGAACAAAGCATTGATAAGGAAGAATAAAATACCTGTTTTACACAGTGCACTATATAATTCTAACAGTTTTTAATTTGACTTCTCTCGCCCAGAGAACAAAACTTCTCTTCCCAGAGAACAAAACTTACGCAGCTGTGTATGTCTGCATTTTGTAACTGGCAGTAGTGGACAACTGCATTCAAATTCGATACAGGAGTCAAAATACCAACTGCTCATAATTTTGTTAAATTAATGTGACTATACAGAGATTCCCCTTAGTCTCCCTGCTAAAGAAAAAAAGACTGCAGCACGGCAGACTTTTAGACTTAGTGTAGTTGAAGATTTCACAAAGGACAGAAGCGGCTACAAATGCCCCAACCTCAGCAAAACTGGAATTCTCTCCCGAGTAGGCAGACAGTAAAGAATATGATCCACGGGGCCAGTTTTACTCATGGGGACTCTCTGCTGTTAAATAAGAACATGAGCTGCTCGTGCTGTATCAGTACAACTCGGTCTAAAACCTGACAACCTTCGTGTTCGTATCCGTAGAAAAGCAGGCTTCGTTGGTTTTACTGTGACAGTCATACTGAAACGTTCAGCGCAGATAAAGTTAAACTGGTATTACTTCCATTCTCCGAACAGCACGTACATCCTGTACTGCGCTACAGGACAGCAAACACACCAACAGCAGGGCTAATTTAACTTGTTAACTGTTCTGAGGCGCTTACCAGTTACAGTTTGCCTAAACAAGTCCCTCCACCCTCTGCAATGTTAAACGCTTACCATTTGAAGAACCATGAAGAACCTAGTTACTTAAAGTAACTAGGGTCTTAAAAAACTCAGTAATTCTGAGCTTCTAATGCACCTGAACATTTTAGAGCTCAAGAACAGAGGAAAAAGAAAACGAGGGCTTCTGTCCGATAACGAAGAACAAACAGATTTCTAGAGCAACCGGCTTTTCTGTGTGGCAGCTATTATCACAGCATTTGTGTTCTGATGGAATCTTCTACCTGCCAAAATGGTTTATGTTTCCCCTGGGCATTTTCTCTTGTCTTGTGAGAGGGTAAACCAGGGTAACTTGTGTTAACAGAGCAGCACGGGCTGCGGCCAGAGCAGCTACAATACACCTAGAGCTTCGACTGAAGTTCAGAAGACGGGTCTGTAATTGAGGTGATTGCGTCTGATCCCTGGGCTGCCTGTGATTACAACAAAAGCAGTCAGAATACGAAGTGCCTCTGCTGTCAGAATCGCAGAACACTGCACGTTGGTGTTGTCTGGTCCCAGAGCCTATACAAGGTGATGAGGGCTTGTAAGAGACAGAAATTAAAAAACAGGCTTCCAGAAAAAAAACACGAGAACCCCACTAAGATGATTCTGCTGATCAGAACTTCTTGCCAGAGAAGGAAGGGCGTAATTGAAACAAAAGAGCCATTTACAGCTGAATAACAAGGTAATAAACAAACACAGAAAAAAGACTATTTGTGATTGTTATTCATCAGACCATTAAAAAGCGCTCTCAAAAAGCCACACTGCAGCCAGGCGGCCTCCTGTTCAGCTGATGTTCCTGCCATGTGTCCCACCGCCTCCTCCCAGCACAGGACTCGCAGTCCCTTCTGGAGAAGCCTTTACCTTGTAGCGCCTTGAAGCCCTGCAGAGGCACCCTGGATGAGCCAGTCACAAACTGCAGAAGTCGCGCTCTCCTCTCTTCATCAAAAAACTCCACCGCTTTCCAGAACCATTTCACGATGTTGCTGTCTGGGGTACAGTGTTTTAACCTAGTATTTGCCTTCCAGTCATTAACATCAATTTTTCCCAGTCCACAAATGATGAGCTGTAAATTTAAAATTGAGTGAAATATTTCATCATTCATCAATAGAAAAATGGTTTTGGAGCAAGCCAAATGATAAATAACTGATCTTGAAAAATCGACAGATTTTATACCAAAGGCAAGTTATAACCTCTCACAAATCTTAAGTAACACAGAAATATAACTTTTCTATTTTTTTAATGTTATCTTTGTACACAATCCATTTTTTACATGGCCTCAATTCAAATAAAAAAAAAATCAACTTTTTCATAAGCTCATATGAAAGCATCTTGACCCGTCAATTAAATAAGAGAAGCACAGATTCTACACATATGTGAAAGTGCGCACATAATTCACATCGGAACTCAGTATTTCCTTCTGGAGCATAGTTAAGGGTGCATTTTGGCTGGTCCAACTCTGGACCCTCAAAAGTAATCTTGTTCTTGTCGTACCACACGCGTAATACAAATCAGGCTTCTCTCCTGATGAAGAGCTTTCAGCGCTTCTAAAACAGAGATCACAATGGAATCATTTAAGCTCAACAGGAGTATGATTTGGATACACCTTCTAGCAACAAAGAACACTGGATCGTCCCCTCTTATTCTCCATCTGCAAAATGATTCTGGGTTAACAGAATGGCTGGCTCACTGCTGATGAATGAGAATATTCAGGCTAAAAGAAGAGCAATCACTGACATTCTAGTGCAGTGAATAGAAGAAAGCATGAATAATTTACCTTGTGGCCATTTTATATAGCAAAAACCTCAGCTCCACAGCTGACAGACTGTATATTAGAACTCAGTTTTAAAACAAGCTTGAGACCTATGGGATTTGCCTTGAAAGGATACTGTTTGGATGCTGATCGTCACCTTTTGCAGCCCATTTGTCAGTGATGGTACCAGACAGCGCCTTTCCTTATGCTGCATTTACAGGGCCAATTTAGTCTGGCGTAACTCAGCTCTGCAAAACCACAGAGCTGCCTGACACCAAAGTCAGGGCCGGGAGCACACGGTGGGAGGTGGAAGGGAGTGACAGACTATTTTCCTGGCAGCACTGAATTTAATATCGTGAAACTGCACCGCGAGAAATATGCACCACCACCTCTGCTGGAGCTAACGCTCTCCAAAAGGATCTGAGGTCACTGCAGGTGCTTCTCCGGAGGTTCAGCTGGGTCATCAGGTACAGCAGAGGGTCTCCTCTTCTACCACTGCTGCTGTTGCTATGAAATGTCGCCTTGAGAAACACTCTCCTGGCTCCGAGTGGAAGGCACGGGCAGTCTCAGTGACTGCGTGACCTGGTCACCCCTTACGCAAACTGTATTTCTTGCAACAGTGCACCTGCAAACCCCTAAAGCACTGGGGACACAACTTTGCCTGTTACTCAGCCTCAGAAGAATGCCTCGGGCTTGCGTTGTTACACTTGACGACGTAACGTAACATTAGTGGACTGACCTCTAACTCTTTCTCATCAAATGTCTTCAGCAGATGTTGTGGGATTACTTCATTAAATCCCTTCTGTAGAGCCAGAAACTGAGCTTCAATTCCTCGTAAAAACCGCCAGTTTACATAAAGTCTGCAAGCAAGTGCAAATTGGTTTTGTGAAAGATTTATTCAAATACAATAAACCTGCAATTTATCCAGCCAAAAAAAAAAAAAAATTACCTTACTGACAGGAATACACACACCACTACCGCTTCGGGGAAAAAACACCACCACCACGCTCTGTTAATTACTTCAAATAAGTAAAAGTTCCTCCCCACCCTAGGAAGTATAGAAGTATAAAAAACCTTTGGAACAGATTATTGATGTACCTGACATATTCCTTTTTGTTTTCCTCTGTCACGGGGATGCTTTTGCCATTGGGTTTCAGTTCATGTTGAATAATTTCCCCATATGCGTTGTGTTCGACACAAAACGTATGGTCCAAGACCCCCGTGATATCATTCTCACTGGTGGAGAGAAATAACCAAGTGACTCAGTGAAAACGTATTCTGCACATACATTACAGCCATAATGTGTCTGTCAGACAGCACAATTTAGTTTTTCAATAGCATTTCAGTAGCAAAAGGTGAACATACACTTTTGCTATGTTATATTTTAAAACCATTATCAAAGTTTCAATGTTATATTTCAGTAACGTGTTACTGTTAATAATAGACAAAATTAATAAATTAAAATCTATCACGTATCCCACCCCGCCCCACAAATTTGAATACTTTCAGCATGTTAAGCCTTTAAAGAAGCTGAATTGTGCAAGAAAGATGTTTCCTAAGTCTGCCTGAGCAGATCAAAATATACTTTCATTTTGTTTCAATTGGATTTAGGAACATTATCACACGTTAATGGAGACGGAATTCTAACACCATGAGATAGAATACAGAGTACGTACAGGATCCAGACTAAGCTGTTATGAAGATCAGGGTCAACCAATTCCATATCATCCAAAGTAATTGGCTTCCCTAGCAACTGCTTATAGAAAGGCAACGTGAAGCCCCCGTCGATATAGTGTCCGTGAAACACGGCCATCCCCATGATCCGGCCAACAAAATGGAAATAGGACAAGTGTTCCTAAAATTGAAAGAAGAGACTAAGCCATTCAGCTAAATAAGACCTCCAGGTTATATCTGCTGAATATGAAATACAATTTCAATACAAAGAAAAGATAAAAAGCCCGACGCATCCAGAGCTTTTTGTTTTGTTTGTTTTTATACAAAGCACATTGAGTATACTGCTTCCAGGCCAGAAGTCTTACTACTAAGAATCAAAATAAACTTAATTTCTCCCAGAGGAAACATAAATCAACATCTTACAGAAAATTAAAAACACATTTGAGAGGTTTCTTTGATCAGTACTAAAAAGAAATTATCACATTATTGCACAAATTCGGTCTCTAGCAATACTAATGTGAGAATTAGGTTCCTAAGTCTAGAACACTCTCCAGATGTATTTAACTTCTAGTCACAAACCAATCATTTACGGAGCTCGTTACCACTCATACCGGGTTGACTGCAGAGTCTGGGTTGATTTGCAGCGTATAGATATCATCTCGGGAATATTGGAAAAGACCATAATATGGATTCAACATTTCATGGGACAACAGGTAGAGCCACTCCCTGAAGAAAAGAAAAAAATTTATTGTGTCATTTAGACAAATGCATTCCTACACTGGGAATCTTTTCAGAATAGTGTGATTTTATTAAATCTTACTGTTAAACATAAACGTGAAAGAAATTTTCTCTGAACATGCTTAGATAAGGCTGAAATCAGAATTATTTTTACTGGCTCAGTAATTGCACACCCCCTGACAACTGACGTATTTCCCAGCTTTCCAAGATTTTTCTCCAGGTTACTTATTTCCAAGAGAATTTCTGACTGTGATTCTCCTTCATCCATTACACACTGCGACAAGACACTACGTATTCTATGGACTGTACTACAGAGATCTTTGAGTCAAAGCTTTTAATACAACCCATCTTCAGGTAACAGATGTGAACATGTAATTAAAATTATTACAAATTGGTAAGTAACGGTCTAAGAACTGGGAAAACCGTAACACTTTCTAGTTTGGTCTTCCTGTATTCATGTATGGGAGATGGCAAAGGCTCCACGACATACAGACCAGGAACAAGAGCCACGCTGGAAAATACGAGCAGATAGTTTGGAAAATAGTGGACAATAACGTCTGCAGCTTCTTTATTTTAAACACTATTATCAAACAATTAGTAGTAATTGATTCAACAAGACTGTTTTACTAGTTACGGCTAATTAGCATGTTAAAATATTTAGGAATGGATGAAGCGAAGACTCTGCCGTTTGCAAACCCATGAAGACACGGCCAGCGTAACAGCCTGGGGCCCAGCCGTCACTTGCCGTAGGCCAAGGGTAGATGCAGGGGACGGGCTCTTCGGGAGCATCGTCTGTACTTTGGAATGAACACTAATGGCAATAAAATGCAGTGCGATGTAACCAATTGAATACTCCTAAATGAGTCAACACTCATTTAGAGCAGATCCCCGTGTCAGAGGTGAGGAATATTTTCACTGAAGTGAAACCAGCATCTGTGCAATCGGCCAGTACAATTCCTAATGCTGTTTTAACACGTGAAGAATATCTTCATACAATTACGTCACTTTTTATAAGGAAGTGAAAAATAACCTCATAGACTCCTGACAGACTTTAGTTCCCTACTAACTGCTAGTTTTTAACATTTTGCTTCAAACAGTAGTGACAACTTGCAATAAAGCATAATTTTTGATCAAAGTTATGCCACAAAGCTGAGTATTTAGTGGCATAAATTCTCAGATACCCAAGCTTTACTAACCAAAGAAAAATACAGTAATTTCAATAGATACCAAAAGCCTGTCTTGCATGTGACAGACGTCTGATGCGATCTGTAACACGCACTTTATTTACAATAAATTAGTTCTTTTTTTGATGCAGTTTTCCCTTTAAAAGACTATCTGAAAATAAATTCTTCAGACATACAATCTGTTACAGAAATAAATATACATAAGAATAATGTAAAGAGAAACAGGGCTGACAGAAGGCTTGTTTAGGATTCAAGGCACAGTGTAGGTGGTGGGCTTGGGGCACGGGGGAAGAGAGAGAGAACAGACTGTTTACCTGGCAACACCTCCATAATCAAGGCCTTCCTCCCCACGAAATTTTATCATTAATCGTTTCCACAGGTCTTTTGGCCTCATCTTCATGACTTGCCTGTAGGATTCCTGTAAACACATAACACTTTCTTTTATTAACTGCTGTTTCAGACACGAAGCTACTACTGTTTGTTATGAAATGAAGGGAGTCTCAGACTCTGGGTCCAAAGGGGATACTATTAAGGGTGATACTATTTTCCTAGATACTAACCCGCTTCTCAAATCACAGACCGTTACTTAGTTTTCTACAAATGTGGTACCACTTGTTATGTAAATCAGATACGTGAGTATAACCGCCTTCTGTTAAATTTCCAGAGGTGTCCGGTGATCAGAACAATCTCTCTCTCATTCTCACATAACTTACAAAGAAATTAAAATCTGTGTCAGTAAACTCCTTTTGTTTTACATAAAGGCTCAGAAATTTTGTAGTGTGAAACGCCAACAATGGAGCTTCTACTCTGGGTATAATGCATGTGCAAACTTTCAGGAAGCATCTTAAGAACAGAAGCATCAATGCCACCCCAATAGATCTACAGTATTACTCCTTTATCCTAAGACTTCACCAAGAAGACACAGAAAGAAAGCTGAAGGAAGCAAAATGAATGCTGATTTTTAAAAAGGAATTAAAACAAAAAGGTCTACTTTTTATTTATGTCCAGTATCGGTGCCCCAATCTTTGGCTTTGCAGACCAGAAGAGGTAGGTGTGTCTGGGACACAACATACTCAACTTAGCTTTCAGAACAAGAACATACAGTTTTCACTGCACTACAGCAGCCTTTCCTCCCTTTCTTTTTTAGCTGATTATGAAGTGATTTGACCGTCTCCAAAGGGAAGAACAACACAAATCTTTCTTGGCTGGGGAAAAACTGTGACAGCACAGTGGGGCTGTCAAGTTTGTGGGTGGGGTAAAAAAGCAACAGGGGTGGGTGGGAGGGTGATAAACTTCTCAAGACGACAGACTGTTCTGCAGAAAAAGCCAATGAATTCTAACTGCGTTTAATCAATTCAGCAGAATTATTCTGCTGAATAATGTCACAAAATAAAATGCAGATATCCCAAGTCATTCAAAAGCCTAAACAATTCATAAAATTCGTCTAATTTGGGGCACGGGGGGAAATCAACCGGAATTGAGATAGACACTAAGTAATCCAAACTACAAAGATGAACGCTATTCAATAGTAATTTTACGTAAGTTACAATAGATCAAAGATCACTAACAATTTCAATTTGTAACATTCCCTCTGTAACAGACATCAGCCTTCTTATACCCAAGGAGAAGTGAGACGGTATCTTCAACTTCACATGAAGTGCTTGGACCCTTCCTCAGTCCCTGACACAGTCTCTACATCTCCAGCCACAGGGAAAGCTTTCCTCATTTTTCTGCTTCTCTACAGGATAAATACATCTGCTTTCGTTACACAACCATTCTTAACATCCCCTTGAAATACTTCTTCTTCCCATGTGCCACCTGTAAAATTACAGCTTTAACTCCAGACGACTTCAAGGTTTCACCTGAGTGACTTCTTTAGACAGTTATGAAGAACCCTCCTCCCCTTCCCTCATGTTAAGAAACGGGTCAAATTCTCAAATTACCTCAAAAATCTCTTCCCTGGAGACCTCAATACGACAATGGCCAGCTTGAGGTTGCTGCTGTGACAGCTCTTGCCTGAGGATCTTGAGTTTCTGCACTAGGTCTCGCTTGTAGCGCGGCACAGTCAGACACTCAGCCTCGTCGGGAAGCTGACACAGGGACACGACCTGCTGCTGCTGCTGGTGCTGCTGGTCTTTGAGTTGATTCTGGCGGCTAGAAACAAACACAGCTGTTTGCAGACATTCACATCACAAAACGTCCCCGATTTTCTTCAGATGCTTCTTAAAAGCTAAGGCTTTGTAACTAAACTACTTTCAATTTATTATGATTATTACTGTGATGACGCTAAAAATGTCCAGGTCCAGAAAAAAAATAAATTCAGAGAGATTTTATCCTGACTAAAGACATATGCTTCTGTCTTTGTTGGCAACTATCAGTTATTTTTAGGGCTTGTTATTTCTATTAGTACTACTCTACAAAGTATGTAAAAGGTTACAGCACTATATAGTACGGTATTATCCATACAATTTTACTACTAAGCTGCTGACACTGAATTTCTCAGATACCATTTCCATATTTCCTTTGCGTGTTTTGCCTTCCTCCATTTCAAAATTCAGGGATCTGCCAAACACTATGCCTCTAATCTACAGTCAATACCATCGTCTGTTTTAGATGGCTTGTCTGAAAAAGAGTAAGCTTACAAAAAGATGTTTGTACTGGCAGCTTGGCAGGGCCCTTGTCCCTTGTACCTGGCCTAGTCTGGACCACAGGAATGTGGGAGTTCACATGTAACTAATTGGCACAGATAAACAAGTATTTTCACTAGCAATTCTAAGAGATTTTGTAAATCTAACTTCTTACTAGGAAAAGTAAATTAATCGTGTTGCAGAGATGTCCTCTCTCGTGTCGTTTCTTGTCCACAGTAAGTGGATATTTTTATAGCTTTTTAGTATGGCATTTCCAAACAACACAGGATAAAAGCTGTATTTTACCTAAACCATGAGAAGAACATCTCTGTGTGGAACACGTGACAATACCCTGAATTTACTGGATAAATAAGAAAGGTTACAATTCAGAATGTTATCCAGTGGAATGTTAATAAATTGTTTTTTTCAACATCAAAGACCAAAAAAATACTGGGTGGAACCAAACGCAGTTTTACTATATTTTAAAATTTCAGCCTATTGTCTGTTTTGAAACAAGGTCTACCAGAAAGCTCTCCTGGCCAACCAACTCCTGCAGGCTTTTACCGCAGGAACATTCAGAATTGGCAATTAAAAAAAAAAAGGGGAGAGGTGTTCCCAGTTTGCCTTGTGGTTCTGACAGCTATTCTGTTATTTGCAAACCTTCTATTTAAGGCAATTTTTCACAAACCACCCTCAAGGGAAACTAACACCAGGTGAGCAGGAAATCTTTATCAGTAGTCTTACAAGCCTAACATTTAGAAAGCCCTGCAATGGCACACATTGTAGATCACTTCAGCAATAACTCAAAGCTTAATATTAATAATAATACCTCTTTACTCCTGGGCCCCGAGGAGGGAATAATGCAGAGATATCCTACTTTGCTACTATGCCCTGGGATGCAGAACTGCAGAAGTTAGCTTACTCAATTTTGTTAGTTTTACTGTGTTTTGTTGTTTGTTTCTGGTTGGGTTTTTTTGGTTTGGTTTTGTTTTGTTTCTTTTAAGATAAGGCTACCTTGACCTTATTCTCAAGCTGATCACATTGGTCTTACAGTAAATTACAGTTATTTTAAGTCATTCCTGAGAAACCAAGTCATTACAATAATTTAGAGACACACACTCGATGTGGTTCCAGAACATGGCTTTATGTCATTTGTGCTATGTGCATGGTCATTTCTGTTCATTTGTGACTAGTTTTAAATGAGTCTCACTTAAACTGTATTTACCTGATACGCAAATTAAAGCAAAATAGTTGTTCTATCTTCTGAACTTTCTAATTCCATAAGGACAAACATGTGAAAGTATTCCTTGTATTCCTTCCTACCAGAGAAGGTCGTAACTACATACTAAAGTGAGCATACGCTCATACTACCTTTAATAGTACAAGAGAGACAGACCCCCTAAACACAAAGTACTCAGTGTCAGTCTTCAAGAAAACGTCATCCCTGAAATGAGCATGAACTTAAGATCTATGCATCAAATTAAACCAATCTAAACTAGGGCAGTACTAGGCAGAGAAAAATAAAATGCTATCCTCCATATTAGACTAAAAATAATCAGTGCAGTATTAGCTAAAGAATCTGCAGTGCTTAAAGTAATTAAATCTAGTTTCTTAGTTTGTTTTCACAGCTGAATGACTATGCTTGACTCTGTACAGTGCTTTAAGGATACAGCTAAGTACTTTTCAGGTGCCATAACTATCAAAACCTATCACAAATTCTTGGCCAATATTTTCAAACAGAACTCAGTAACAAATTTGATTATTTTCATAACTTATAACATCATCACTGGAAGAACAAACTGCTTTACTCAGCTCGATTAGAAAAGTCAGCATCGCTGAGAGCAAACATTTTCTTATGCCTTTGAACCTAAAACACTATCACACCCATCCCACCCAAATACTAAACTTATTTCTCAGATAATTTACAAAATGACAGGCCCTAAGGCAAACTTTTTTTTTTTAAGAACAATTAAGGAGGTGGGCTTAAAGGGAGGCAGGGGAAGGGGGGGAAAAAAAAAAAAAAAGCTTTCACATATCCTGTTTGGTGCAATAAAAGAATAAACACCAGAAAAGATTTATCAGGCAGCAGACTTCGCTGATGACACTGTTGGTTGAATTTCTGAAATCCTTCCCTAATGAAAGACAGATGTACAAATGAAAAACTTAAGCACACTGTAGTAGTACTTTAAACTTAAAGAAATGCAAAATGGTTCTGTGATTCTGGAACTTGAAAGTCAAATTGGATTTTCCAGATAACAAAGCTGGTTATGTATTCGTCCTCCACAATCCATGTCGAACTAGCTACTACAACCCTACTGCCACTTAAAAATAAACCTACCCGTGGAGGACAGTATTTGAAATATCGACCAGTTAACTGGATTTTCTACAGTTTAAGAACTCCACTGTTGTACCTAAGCGGGTCTGAAGTTTTTATTCGGGTAAAATATCTAAATCTGAATTAATTTAATGAACTTTTCTGTGTTTCAAACACGAACATGCTCCTCCACTGTTAATTTTTTTTTCAAGACCGTGCTCATTTGAAACTACCAATCTAAATTCAGCTAAAATTAGTAGTGATTTCTTCGTTTTAAATAAAAAAAAACCAAAACAAACAAAAACCAAAAGTGACAGTGTCCGGGGGACGGGACCTTACTAAAGTTCTGTAATATACACATATACAACCAATGATTTCTCTAAACAAAATACTATTTGTCAATATTTAGACTCTTCTCCCTTCTTGGCTGTTAAGTTCAAACGTATATTGGGCAGACAAGGCTGGCCAGCTTTTACGTATTACAAAAAAAGATACGTTAACCTCCTGGATATTACTTTCCATTCCTCGGCTTTGTCTTTTCAGTGCTTGTTCCCATTATTCTTTCCTTCGGCTTTTCTTCCCAATGATTCACTTCCTTAAAAGGACTATTCCTCCTACTTACTCCTTGCCCAGGGCTGCAGGGCTTTCTGTCTAACCAACTCTTCATTGTTTCTTCCACTTAACACCTACTCAATACTTTACAGGTGTTTCCCAAGAGTATTAAAAGGTGTTAGCAGGAAAAACAATAAGAGTCAAACTCCCGAATAGCTTGGACAAACTGATAGCCATGTCGACACAAAATAAAAGAAATGTTTGTTTGCTTTTTTTGGGTTCCATTTTTAGCAGAGAATCCCCCAGTGTGAAATGAGTGCTTAGGGAATAATAACAAGAGTCAGAATTCTTTTGAGTTTCCCCTTCTCTTAAAAACTGCAATATGAAAATGTGATATGAAAACACTAAGGCAGAAAAAATACAGTTCCTATTTGATTAATTTTTTCCTGAGTTAAATTATTGGGGTCTTATTTTGAGAACATCTCAACTAGTCTTACTCTAACTGAAGGTAGGGGCTAAATTATTTCTCCTTTATTCCAGGAGAATAGCTGGGCACTTGTGCGTCCGGGCTTAACTCATCGGTATTTCATACCACTGCCTACTGAATGCAACCTCGTATTTTCAAACAAGTAGTCCATAACTGAAAGTAGTATGACATATAAAGAAGAGGAAAGAAAGTGTCTCTCTTGCCGTTAGAAAAAATTCTATGGGCCAATCTTTTTCACCGGACAGCACTTGCTTCCCCCCTGCTGCCCCCAACTCCCGGCATCACAATAGCCACATTCCTGCCTAAATGCTGCTAGAGATATTTTTTTTCCAAGAACAATCAAACCTGTTTTCTTTGCTATGTAACAGAGTAAGTTGTTAGCGTGTTAAAGAACACCACTACTATGCTTTATATACCACTGAATGGCAGAATACATCTTGATATAAAATCTAGCACCCCTCAAGAGTCACTTGCTTTCCCCTATTACCCTCAACACCTGCCAGAGACTTTCCACTCACTTTAAGACTAAATGCAAGTTAGCAGATAGCCGTGGATCTGTAAACTGCGTTGTCCTGTTGTTATGGTCAACAAAATAAACTCTGCCTGTTGCTGTATTTCGGATCTCCCATCCAGGAGGCAGTGGACCAAGCTCTTCACAATTGATGTTGCTAAGATCCCTGTGAAAACAAATATAAAATGAAAAATACCTCAGCATTTGGCCTCCGAGCCAAACAAGCGTAAATGTAACAGAACAATTCCATGAAGTCTGAGAAAATGTATTGTTTCAGAAACTTGATCTGTTCAGCTGGAATCTTTACTCCCAAGGTGCAAGCCCAC
>VYZM01004702.1:793399-880808 GCA_013398915.1 Dromas ardeola | reverse complement strand
AAACAAACAACCACACACCCCAGAACACATGCCGTGGGGAAAAAATTCTTATCAAATAACCTTCATTTCTACAAACTAACTTCAGATGTTAAATTAATACAGGCTTAAAACAAAAATAAAGACGACTGCCATATTTGCCAAAATGGAATTGCAGTTCTACACCAATGCTGACAGAAAACATTTTTAAAACAACATTAGTCATGTAAGGAACTCTGAATCACACTTTAAAAACTCCTACAAAACAAAACTATATTTCTGAAGAGTTACACTTTCCACGAAGAATTACGCACGGGATGTGTGTGTATGCCACAGGCGGTTTTGCCCCAAAACCCCAAGTGCTAGTGGGAAGCAAACAGCTCTCTAACAAAATATTTCAAATAAAGTATTATACGAACAATGACTCAGCTCCGCACTGAGCAGTGCAGAGATCACTGAACGGGTCTCAAGAAAATTCTGCTGAAATCGGGAAGATGTAGATTCATTCTGGAGGTTCACTGAAAACAAATACTAGTCTTCAAAAAAAGTAAACGTACTCATTTTTCATGTATATAATCCACACCTCAGATACACCTTTAAAATGAGCTGCACTTGACGGCGTGAGGTAAGTCTTCAGATCTCCCAGCATGACGTGAGTTGAGGGCAGGAAAGACCCGAGGGGCACAATGGCCAAAAAGATGCCGTCTGCAGGGACTCAAAAGGCTGAGAAGCCACTAATGGAAAAACAAGGCCCTGGAATTGAAGTTTTGCTGATATTACCCATATACACACTGCTGCTGAACTGCACGGCTTATTTTTATTAACCAAATGACTCTGGCATATTAGCATAAAAATACAATATTCCTTAGAAATGACATAAACTCTGGCCTCATGCAAACAGCCACATTTTGTACTCAGTGACGCTCGCGTAGTTTCTGCTGCCACACCTAACACCAGCGCTAACTTAGATTTCATAGAAAACTATTACACTGCAAACTTAAGGATTAGATCTAATATAATTTTGTTAGATAAATCTAGTTTCTAGTTTTGTATGATACTTTGTATAACTTCCTAATGCCCAACTGCCAGCTGTATCGCACGCTCAAGTCTACAGATAATGTACGTTCTTGTAACACAAAAGTAGCAATAAAAACAAAAGAATCGTTGGAAAAATGCAACGTAGTTATGGTCGTGAGGCACTTCATCCTTCCTGGGATATCCAAAATCCATTTCCATGGGAATGAACACCAGCAGCAACTGACAAAGTTGCTACAATTCTCCTAAATGCCAACACTGGCTGCCAATTTCAAACTGCACACACGCTTTTACAACACCATCCCCAGGCTTCAGGAGGCAATCAGTTTCAACAGCATTTCTTTTATTTATTTTTTTTTAAAGAACAATCAGAAGCTAACAATACTTTTCCTGTTATCCTTCTTTCCTTTCAAACACATCAGAAATAATCACATGTAAAACATGTACACGGGTGTAACGTGTAAATAAGGACGCTAAACTAAAATGACACTTACTTCAGATTTATTTTCTCCTAAGTGTTGAAATAGCCACAACAGAAAAAGCAGTTTCAGTATTTTAATCACAGGTCAGGCTCTCTCAGCTTCTCTACCTGTTTGCCCCTCTCCCCCAAATTATTTCTCATTATATGCTGCTAATGAGATGCTTGAAAGCATGTATGATTGCTCTAGGAATATCAGTGTTAGAGCATTATAAAGAAAACAAATATTCATTTCTGCTCTGTAACAGGAAACCTGCTGTAAAAAAGCTTGTGCTTTTAAAAAGACTCAAAATCCTGGCACTTCAAACACTCTTTCAGCTCCCAGGCTTTTTATGACCCAGTGTCTCCAATTAGTTTCTTCAAAATGTACCAAGTTTCCCATTCCTTGAGTAAATTACGTTTGGTAGTCTGAACATGGGACAGTAATTCTCACAGCCAAGTAAATTTAAGCTAATTCAATGATGAGACTGTAGCTCACTACAACTAGTGTGTCTAAACATACAAGGGGCATCGTCTAGATTTTCCAGGTTTTCCCCTTTGTCTGCTCCTCCATCAAAAATGATCGCATTTGTCTAGCCTATTTGTCATGAAGTTTGTTCTTCATAAATATATGTCGATAGTTTCTCAGGTCTTGTTAACTTCCAGAGTCTGAATTAAAAAAACAAACCCAACTCAATTTTCACTGAAGCATCTCGATAAATCTGGATGTTTGGAAGCGCTCAGATCCTACTTTCTGTTTCATCATTTTGCAGAGTATTAAAACTTGGACTTGGCTATAATTCCTATGCAAGATTTAGAAGCAGTTAACTATACCCATTTTCAAACCACTACTGTCATTTATTTCTCGATTCTCCATCTTTGCATTAAAATAACAATTTGAAGAACGCGGACACTCATCTATTTGTATGAATGACTTGTTAAAATGATATACTGGGGCCGAGAGTCAGAGAAATAATATTAGAGAGAAAAAGCTCTGAGGAATGTACTGCTTAAACACCTTAAAGATACTTTTGTTGTTTCTTACCTAGGTACTCTGGGATCGTGCCACGTGCTAACGCCAGTCTGAGTATGCAGGAAATAGACCTGACCTTGCTGAGTCGTCCTTTGCTCTGTGAAATAAAGATAGATTAGTAACTGTAAGAACAAAAAGTGAAATGCAAAACCTCACAAAGACTGATTTCCCAAAACTAAGGAATCAAAAGGATCTCACATACAAGGAGAAGACACAACCCATTTTCCCAGTTTCTTGGGAGACGTACAGTTCAAATATTTTAAATTGCATACCATATCCTTCAGGTAAATCGGGAGGAGTGTGCAAGTGTGTCCTGCTCATGTAATTTCTGTGCCTCTGTGACCTGACTCTCCTCTCCGCCAGCCGGGGATCCGATGACTGCCCGCAGGTTGCACCGTTCGTTCCCGTAATTGGAGTGTTCTCATCTACAAAACAGCTCAGGGGTCTGCCTGGACTGGAGTATTCAGATGCTGGCCTGTGGGGAAAAAAATGTGAAAAATCGCATTGCTGACCAGACACAGGGCTACACAACGCGCTTGATGGAAGCTCTCCGGGAATCTTTGTGGATGGAAGCTTCATCTAGGGGCTCTTGGGAAATCCTTGTGGATGGCAGAACCGCGCAGTTGACTTGCTGTGCAGGAAACCTCAATGACGGGCAGAAAGCTTCTGTTCGGCGCTCACTGGTTCATCCCAAAGTAATTAGTAAACCTCCTCACCTATTTGAGGGTCTGACCTGACATTTAGTACATGATGCTGCAGTATCAAGATCATATCAAATGCTCACATGAGCAGTTCCCACCTTAAACCGAGTGCTGAGAAAAAAATTTTTTTATTTATTTTTTTTTTTAAATGAGCAACGTACAGCCCAAACTCTCCCACCTTGCCTTCATATGGCTGAGGAAGTGATCAGGCCTTCTTATTCTTTCTAATTTTTAGGGAAGGTTATTAGGTGAGGATGGTGACAAAGGGCTAAGATAAAAACAGTTGCTCTTGAGAGCTTGACTGCAAGAGGAAACATTGAATTACGTGGTTTTGTGTCTCAGTGCTGCTTTCAAAAGGATTTAAAATGGGTTAAAGGGGGATTGATAAGGACGCAGGAAATCCCCAAAACAAATTATATATCTTGCATTTGTTTTTCTACTGTAAATGTGTCTAGAGCTTAAAATAGGTATTTTAACATACCAGGAAAAATACAGATGGGTAAATTAAAAAGCTGTTCAGTACCTTCACTCACTTGAAAACTGCAAATATGTATCAGAGTTGTCAGCATTAACATTACAGATTATTTTAAGTCAAATATATCCATACAGAGACTGAAATAATATTTATTGAGGAGGGAGGAGACAGTCTGCAGAAGAGTCTGAAAAATATGAAATGACACTGGCTACAGTTGAGGTAACAGCAAAACTGGTTTGAGGAACAGCTTCGCAACACACATCTACGGTTATTAGAAAAGGTGATTGTAATGATTTCAAAACATGCTCTGTAACAATCAGCTTTAAAAGTTCTGGATTACATGGTCATAGCATGTACAGACACAATGTCTGTCAGCTATTTATGATCTCTCTTCTTCATCCTTACAATGTCTGCACATTGTAATGAATGTATCCGTAGAGTTCTACCATAGCACCTCTACAAGAAAACAAAGATGCTAGTATTAGGGGAGGAAAAAATTAATGTAGTCAGAATGATTTTTCCAAGTTAAATATTAGGCAGACTGAAGGAGGAGGATGTTAGAGAAGAAAAGCATACAGCATTTGTAGAGTGACTTGGAGGGAACGCTGAATACCCCGCTAGAGCCACTTCGAATCGCTTGTGCTTACTGCTCCTCGTCAGCAAGCAAACTTCATCATATGCACAGTCTCCTAAATAATTTCTTACCGTGTTGGTCGCTCCCACTGAGTTGTTCGTGTAATATGATTTAAATACTGGATCCTTCCAGAAGCAGTCCTCCGCTCCTCCCACCTAGAATTCAGACATTGAGAGATAAGGCAATGAGTGGTATTTCCAGGAAACCAGGGCACAAAGTGTTTCCAACATAAATGCCAACTCAGGAAGACTTACACTATTATGAATCATGTTAGCTGAACAAGGTAACAGGAAACAACTGGAAGTTCAACTCAGAACTGATTTTACATACTCTTGTCTTGGAACCAGGCACATCATTAACAGTATCACACCTTCACGTTCAATAACTATTTGAATTCCAATTAAACCCAAATAGCCATATAAAGAAGCTTCTTGAAAACATCATGTTTAATAATACATTTAACATCTTTTGACCACTGATCCTAGTAAGTGCTTTCATAGTATCTTCAGGCACTACTTGCTTTCATTAAAAAGTCACCTTCAAATAACGTGACTTTTTAATTATTATTACTTTTGCACTCCAAAATACAGGAGGCTATCCAGCTAGCTTTGCAGTTACACAATTAAGCAAGCAATATTTATACAAGGAACATTTTGAAGTTAAAATTTTTAAAAATGTTTTTGACTTCTCCAGACTCCAAATTAACAAAAGAATGCTGTTTAGGACTTAGATGATAATTTACGTTTCAAAATTCATCATCTGAAAAATCAGTTTCTCCTGTCTTTACCTGCCAAGAATCACATTCAGAAGGTCTGTGTTTGCTCTGAAAAAGTTGATGACAGCACCAGAGCCTAACACACAGCATTTTTCTGTATTCGCAAAACTGTTTTAGGTGTTAATGATGTCATTAACTCTCACAGGGACAAATCAAAATCCTAAACTCAGCCTTTGGCAGGTAAATACAGCAAGAACTCAGGCTCCATTACCTTTTCCAATCATGATTTACGTGGAAGAAAAAGCGATTCATTTTTATAGCAGTGTACACCTCTGCACGGCGCGGCAGAAGGCGGCCAGGCCCGTGTGTTCACTACCTTGCTACAAAACTACTGCATGGATAAAGTCAGTTTGCTGGCTGTGATTTAACATTATATTAGTTTATCAGTTCTATAACTTGTAAGACACATGTTTTCTTAGACATGTATAATTTTTAATGCATTTAGTCATATATATGCCACCTCCCATTTTCCAAGAAGAGACAAAACAAGGGTCAAACTATTAACTCTTCTGTGTATCCTAGCTGGCTTATCTCCTGCTCCTAAATTGGAAATTGTAGAAGTCTGAGTAAGAAAATAAAGATAAATTAACCTATTTGTACACTGACTTCTCATTACTGCAAAAGTCTGTTGTATGAGCTGTATTTGTATTTACACCACAGTGATGTCAGCTTACCCATCCGGTAAATCATTATCAAATAACCGACTGCAATCCACAACTTGTCCTCCTGTGCCTATTCGGTCTCTGGACTGAAGACTTACTATTAAGATAATAAAAGAATTATTAAAGATATGACATCTGAATGCAAATTACAATTATATTTGAAAGAGAAACGGTACAACTTGGAGGGCTAAGTTGAGCCACGTTCTGGGTATTTTTTCGTTCCCACAAATCAAAGAGAATTACACAGAAATAGCGTGTGTTTTCATACGTGTAATTCTCTACATCTTTCTTCAAAAAAGTTAGCTTAAAAATGAATGCAAGTGAAGGCAGAAAAAGAAGTTAATTCTGAAGCTGTCATTAACTTTTCTCCATATGAGACGGACTGTGACACTCGTCTGGCGTCAGCAGGGTGGCTTAACCTCACGCAGGGCTGGGACAGCAAGGAGGACAGCGCTTGTGCCACACTTGCACCGCTAATGGGAGAACTGCCAATAGAAAGGACTAAAATAAGAAATTCCTGTATGTTTTTGACTCCTCCTTTCGGATTTTGTGTGCACACAGGATTCAATGCATGCACGTACACACATACACACACACAACCAGGCAAAATTTAACTGCTGGAAGCACTAGACGTTTGGTTTATTGGCTACTTTCAAACACCAGTGGTAAGAAGTCAGATGCAACTCTCACACAAAGCAGTGCTCAGCACCCCAAAAAGCCCTTACTGCTCAGCAAAACTGTATTACTTTTTTTTAATTTTTTTTTTACATGTTTCATTGTAATGGATATTTATGCCTGAAGCTTTTGTACTACAGCGATGAAAACCAAGATTTTTTAGACAGCTTTTGTTCCCAATATCATAATTTGCAAGTGTCCAATCTAATAATTTATGACACTTGTGTTCCTGTGGGGTTGGGTTGTGGTTTTTTTATGTTTTGTTTCGCCTTTAACAATAAAACAATTGCTTAAAAAGCTAAATACGTGCTGTGGCACACATTTCTTGAGGTGGCACAACTCTACCTCTGGACAACTGTCTTCAAGCCCTATTTAAGTATGCAGTGAAATAAACTTACAGACCTTAATCTAGACACAACCAAACTTCTGTCAAGATCACAAAAGATGTAGCAGTAATGGCAGTTTTTGCCAGAGAATCCAAATTTCCCACAACAACATGTTTTGAAGCTCAGGATTTTGGCCCTTCAACAGACCAACCCAAGGAGCCCTGCAGTACCTGCCTGCTTTATTCCTAATCAATACTAACTTCTAGTCTTCCATGAACACTCATGTACAAAGCAACTTCTTAGAGCCAAAGACACCTTCAATTTAACTTCAACCAAAACACAATCTTAGATGATGTATTTATTCTGCAACAAACCCACACATTACAAGTTCACATTGTTGCATGTAGGCAAGGTTTGGCAAGCAATACACACAGACAAAAATGAAACTAAACAAAGGCAATTACCTCCTCTTTGCCTATGTGAGGACCAAAATTTGTGCACGGCTTCATTTTGTAATGAGTAAGGACTCATTTTTTTCTGCACCGCCACATCAGAAATAAAATGGTGGCACAGAAGAGAGCTGCAAGATTAAGACACAGTTCAGGTGCCCTTTGCATCCACTACTCACAAGCGTCCCCTCTTCCTCCCCCCTTTGAAGATAACCCCAAGTCGTTAAGAGAAAGATCCCCTTGCTCCCTGTCCCAAATTATAAAGGCATACCCACTGCGCACTTGATTTGTAAGGTTATCATCTGCTGAAGGTATCAATTACACTTTGTTTTCCAATCTTGCACAGCCTCTTAATTTAAGCCAGTTTATCATTAGAAGGACTGAGACTATATTTATAACTTATTCTATCTTCTTACTTTTTATCAAGGTTTCTCCACCATGTAACTACTGCAGCAGAATTATCTAATTTTACTCAGGCTCATTCATCCATTCAACCATAATGCATTAAGTGAAGAACGATTAGAATGTAAGGAGATTAATAACAACAATTTAAATAAAATAAAGACAGGAGTCTCTGGGATCTTACCAAGGATGCATTAAATTAAAACACAGCCATGACGGCGGAAACCTGACCTTTCTGATGATAACAGTGGAAAGCAGAAAATACAGATTTTTTTCTCCGTCTCCACCGTAACCTGACAAGCTGTGTTTTTCCTAGGTTCAATGTACGATCCAGCAGCTCCTGCTAATTAGGTACAGCCCCAGCAGCATGCCAAAAAGAATTAATGCTGCTTTGGCTACTCCACTTCTCATCACACCAGGTTAAGCCAACTGGTCTGTCTAGTTTATGCCCACACTGCTGACTAGTTACCTCTGACAACTAGTTATCTCTGAAGTGTATCTGCCATGCCCACACTGCATGGTATTTGCCCCAGGCTTCCCATCTGGCGTCCCAACAGCCTTGACACCTTTTTGCTTTGGGGTGGGTTTGGTTTGGTTTTGTTTTTCTTTTGTGCTTTTTTAATTAATGCTAACGTTCTTGAGTCATGATGACAAGGATGCATGTTGCATACTCTGGAGGGCAGCATGAGAGCACGTCACGGTGTGAGGGTACAGTCCCTGCTGGTGTCACGTCTGAGGGACCGCTGTGGGCAGAGTGGATTGAGGGACCGCTGTGGGCAGAGCGGATTGCTGCTGCTCAGAGCAGCTCCTGAACAAGCCGAGTTCAGTTTCCTCGTAAAAGGAACCCCACAAACAAAATCGCATGTGTACAGCATGAATGATCAGGAACCAGTATACGGGAGCAAAACCAAAAAGCAAACCAAACCGACAACATAATGCACCCTAGAAAAATGACTGTTTTAACCTTTACTCTTCTGTGCCAACTCCCATGGAAAATTTAACATTCAAGAATGGTCTGAAGTGTCAGCAGTGCACTGACAAGTCCACATTTCGACCATCATTTGACTCTCCCGTGCCAGCTCACTCTTATCTTAGTACTGTTCAAACACTTGCAGATCAGATGCCAGACAGATGGTTAAAGCAACATGAAGAGGTAACGTCATAGGTATTATTCAACAGAGCACTTTGAAGAAAGCAAACAAATGCACCGAAGCCCTTATTTGCTGACTGATATTTCAATAGTTTTCCCTGGCTGACAAAACAAGAATGCTGCTTGGGTATTGTTTGATCTAGTAATTTAACATAAAACTGAGCATGCAAATTCACTTTTCTTTCCCCCATGTCCAAATACTCTCATTAACATCTTGCCATAAAAATAAAGACCTCCTTATACTGACCAACTTTTCTTATGACTTAAGTGACCTACTAGAAATGCTGCCTTCTGAAACAACTTGCAAGTGCAGTCTGCAAGCACTTGCAGAAAGTGTTTATGAAGTTGTTTGTGGATACTTGTTTTTCAATTTTCCAGCTTCTTTTTAATTCTTAAGTTATTTAAGGTTTACGAGTTAGCAGAATGACAAAGCACAGTTACTGAGATTGGTGACAGACTTGTTAATAACCCGTGAAAACACAAAATGAATTGACCAAGTCATCCCAGACAACAACTCATTCCTGTGACAGCAAGATGTTTTACCCTTTCGCAAAACCTACAGGAAGCACAGCTTTGCTGGAACTCTCAATGGCCAAGAAATTTGTAGTCAGTTTTTCACTAGGAGTTCAGCCTCAAGCCATCGCCATTCTTTACAGTGAAATTAAAAGCTTTCTAAATAAATTTTCTGTTATCTATGGTCTTACCTGTCCTAAAACTTATAATAATATGGGGGGGGGGGTTGTTTAGGGGTGTTGTGTTTTGTTTTGTTGTTTGTTTTTTTTTTAAATTCTCTACGTACACATTTCTAGCTTGAGGTCCAAACGGCTCTGGCACTAGACACTGAATTTGAAAAAATAAGAATAAAAAAATCAATTACAGGAAACTGACGTGTAGGAAGAGCATTTCTATAGCTACTACTGAGCTCCAAGAGAACTAATAGACAAAACCTTTACTTACCTACTATCTGTCCTCTAACAGTATCATTGTCATTTGGCCCAAGCTTGCACAGGTCCAATCTCTGATCTACGAAACAAGGAACACAAAGCGTAACCCACACAGTATTTTGCTGCCTTTGAACGGCAAACTAAAGAACCATCAGAACAAAATTCAGCCTGGTATAGATAGTTAAGACTTCAAGAGATGGGGGAAGGGAAGCAAAACTAAAAATCTTCAGCCAAGACTTCATTTTTCATAATTTTAAAATCAGAAAACAGTACTAGAATACTTCTGCTGTAACATTTCTCCTACTTCACAAAGCTCTTCTGATGAATAAGAAATGACATTATCCTATATTGGATGCCTAAAGTGATTGTAAAGTATTGTGAACTCTTTTCCCTTGTGAAGACCAGCCATTGTCATAATGCACGTCCAGCTCAACACTCATTAGTGCAGAGCAGATAACCTGCAGCATCACCCCATATGTTCCACGCTAAATAGGTAAAATTTCAAATTGAGCAAAGCACAATGCACCGAAGCACTGATCCAGTGACAAATATTTAAAAATGAGAACTTCAGTTATGCCTTTATCACCAAGGAACCCATTATTGAAGGTAAAATCACAACGCTTCTCTACCAGCATGTCACTTTTTTTTTTTAGATTATCTCTATAGCCGAGCACTACTTTTCCATCACAAACACTGCACCAAATTTTGTTCTGAAGTAAATGGCATCCATTAGGATAATGAGAAAATAGCATCTTGCATGTTAATTAACTTTAAAAAAAGTAAATACGAAGCGCTGTAAGTGTTATAAAGCACTTAATATCTTATGACAAAATTTACTATTTAATTTTGAAGGTCCATTAATTTTTAAACTACGAATTTGTCTTCAAGATAGATTTACCCTTTCATTTATCCCTTAAGACTTGCATTTTTGAAGGTAATAAAAAGATAATTTGAAGGTAATTAGAATCTGTCTTCCTTTAAAATTCCAACACATTAAGTTTAATCTTGACAACCCACAACCAGACTGCGGCACTGTCTGTGGAAAAGCCAAAGGTGAGTTACATTCTCTAACCTACTCGTGCTATCCTCAGCCACAAACCACCACTACAAACTACCAAATTAATTGGAATATTCAAGCTTTATAAAAAACAACAAAAACTGCCACCCTTCGAAAAGCCTGTGCATGAAAGTTTGGTCTGAAAGAGAAGAAACACTAAGCTTTAGCTTACTTACAACCAGTGTCTTTAAGGCGGTTGATTGCGTTTGAAAGAAGTCTCACACAACCCAGAAAACCAGCTCCCTGCTTTTTATGAATTTTCTTGTGATTCCACACACTGATTGTTATTGAATCCGACTTCCCAATATATCTGAAAAATGTGGAAAAACAGTACTGTGAATGGCACTTACTGAATACTTTGAAGATGCTCCAGAAATCACCTTGGGGAAAAAAAAGGATTATCAACCATTACATTAAAAATTTAACACACACTGTATTGGCAAGAGAGAATAAGTCATCTTCAGAGAAGATGGACACATTATACTTTAATGAAAGCATGTCTTATGAAGGAACGTACTTGAATACAAACTAATCTAAAATCCTGATTCGGGAAGAAGGCATTCATGTGAATCCAAAGCCTACCAAAATCTGTTTAACACAGTAGCACGACCAGGCTGTGGGCTGGCCCAGTGACCACATCTCTTTCAGCTCCGACTCATGCCTACGCTCAGCCTAACCAAAGAGAATGGCAATGCTCGTGGCAGCGCGAGTTTGAGAGCAGCGTTAGCAGGCAGAGCTGTTCAAGCGCCAGGACAGAAACTATCAGTTTAGCATCCTTTTGCAGCACTTCATCTGCCGCTGCTCTTCTGGCTACTCTTCCAACCAGCGGCAATGCAAGTCACCCTCGCTTCGAGCTCTTGGGAGCGCTCAGGGGAAACGTGTAACTAGGTTTGCTTTACATCTGCAGTTAACAAATCTTTGGGAAGCTGGTTTACTATTAAGAAAACTTCAGCAAGGCCCTGTTTATAACCTACATTACATACTACGTGTGTGACCCATAATAAAAGGTTCGTACAGTATCTTAGTTGAGATGTGCCACATTCCCCTCCTGCCCCCTGCTCACCCGTGGGCTGCCTCCTCGCAGCACCACCACGGAAACGCTTTGCAAAGCCCAGATCTGCATTTCACCGACCTGGGGAAACCTGGACACTGTCAGCTATTTCATTTTTGCTTTTTTGTTTGAAGCTTTGCTCTTCAGAAGCAATTACTTTGTGAGCTAGTTTTTGTTATCAAAACTTTCAGAGGACAATTTCAAAACACCTAAGATAAATCAGCTATTGCCAATACTGAATTGTTAATAGTTATTTCAAGTTGAAGAAAGTGAATTTTTAACTATGGCTTAGATCCCAAGAACTGCTTGTAGTTCTCCCTGCCCAGGCCACAAATTCTGCAGTTTAGTTCCAAGTGCCGTTTTGTTTGTTTTTGAAGGAAAACTGATCAACTCAACCAACATCTAAATACATCTCCCCCATTGACTGAGACTTTTTCGGCTTTAAAACATCTTAATATTTTCATAAAGATAGAAATGATACTGTCAAGGTTGGCAAACCAAACAATTGAACTAACTGTCATGGCTTAAAATTGCAGCTGTGATCAGCTAAGTTCTCAATTAACACTTCTCCCCTTTTTCCTTTTGCAAAAAGCAGAGCTTTGACAACTTCTTTTTCCCACCTGCAGACAGGGACTGACCCAAGAAGTAGAAGACAGAAAAGCCTAACTGTAGGCACATTGCCATGAGCATGGTTTAAAATAACCAGTGCACATTTAAAAACAAACAAACCACAAGCTTCACACAAACAAAACCCAAAGTTTTTGGAATAGTAAACTGATTGCATAACATATGGGTCAGATTTTTGGCCTTACAACCTTGACAATGCCAATTTTGCATAAAGAAACGAGAGATGAGGATGGGTATTCACGTGCACAGTTGCAGTCTACAATGTTTCATGTACTTAAAATAAATTCTCATGAGAACAAGCTAGGTGCACTTAAAAATAAAGACTTATGACCTGTCTTGAATTTTCCAGTTTTCCTTGTTGCTTTAAAAAAGTCAAAGGTATATGGTTAAACACAATTTCATAACAGAACAGTTTGAATAATATGTAGAACAGCTGAATATACAACACAGTTTCCAAGAATTACTGTAACATTTCAGGGTGAGGTTCTCATGGTTGAGATGCAGACAGTAAGCCACCCATACCAAACAGGGGAGGACTTCTATATTACTACTATAGCCTACTCTGATTTTTGAACCAGAAAACCTGGCTGATTCACACATTTAAAGGAAATAAGCACGACAAGCTGCATTTTCCAAATAAAAACTCTTTTTTTTTTTTTCCAAAGGAAGAAAATAAATAGTTCAAGCAACGGCTCGTTGGCTTTATACCAAAGTGTTTCATCTATATTTCTGCATAATTTCAGGCATGAAAATACATGGTTGCATTTAGAGAGTGATGGTAGGACAAGTTGACATTTCCAATTCATTTGGTGGATAAGTTACATTTGTTTTACATCATCTGGCAATAAAGTTTCAACATAAAAGCCTGAGCTAGGAATTTTATTTGTTATTAAAAAAAGAACGTTCCAAAAAAATAAAGTTAGTAAGTTAAAAAAGAAAAAACAAAGAGAAACAAAAAACACAACCCCCCCATTTTGTTGGATGCCTCTCTCTTCCTTCTCATAATTCAAGTTCTTGGAGATTTTTTTTTTTTTTTACTCTACCCTATCAGCAGTATCATTTCACAGCTTCAGTACTTCAACAGAGATAACAGGATTAGTATTAATGAAGTGGAAACCTGGAAATTCAATTTCCGTATACATTTTATTAACTCCCATATTTCCTGAATCTGTAAAATTAGGACTCTGGATAAGAATTGCACGTTTGGAAATTTTAAGAAAAACGCCTACTCTTAACACTTCTAAACAAAAATCAAGTACACGCCATACTGGAAACCTCAAAAAAATTTTAATTGATTTTTAAAAACACAGGGAGAATTACAACTTTTTCTAAATGATTTTATTGCCAAGGTGGTATTTCCTTCTGAGCCAATATACCCCTCAGCAAGGTTTGGTATCAAGTGACTTTTCAGCCCCACGGCATTATATCCACTTCCCCTGAAGAGTTCAGCTTGGTAGAGAAAAGCAGAATGAAGAAAGTGGGAAAAAAAATTTCCTGAAAAAAACCACACCTCTTCCTGATCACAAGCCAGATGTACTCCCTCCAGAAAGAGAGAAAAATGCAACATCAAGAGGTATGAACTCAGGCTTGGAAGCCAGGAATTCCCTATTTCTAATCCATGCTGTCACACACTCTTTTTATGACCTGGACAAATTACTTAGTTTGTTTCTTCATTCTCCAATTTCTGAAATTCTTCTAACATAATGGTAACATTATGCTTTGAGGTATCAGCTGTTTTCAGATTGGGGGAGAAGAAGGTGTGAAGAGAAATAATGAAAAAATATCATCCCGATTTTCTCTTCTCTCTTCCTTCACCCTGACACTCCTCTCATCTCTGGTAGCAACCGAAGGGCGTTTGTGCCTTTGGGATGGTCAGGAGAGAACCAGCCAGAGGCCGTGGCTTAGATAGGACCACAGCATAGACACTGACTGGCTGCTCCCTTCTCCTCCCCAGCCCAACGTTGAGCTGAGCCTACAAGACACTGTAAAAGCAGCCACACCAAGCAAACAGCAAGTAAAGTGGGCTTCTACTCCAGGTGTTCCTAACAGACCCACCTAAGAAGTTCAGCAAAGACTTATGGACCTGATGTGCTTGAGCTGGAATGGCCAGATCTGCTGATACGGGCTAACCACGATCCAGAAATGCTTTCAACCTAAACGCAAAGGGCATCAACTTCATCAAACTGGTCTAAACAACCATGTCAAGAAGGCAAAGCTGTTGCAAGGAGCTGTTTAACAGCTCTTTAAGAGTCTGATCTAGGATGGGATTGTCTAAACCAGCACTAAGCAGAGCTGTTGCCTTCTCTCCCTGAGAAAAATCCAGGATCATCAGCAATAACTAATAGGGGTTAGGGCTGGGGGAGAAAGACGACTCTGCCAGGGCAGCGCAGGGGCTTGAGAATGTGAAGGCACGAAACAGCACTAGAACCTGCAGCAAGGAGATTTTGGGAAGAGGAGGAATTGTAGAAGTTGGGTGAGGTTACATTTGAGAGGTATAACAAAGAAGGAGAGCAACAAATCCATGCTAGAGCCTGGGGATGTAGATTTGAAGGGCACAGAGTAAAGATGGACTAGGTTTTGGTGGAGATCATGGTACAAATATCTCTTAGAGAGAGATAAACAGACCATATGACTTGCGATGCCTTAAGGGCAGAGGCTGGCAGGGAGGGCTGAAGTAGGCTAGAGGGCACAGGTGAGCACGGGGAGGCTGTAGGAGAGATCCACGCTATCACCGAACAGAAGAAAGGGGAAGAAAGAGAAAAAGGGGATTTGTTAAACTTCAGAACTGCTGGTTTAGGTAGTGTTTATATGCTCTGAATGCGAGAATGTCTGTAAATGTGTTAAATCTGGTTATTCAAAGCTTTAAGGCCTGAACAACAGGCAAAACACAAACAAGACTGAAAATATGGAAGGGGAATACATCCAGGGCAAGCATGGTATTTTACTGACATTAAACTGCATCCAGACAGCAACTATTTGGCAATTTCTTTCTGGAAAGCCTCCCAGATTCCCCCCTCCCCTTACACACACACCCATCTAGACTGAAGAATCTAAGCAACTAATTCAGCTGCTTCCTTTCACGCTAAGATCTGAATTAAGAAACGCGTAAGGCAAAAGCAAAACCTTTTTTGTTCTTTATAACACTGCAGACGTCCTTTTAAAAAAAAAAACTTATACAACAGAATATCTATTATGCTGAATCAGGTCAGCAAGCCACAAAATTGTCTAGAATTAGCAACCTAATTCAGACATTATCGCAGAAATACATCACAACAGATACATCTTACTGTGCCATTTGCACATACATGATACATGACACTTAATTAGCAGCAGCGTTAACCTGTTATACAAATTCCAGGCTGGAGACACTTCAGTGCACACAACACAGCCGAGACACAGTTTTACTGCACATAAGCCTATTATAGTTATTTAAAAACGAACAGAAATCCTCACGGTAGGAAAAAAGCGGGATTTTTCTTTCAAAAAAATTCTACATAACTGCACCTTCCTCGGGCTGACTTCCTACGCTGCGTGGTGGCAGGAGCAGGCAAGCTGCCACCGAGACTCCATCTGTTATGCTTGGTGTGCAAAGCATTTCCTCTAGCAGTGGAAGCGTCGTAAGGCAGAGACTGGCGTTCCCATGTGATGGCGTGTTGTCAGGGTAAACATTAGGGAGTTTTAAAAACCTACTATTTTCAAAGGATGACAAGAAAGATTAATCCCTGTAACCTGTATGGTTTGCAATCAGGTGCTTAGCAGTAGGACAGTTATGCTTCATATACATTTAATTCAATTTTTTTTTTTTTCCAAAAAGTAGAAGTTAATTATCTTAATGTCTGGTGCAGCTGAAATATACAGCCGGTATATTACAGTAAAGTCACCTTAAGATAAAAGCCAGGCAGCAAATTGCTGTATCACAGAGATCTAATCTTTTACTGCTGTTTTAAATAGGAACTGAAGACTAGGTGACTGATGTTTATAAATGGAAATAAATGTCCACAGCGTAAGGAATAATAGGCAGGACAATAAAAGGGGTTAAATGATTAAGAAGAAATTTTTGAGAGAGAAAGGATTATTTTCAAGTTACAAGGCCTGACATAATGCTATATTTTACTTTGGATGAGAAGTGCTATGTATAATTCCGTCATGAGGGAATTCAACTGCCAGAATCAAGCAAAGTAGTTTTCCCTACAGGACAAGTAATCCATATTGAGAAGAATATCCTAACTAAACAAAAATTAGGTTTTTTTAGGGATCTTCTTCCCAAAAAAAGAAAAAAAAACGAACAACAAAAAACACCACACACAAAATATTTCATACAGGTCCAAATTCCTTAGGACAATCCAGCAAGAGAAGCCCCAAATCTGCCCAAGCAAAATATTCTGCCAGAAACCCCATTTCTATCTCTGCTTTTTACAATCTGACATGGACTGCAATCACAGTTTTGCTTCAAAGCTAAGACAACTACAGTATCCAGATAGAAGCATGACTTGTTCTGTAATACAACATAAAAATACCTTCTCTTCATTCTTCCTTGAAAATTACAACCAGAAAGGATTTTTTTTTTTTTTTTAAGATTTTACTATTTTTTTCCGTTACTCTCATGGCCTATTAACATCCTCCCACGTTTCCCATGTCCTCTGCTCCTGCTTTTCTCCAGAAGGGAACCAAGTCCCTAAGTCATTAGCCCATGGAGCACTTGGCATCCTTTATAACCCATTCCTGTCAGCTGCTTACTGTCATTGTCACCACAGCACTCCACACACCAAGTCACGACTGGCAGATACCGGGGAAGACATAGGGAACCGCTGACATTTTCAACACAGAATTTAGCAGCAGATAACTGCCAAATGATGGCCCACCATTCCTTCTTCAAAAGCATCCCTTCCCTGGCCGTACAAAGCTTTGCACTCAAGCCACGTTGGCAGCACCTTCCTTTCCACCTTGCTCTCCTTTTATCCCTGTAAAGCTATGCATTAATGCTGATTAATGGGCCCACCGAACTAAACAACAATAAAAGTCCATGCTTGCATTTCATTCCTGCAGCAGGAGGGCATTGGTGGTACTCAGGGGATGCAGCTTGTGGTCCAGCTCCATCCAATGCAATTGGGTTCGTGTACTCCAAGACGCTTCACGAAGGAAGCCACAAGACAGCCAGTGGGGATGACGGAGAGCCTCCCTATAAAAGCTCACTCCCAAAGCAAGCTAACATGGGCACACCGTTACTGACTCAATGCAACCCATTTAATTGGCAAACAATTACACACATTTTTTTTCCCCTCCCCAGCTACCTTCCTGTGGGTTAAGTGAATTGAATCCATTTACCCAAAGCCAGATGGAGCCAGTGTAAGAGAAGGAGCATGAACACATGCAGTAAATTGGGAAAGGGCTTGAAACAGGAGAGAGAGGGGACCTTCCATTTTTGGTGGCAGCAAACTGCAATATCAGTGCAATCTACCGTGAATTTCACCATTAGGGCACTGCATGGCTAGATCTTCACAAATGGATGGCCAGTCTTGGAGAGGATGCAGAAGGGCAGAGATCTGAAATCTGCATGCTATATGAATCAATATTTTGGTAGGTAACATTAAAAAAAAATCAAATTAACTTAGAATTCTTTAAATATGAAAAAGAGCCACGCCTTCTACATGAACTTAAACTTGGTTTATATCCATTTTCCTAATGAATATGAATTAGTCTCGCATGCAGAATCCAAGCTTGGACTGAGTTTGAATAATAAAACTATAATGCTATAGCTTTCCTCAGAGAAAGTGCTGTTATTTAACTAAACTGCCTATGATATTTTGTTAAACAGTAACGAAAATGTTTTGTATACTGCACTAAAATGTTATGAACAATGACTTCATATATTTAGTCTTGGATATTCAAATAAAGAATAGGTAAAGACATCACTTTAAATCAGGCCTTCCACATTCTGCTGAAAGACCTATCAAGCTGCTTTTCTTCACTGGGAAAAAGGGGGACAAGAAATTCTCTGTGCACTAATACTTGATTTGCTCTAGGTTTGGTGATGTCCAAAGCTAACATAAATACGCTCAAACAATTTCTTGTAATATGCATAGGGAATGAAGCCATGGGAAAAAAAGTCAGAGATGAGAACAATGCCCTAGAAAGAAAGAATACAACGAGGCAAAATTGCTCACTTCTCTTCCTCATCTTCCATCCCAAGGAAAAAAATAAATAATAAAAGGATAAAAGACAGAGAAAATTAAGCATGCACAAACGCAGAGAAACCTCTATAAAAAAATAAAAGCTTTAATAACTTATACAGAATATTCTATGCTTTAGAAAGACAGAGGAAAAACATGACATATACATGCCATACAGATTATATTGCTCAAAAGCGCTGAAAGATGCTCAAGTGATAACAACATAACAATTTATAGTGTGAAGAACATTTAGGACAGAAAATCACATAAAGGAGAGAAAACAAGAGGCACAGAGAAGAAAAGACACTGTAGCACTGCAACAGATAAAACCAGCATGAAGAGAAGAGCGGTTTGAGGGAAATATTGTCAATTATTTGCTTCATTTTACAGAAGTGTTAACATGAAAATATTACAATAAACCAATACTATGTTAATGCATGTAAAGCATGCTGCAGACACCATCACTAGAAAACCAAGTGTAGTGTTTAGACCTTGAGGGAAATTAGAAAGTGGTATTCTGACACATGTATTTTTCACTGAAACTAATAAATTCTGGGATATTTTCGAAGCTGTGAAATAGGACAGTATCATGAACATCTGACAATGTCTGTGTACTTTAGAGGATTTCACTTCAAACCTTTGGTTATCACTGTTACCACCTACAGGTCATAATGCTGATTCCATTTTGGATCAAGTGTATTCTTCACAGTATCTGTAGAATGGCATTGGCCAGATCCGTCCACCACAACCTTAGCAAATGGATCAGGAAGTCCTAAGAGGAGCAAAAGAAAAAAAACTAGCAAATGGATCAGGATGCTGTAAAGTCCTGTATCATTCCACTATATATATGTGTTTCAATATTTTATATAAAGTTGCCTTATATCCACAAACGAGAGCCATATTTCATGAGGGGAATAACATGACATACTAAGCACAGGAAAAAGCTAAATTAGTAATTTATTTCACTGATACAGACCAAGAAAAAGTTGCACAAGTCAAACACTGTAGGGAAAAAAAAAAAAATCTCAACACCGTAATCTTCCTAATTCAGGACTGAGTAAATTCTCAGTGTACAAAGAATTCAGCATAAGGCAGAGCAAACAGATTGGCATTCTTCCAATTATTTATAATCACGATTTTGGTTGTTATTGGTATTACAGGAAACTACCTATACCAAGATTATTCTCGCTTTTGACCTCCACCTTGTTTTCTGCTAGCTTTCTACTTCATTTTCTGCTAGCTTAGTACCTCAAAACCACTCAACATAGGCTCAGCTGCTGATCAACAAAAATTGCTGCAAAGACAGTGCAGACAGTGAGGATGGGAAAGACGCAGGAGCAGAGCAGCCTACAATTAGCTCTACTGCAACTAAGCTACTAATTAACTCTACTGCTATTCTAACCAACCTATTAACTGACCCCAAAAGGGATGGTCCCACCACTAATGCCCCTAAGTCATGTGGTCCTAGCCCTTTTCCCCCTCATACTAATTCCTCCCCTCATCTGAGTGCCCAGTGAGTCAGCTGAAGAAACTAAGGCTGTGAAACATTATTCACATTTTCTGTAGCGCCAGTTTTGTCACAGTTCCACTTCCTCAGGCGACTCATGACAGAGCCAGTCAAGCAGTGGAGTGGCTCAAGACAAGTGTCAGACAAAGCACGTGGGGATAAAGGCAAAGCATATGGGGAAGGGGATGAACATCCTTGCGAGATTTGTGCTTCAGTGCAGGAGTACATCACAGATTTCAAATCTTGAGGGTTTTTTTCTAGGCATTATTAAACTGTTAAACACGTGAAAACTTGCAGCCAATACAAAAATTAAAAAAAAAAAATTCAAAAGCAAGTTTTAGAAGTATGACAAATTACAACCTAATTCTTCACCATGCCTTCTTCAAGTTCTTTTCAAAGTTTGGGTCTGATCTTTCAAATTCTTCTTACCCCCAGCCGGGAGGCAGCAGGCGGGTGATCTGTGCGTGCATGTCTACACAGTCAATTACATTCCTTTCTGCCTCCTTCATCCACCTCTTAGCACTTCTTTCAAAACATTATTAAAATTAATTAAAATATAATTTCAGAGTAGGTACGTATTGTGACATGATTATTAATAATTAAGATGTATATAATAATTATATCTGTCTGCTGGACAGAAAGTTCTTATATGAAGAACATTTTAATAAATATGTGGCACTAATTGAAAAACATGTAATTTGCCTGAGAGAGTAAATTTGTTTCCCACTCCCATCAAAAACAGAGGGAGTGTGTCAGCGTTTTTATTGTTATTATGAATCTGTGACAAGCATCACCTAAGAAAAAATTAGAAGCCCTGAAATTAAACCTGAAATCAAAGCCCCCAACCCTCTTTATGCAAATACCTTAATACAACGATCATTTGCAAACACTGATGTACAGAACCTGTGTAGTATTTATCCCATTTATAAACGTGTAAGATTTTAACATCTACTTACGGAAAAAATCCTTTTTCACCAAGTTTTTTGCACACAGTACTGTAAGAAAAACAGAAATACAAAATTAAGTTACTGATTCCGAACTTTAAAAAAAAAAAGTCACTTTACCTGTCCAGCATTCCAGAGAATCCTGCTCAAAAAAAAATGAATGAGCATAAATAAATTGTGCTCCTACATCATTTATATTGTAATGTAAAATAATTCCTGAAAGCTGAGCCAGAAGTGTCATCTTTTGGCAATTCACCTTTCGGTAGATTACCCTGGAAGTGATACGGCAGTGGTTTCCTCAGGCAATAGTTTCACTTGCCTTCCCCCCCACCAATGGTTTTGCCAACTCTGTGTTTACCGAGTGAGGGAACTGGACCATTTCCAACTACCTCACCGTACAGTGGCACAAACAATTGCGCCAGTAAAAATCAGTGGTGTTACACAAGCAGGGTCTTATATTCGGTTCTACAGACCAGCGAAGGCTCCCTTGACCATAAAGAATAGTGCACTAGACAGTCCAGGCTTTTCTGCTACCCTGCGTGGAAACTAAATAAAAGTTTTTACCTGAAAAACATTTGGGTGGGGTAGACTAACTTCTAACACCAGAGTTTTGATGGCTCCAAAGATACTTTTTATTTGTAGAAGTTGATAATTGTTTCAGGCTTTTTTGTTTAAATTAAAAGGGAGGAACATTTGCATTTGTCAACTAAAAATACCAAGGGGAGAACAATCTCATAGAAGAATAGGGTAGATACAAATAAATAAATAAATAAAGGTCAAAGGGGACAACTTTCATATAAAGATGCCAAGGTACACACAGAAGACTTCTCACAAAATGCACCACTGTTCAACTACATATCCTTATCTATTACCACAGGTTTAGTATGCAGGAAATACTAGATTCCCCTGTGAAACATTAAAATATTTACTGATAACACAACAGGATTCTTGGGTCTTGAGTGAAAGCGTGAATTCCCACTGCTAGTACAAAAAAGAAAAAAAGGGGAAGGGGGGGAAGAGGTATTTGGTTGGAACCAACACTGCAGAAGCCTCCTCAGTATATATTCCCTTGGATATTTTGTCTATGAGATGGCCAATATTTATTACTAGCAGAAAATGCAAAGCCAGAAAAGTGCATCCAAAAATCGCCTCCCACAGACACCACCTAAAACCAAACAAAATTGCTCACGCCTTCCCCCATAGAATATCCTCAAACTGGTCCTGCGGGGCTACTGATTTTCCAATTTCTTTTACAGGATCTGCCCAAATAAAAGTACGCAGAGGTGGTCCCTGAGCGCTCTCGGAGATGGGATGGCTGCGGTCAGGGCAGAGAAGCACCACCCTGAATAGTCCTGATGCAGCACAGTCAAAGTTACATATTATTATAAATCAATGAAATAAATGTTTTCCCAATTTTTTACGTTCATAAAGATGTTGACTTTAGTGAAACTGCTTTCCACAGGAATTCAAGCACTGTAAAACCTAGCTAAAACTCTGCTCGGGTCTAATGAGTTTTGGTCCTCCATAAAACAGAAGGGGAGACCTATTAATGACTTCAGGTAGTCATTAAACCATCCCCTGCACATTAAGGAAAGGTGTATATATATAAGCTCCCAAGAAAGCTTTAGTGTTATTAGTTTGATGCAAGGGGGTGCTAATAACAATACTGTTAACCTGAAAAAAAAAATAAAAGCCTGTTGCCAGGTTATTATTAGTTGGTTTTTTTAAAATATGATAAAGGTAAAAAAAAAAATTTCACTCCATTCAAAGACATAATGGTAATCCTAAAGCAGAGCTCTGTTCAAGGGATTTTCACCCTATAATTTCACTGTAAACAGTCAACAGTAGTAAAACATTAACAGAGTCCCAAACGTTTTCGGTATTTCTGATATCTGGAGTTCAAGCATGCATAGGAAACAGACTGTCACATCACCGTCTGCTCCGCAAAGCATTCAAATAAAGTCCTTAGAATAGTGTAATAAAAATCCACAGGTACAAAGCCATCCAATTTTATTACACCAAGAATATCCTCAGGCTGACTCGTCAACAGACACCACTTGCCCAAGGGCTGAAAGAGGTGACTGCTCACCAGCCATCTTTCATCTAGTGTTGAAAAACTTCATGTAAAATAGATGCTTATACAGATGGCCGCTTTTAAGTATCTCAAAAAGATACAATTATTTGCACAATTTCACTTATTACGAGAAATAGGAAGTGTCCGGTGAAGCTGAAGGCTTTAAATCCAACAGTTAAGTCAAAATTCACGTATAGCAGAGCGAGCCATACAATACGCTCCTGAAATTGTATAATGTCCAAAATAAAAGAGGTTTGACTAATCTTTTGAGAAAGAAATTGCAAGGTTAACTAATTATAAACACTCCTTTTCAAAGTATTAAGCAAGCCTGCCAGTGCAATTTAACCAAAGTCTCATTTTTATAAGATTGGGCACAGGCACAACATACAGACTAATAACCACTTCCCCAACAATTAGCCATGAGCGAACAAACCAGTATTTTTGGCTCAAGATTTCCCTCTCTAGTAACCACATTTAAGGAAAGTCAGATGTCAACCCATTCTGGCTTTGTCAGGTTAACAAAACAGGAGAGACGCCGAGAAATCTTCCATTAACAACACCCTCTCTGCCAGGTATTTCTAGGGGAAAAAGCCCAGGTCCCACAAGCATCAGCTCCATTCTAAGTGAAACAATCTTCTTCCACGCACAGAACTCTCATCTATCTCAGGACTTTTTTTTGGACAAAACTTTTCCCACTGGTGGGAAAAGTACCAGAGTTTTATGCTCCACTCTTTTCTAACAGTTTCAACACTGTGTTAAGACCTATTCTGAATATTCTGATAACCAGCTGATTAATAGTTCCTTGAGAATAAAAACTAAGGAAGTTTGGTTTCCTATGGATTTATGTTTTACAGTTTACTGAAAGCCATAGCTGAAGCTTTTCCCACTGGTCGGGCATTTAGGCAGCCACTCTCCCACGCAGACTCTCCCGTGGCCTCACAACACGGCATCTCTCGCTGCAGCTTTTTCCTCTCATTTCAGGTCACTGCTGGGGTCTCCTCTTTAGCCAGGCAACGATTCTCATAAAACTCATGGGACTTAATTATCTTTGAGACCTCTTATCCTATGTCAAATTTGAGCCAAAGATTCAAAAAACAGAAAGAACCATAGCAAGATTTATTTTCCATGACAAAGCCAAGCTAAAATCCTGATGGTTCTGGATCTAAACCCACATCGTTATCAGATCTACGCAGCTGCACGATTAACAGATCCTCGAGAGGCACAAGGGCACTGAAGAAGGTTATTTGTTATTTGGACGTGCTTGTTTTAAAACATTTTTTTATTAAAATTATTTTTAAATTAAAAAAAGATAAGCTATTTAAACTTGCACTGAAGGTTTTCAGAAACTAGAACACAAACCAATGCCTGTATATATTGACATTGGTTTGAAAAAAAAAAAAAGGGGGGGGGAAGCATTGCACCATAAGTGCATCATCAAAAGACATTAACGGCTTCTAGTACACATATGTAGATAAAGCATTTATTACAAAATATCAATGAGTCAGTAGATAGCTATGTTTTGTATTTATTACAGACTTCCTGGGTAGTCTACAGAAGAGAGAACATTAATATTCCAATTTGAAGGAACAATATATACGTGCCAAGACAAACATGCACATCAGTTTTACATACTACACGTTCATTAAATATCTTTTTATCCTGCCTTATGATCTCATTCTAACACACACTGCTCAGGTCAGTTCACAGAAACATGAAAAGAGCATAATATTATAAGCTACCCAGTCTCCTTCCATGACTGCTTTGCGACACATAGTTCTCAAATACTCAAAAACAGGAATTAAGCGACTCACATTTGCCAATTTCCTTTTTCTGATTTTTTACTCCAATGACTGACAAAGAATGGGTTTACTGAAAAATAATTTAACTATTGCAAATAAATGCAAAATATTTAATATTCCCCAACTTCTGTAATCTAATCTATGTGTTCGCTATTAAAATTTACATGCAATTGTAGAGGGGGATGAAATAATTGGTTGAACCCACAAAAAAAATTGAAAGGAACTACGATTATTGAAAATGTGAATTTTATAGAAAGATAAATATTTTTCTCGTTTTCTGAACTCTTCTTAGTCTTGCTAGCTACTGAAGAACTCTTTTTTTACAACTGCTTTTTACTTTGGAGTAATTTTTACAGAAAAATCAAACTTTTTATGACATCAAACTGTTGTTATGGGAGGCATCCTATGTTATACATTACCACTATTTGATACACATATGTTTACTTCAGAATAGTAAGTGTGTATATACATGTAACACAAGGTCTCCATACTTAAAGGGAAGCACATGAAGCGGAGAGTGCTACTGTAGGAAGTTTGCAATGAAAACAAGTAAAAAGTGATAAAGATCTACAAGATTTCAGAGAATCACCACATCTTAGATACGATCTAAGAGTCTTCAATGATCCTATTCACCTTCAATGGCAGGGTATCAGACCTAGAACGAGTGTCGAGGAAGGACACTCTTAAAGAAAATGTTATCTGAATTTAAGGAACTTGGACGTTTAAGGGTAGTGATCTTGTATTCAACCTTCATGGGTAATTCCAACCTGTATCGAAGGGTACAGCCAATTTGTTCCCCACATTCTTTCACACCTGCAGAATAGGAATTATACTACTTTAACACACAGATACGTTGTAGTGTTACGTTACCCGTATGTTTGTACTCTCATCTATCTGTTATAATGTGTCTCTTGATTTATGACAAATTATACGGTTTGTACCCATGTCCATTATACCCATGTACATTGTAAGTGTTTGTACCCAGCAACGCAAGGCACGAGCATCTCAGGGCTACAGCTGTAGATGATAACAATAGGAACATAATGGTTTTTAAATTTCTGTATTAAAAATTAATCTTTCTTAAGCTATCTTCTTAAGTAAATAATTTTGAAATGTATATATCGGAGGCACATCAATACTATCGGTGAAAGATACAGGAAGACAGGTAAGAAAATGAAAAGTAATCACAAGTGTCCAAGGAAGGGAGCACACCAGCTGAAGCAGCAGAAGGAAACACATAATCAACACATTTAAAACTCGGTACGTGACTTCGTACGAAAACAGCCCCCACCTCCTGCCCCGCATCCGAACGCACCCCACGCTGCGTCCACAGCCGGCCCCGGGCTTATGGGGGGAAGAGGAGGACTCGGGGCCAAAGCTAAGATTATGTTTACTAATCTTCTGGATTTTCACGTGTCATCACCACAGAAAAACTAGTTCAGCCTTCTGAATCCAACCAGCAGTTTTAACATTATAACTCCTCTTGTGGTTTTTTTTTTTTTCTTTCCCCAAGGGCTTTTCTCCCAGAAAAAGTGCTTGTTCCAGAACATATGTAACACACAGGATAGTGAGGAGGACAGGCTGCCTATCAATTTTTACCACAATAGTTCATTTTGAAGACAAGTCTTTCTTCCCCTTACAGAAACAACATCTTTTAATGAAAGCCATTAGCATTGCTTTTTGTGATCAGATCCCAGTTGTTTGCATGTAATACGCAGTGCAATACAATCACTGAAATAAGTCCCAGCTGTAGAAACACAATGCTATGCTGTTACTAATGTGTGTTGTACTGATAATGAATGGTCGTCTATGCTTTAATCTGAATAAAGCTCCCAACTGCTCTGTCTCTCCTTGCCAAAAATTCCCCTTCCTCCTCCAGACTGTGGTTGCATTCCAATTACACTGCTGATTGGAATGAGCCTGCTCGGGGAGGGAGAGGGAGGGAGACAAATGAGCGCACACACACACCCCTCCTGGCCTTCGGACGGCTGCCCCTGGGACCCAGAAAGTGCTTGGGGTGTTCGAACCTGCGGCTGACACGACGTACTTCTCTCCACGTTGGACAAAACTCTTCCTAAATTTATTTATTCAGAGGAAAACGACGGGCGAACAGCACACCATGCACGGGTTCCAGCAGGATCGCTCAATGCTTCAAACATTTCTAACAAATTCCTACTGTTTTCTTCCATTGTTGGCAAGCAACCGAGAAACTTATATTTTTCTGCGTGCATTCCCTCCTTGGACCTGCCTAAATTCCCACATGGGAAGATATAAAACAGGAGGTCTTCAACTATTCATGGAACAAAGAGCTGTAAATAATGCCATACAGATTTGCAAATAACAGCTGTTGAGGTAATAACTTTCTCAATCAAGGTTTTGAAATAAAATTGTTTATCCCAACTACTCACGTTAAATTTTATTTTACATTTAATCTCTCCGAGGATTTTATTTTTTTCCCTTTAGTTTTCATTTCCTTTCAATTTTACTTTCCTTTGAAAGGTGTTTTTTTCCTACAGATGAACAAACTAAGTGACAGAACACGATCATAAACGAAGAATCTAGTTTCAGTTAATGAAATTCATGCATTTCAGAAGATTGCGATCAATTACTGTCAAGAAGGGACACACAAAATAGGTAAATTTAACAAATACATGTTTTACGGGTGCGCGGGGGTTTTGAGTAAAGAAGGAATTGGAAGGTGAAATGGGAAAGGCGGCAGCAGCTGAGCATCACTCCAACCATGAGCACCCACCAACAGGAGCTGGGGGGTTTCACATGGCACCTAACAATAACGAGGGCTGCAGCTGCTCCTCTCCCAGATCAGGTCTAGCAGTCAGATGGATGCAAGGTAGATCAGGAAGCTGAACTGGCTTAACAGAAAATAAGCCTTCTGGGCAGATGGATTAGTTTGCCATTGGCAAACTGCCTTACCCCGCAGTCAGGCCATCCGCAGCTCGAAGGCGGCGGCAGGAGCACACAGCCTGCCGCTGGTGGTACCTTGCGGTTGCATGGTACAAGTGCATGCCATAACAACGACTTTTTCAGCTCTAAAGTCAAAATACACCGCCCAATGTTTTCATTTTAATGCAGACTGCTAGTTTTTTCTCCTGCCTCTGTTGTGCAGTTCCAAACATTTATCAAAAAAACAAAACAAACAAACCCCCCCTCTTTTTCCTTTAAAAAGCATTTCTCTTGCAACTATACACTCAACTGCTTTCAAGCACTTCACTTACTGACAGCTGCTCTTTCCGAGCCTCACAAAGCACTTGAAATTTAGAATAACCTAATAAGCTCTAAACTAGAGTCAGTACAAAACACAGACACAGAGGCTGGTGTGCCCTTCTTAAAAAGGTTGAATTATTTTCCCCAATACTTTATCTGAAATTCAGTGCTACCCAAATTAAATCTCCAAACACCATCCTCTGAAGACACGAGTGAGCCAAAAGGGTCACTAGTTGCCCCAATGCTTTTTTCCTGGGAGCAGTACAGAGGCTGCGCATGCTGAGATGAAGGTGCCACAGGACATGCCGAGGGAAGCCCAGTTCACCCAAGGACAGCAGCCAACTGATGCCCATTTCAGACCTACTCCGACGGATTAAATTAGATGTAAACACTCTCAACCGTCCACTACACCCATGGCCCTGCAGCAGGAAAGCGCAGGGTGAGCACTGCCGTCGGGAGCAGCCAGGGAAACCTCAAACCACCATCACTAGCTGTTCCATCTAGGTATCTTTTTCTGATGTGAATTAGGAAATACATAACATGATCCCTCCTACCCCCAGAGCTATGGGAGCCAGGACATCTTGGAGGGGATGGTATCTGCCCACACTCTTACCATGTACACTTACAATTCATACTGGTAGGAAACTTAATTTCCAATTCTCTTTCAGAACTATAAACCTAATTTAAATCTAACGTAAATTTAGAATCATGTCCCCATGCTAACTGTCTCACTTAGAATATACATTAGAACAATTCAGAAGTACTAACACGTTTTTAAAGTGCTATTAAATACTAACCTGTCAGATTGAAAAAAAAAACATAATTCAACACTAGTTCTAAGTGACACACAAAAGCGTTATTGCTAGGTTGGTACCCAAACGCAAGGTAGGCAGCTTTTAAATAAACTTTCAAAATGCGTATTAGGATACCCTTAGTACTAGAAAAGCACTTTTAACAAGATTTTCCTTTAATAATTGTTAAAAATCTGAATTGTCCCATAAACACATTTCTGCAAGTTCAACTTCAACACAAGCCAGATGCTAAATCCTTAATATACTGCATGTAAAATGAAACCCATTTTGAAGGATCACATGCACCTGCTTGTAAGCATTGTCAGTTAGAAATCTGTGTCTCAACAAATTGGAATTATTCCTCTGGGACTAAACAAACAAAACCACAATAACCTGCATTCAAACACCAAACGGCAATATGGATTATCCAGAAGTGAAAAATGTCCTAATAATGCAATACACTTTAAATCACTGCAAAATATGCCAGAAACTAACACAGTAACAGTAAATTTTCCTTTCCAACAGATTCACTGTATTAAATTCTGCCCATAGGGTTATGCTTTGGCTGGTTTTAGAATTCTAGACCCATATTACTTGCATGTAATATAACTCAAGGAGATTAAAATTCAAAATGAAAATATCACGCATTTATCATGGAAGAAATGTTAATAAAGACGCATTGCATCACTGAATATAAACAGTTAAAGCCAATAAATCGTTCATCTCATGCAATAATAAAATTCTGGGTGGGAGTCTCCAGGGCTATTTTAAATTCCCGTAAGGGGGGGGCCGACCCAACCCGACAGCGCCTGGAGACTCCGCAGCCTGCGCTGGGGATGTCTGACTGCTCGAGGACGCAGCCAGATGGAGTCTGCCCACATTTGCCATGTTTAGACTCCTGTTTTAACATCATGATGTCTACTTCACAGTATTGTTTTACTGTAAACAAAAGGCTTCCTTTTCCACTTCTCCTCCCTTATTCCACTCCAAGCCAAAAGTAAAACAAAACACAAAACCCCCCGCACCATTGAATTCCTCCTTCAAGCAACTAACGCATTCACGTCTCTGAGACTGATTCAGCGATGGGCTCACTGCCACAAACAGCACCAGCGCCATTCATCTGTCCGGATTATTTGATACGCCTGTCAAGAGGTAAAGGAAAGAAACCACGCTGCCACTTTTGCAATGAAGGTAGCGACCCTCCCCAAGCATTTCAGATCTTACCATGAAGGCTTACAAATCTCTTTTGCAGAGATTCACATTTGAACCCGTGACGGTTCCATGTAGATGCAAAACCTTAAATTGCATCTGGTTTGCCTTTTTTTTTTTTTTGCTAGATGAAACCATCCCCACCAGGGCTCTGCGTACTCCAGGGCTTCAGTCACAGCCTCTAACAGTTCCCTCTAACACGTGGGAAACTTTAAGAAAACAAAGGCTATTGCGAATATTTGCATTTCCTGGTTTAGTGTGGATGGAGCCTCTCAGACCAGCCAGGATGTTTCTAATGCCGAACTTTCATACACTAGGAATTCCACTTCACTCCTCCACCCTACTCCAAAATGGCCTAACCCTCACATCTTCTCCTTTTTTCAACATCTGAAAAACCACTACTGTACCATGAAGTCATCATAAATACACCGCTTACAAAGACTGAATACTATGCTGGTCAGCTGGGGAAGAGGGGCAACAATATAGCTTTAAATTAACAGCTATTAGAATACTTTAAAAAAATGCCAGCAGTCAAAGATCAATTTTCAGATCAAAGTTATCTCTTCTGTTTCTCACATTTGTAGTAAGCATAAAATTGTATTACAGTAAAGAAAAACAGGGTGGGAAACAGAAATCCATTAAAGATAAATGAACCCACCAGCTTTGCTGTTATATTTGCTGTATAATCCTCTCTATTTTTTTTGTTATCTTCCTGCAGTATTAAAAACATAATTCACATTAAAAAAAAAAACTTTAAATTAAAAGTCACATTACCAAGATTAACTAATCTCAAACCTGCATAGGTGGTTTTTATATACAAGTGTGAGCGAAGTAAACTCCACTACAAGCATTAACTCAATTATCCTTGAAATACAGAACTAAAATAGTATATAAGAGCTCAGGCAAAGAAAAGGGGGTACTTGTATCTCAAACTCTTAAGAATTATTATGCTAAGATCTTACCTCAATCCTTAAAGACTTGTTTGAAATCCCAGCAGCTATTTTTTAACCAAGACCCAGTTTAGACAGAAGTGGTTAGTCCAAAATTATCAAGTTGCAAAATACTTAGGGAGCACAGGATTCTTCCCCTGAGGATAGGTAAATAGAAAAAAGTAACATGGAAATTTACCCATATGTTTCTCAGCTTGTTTTGATAGGAACAGGGATGGGGGAAAAAGTTAACACAAGAAACAAATTATAGCTCTGTTCTGTCTGATGTATTTCATGCACCTCTGAAAACGTGCTGGGGAAAAACACGCTAACAAGAAGCAGAGCCCTCGGATTTGTTTCACTGCAGTAAAACTCTCCACCCTCTGAATGATCTATAGTAGAGGCAACAACAAAAGAAATTCATGATCTAATTACCAACCAGACAAAAATACCCTGAATTTTAAAAAGGGCTTCAGACAAGAGGCACCTGCAACTAACCCAGACTCCTGGGTACCAGGAACTGTAGACACCAGCAGCTCTCCAGACTGCAGGATTGCTGCCATCTCTGCCGAGACACGGTCACACACTCGATTTAAACAGGAAGTCTCAAAATTCTGTCTCCCCTACAGACAGGATCCTACGGGGACACTGCTACTGCTGGGAAGAGGCGAAAGGAAAAAAAACAAAGACACCAGAAGCACGTACATCATTTACCCTTCATGAGTAATCCTCATGCCAGTCTCCAGCAAAATGCTGTAAATATTAGTTTTATCAACACTAACAAAAGGACTGTCAGCTGCGTTAGAAGAAACAATTCCTAAAACACGACAACAGCTAAGGTGAAAACCTTTGTTAGGGGGAAAAGAGAATTCTAGCATTTCAAATATACAACTGGAAACAGTTGAGTGATTTTTTTTAAATCATTCCCTAATAAACAAAACTTAATGTTAAAGAGTTCAATACTATCACTAGTAAAAATCACTAATTAAGCATTTGCCTCAACCTAACCTCCTAGGTCAGCACAATTCTGTTTTATTACTACACCTGATTTACTGAAATGATATTCTAGAAGGAATACAGATGAGTGATGTACTCTTCACATCCTCCTGCATTATCATCAATATCCACAACTTCAGACACAGATTCTGATCTCTCTCCCTGATAACACGTGGATCCTGCCCCTCCTCCTTTAATGCAGTTGAAATACTTAAGCACAATGTCACTATATTTACTTTTGGGGAGAAAATTGTTTTTAGTGGAGTGCTTTCAACTCTGGAAACTGCCTCTCTCTGGAACTTGACAGTTTGGCTTCTGCCAAAAAAAAAACCAGGGTCAGCAGAAAGATGTGATGACTATATATTCACTTCTACCTGGTTACTAAGCTTATGTCTCTGATTCCGTAACTCTGTCTCTACCTGCAGAAATGTAATACCATATAAGCGGGGAAAATGCCAGGTGCTTAAAGAAAGTACATACAGAAAACCAAGGCAACGTCACCCATTCATACGTTATTAAAATTCTCATGTACCTCAGTCCAGTCTTTTTTCCCCCCATCAGATAACCCTGAAGCCTCATCTTCAGGAGATAATTACGTCCATAGACTATACAATTTATAAACTTATTTAGTTAAATTATTGCAGTCCTTTAATATGATCAGATTCAGTTTAGTTTCTCTGTGTAAACAGACGTGTTCTACAGATCAAACCCAAACAGTTTAAGAAGCTGCTGTGTTAAACAGAGATGAGCTAATTGGATGAACAATCCTATTTATTTCAACAGAAGTAAAGCAACTTATATTAAAGCCTCATTTTCCTTGTTTTGCTTTGTTTTTACACAAGTTGCTTAAATTATTTAGTCAAGTCAGTTAAATTTATATACTACTGTAAGAAATCACATAAAAGGGATTTTGAGGAAACAGATCACCAAGCGATTCAGATGAAATAGCTCGCCAGTATACAAAAATAAAGAATCTTGCCCAAAAAAGCTTACCATGCAATTTAAACTACAATTTCACAAATCTCTTGGGAAGATGCAGTGTTCAAGAAGTTAAAAGACAGGCATTTTTTTTGAGAAAGAGGAGCACATGGCAGAAGATAATAAGCAGTAGAGTGAAGAGTAAGAAAGATAACGGGAAGCAGGTGAGAATGAAAGGAGGGGTATAAAGTTGATTACATTAATGTAAAAAGTTTAACACTGTGAATCAACACTCCTAGCAGTATAGCAGACGAGTAAAAATCCAGGAAGGTATTTCCAAGAAGTTGAAGATATTTTATTACTAGGCACCTACTAAGGCAGAACGGCTTTCAAACCTAACAAGCAGGCAAGTGCTTCCGTGGATCTCAAACACCAGTTATGGAGGTTCAGAAGGTCTGAGCGGACACAGAAATGGAAATCCCTCATTTACTCTGGTGCCTCTCACTCTAGAAACCCTCGGCTTCTCGCGGTTCCACTCACAAAGCACTATACTAAAGATCACTTCTCCCGATTTCTACCATTTCTTACGTGGTTGCACATGCAAGGTAAGACGCCAGACCCAGTATTCCAGAGGAATCTTAACATTCATTTCCTGGGCACACTGCTCCTTGGATATCCCAACTGCTAATTGAGTGCTATCCCAGCCCCCTCTGCCCCCAGTATAATTATTTGCTAAACAGTATACTAGTTACCAAGAAAATAATTTTTCCTCTCACAGCTAGCTTCTTACATCTCAATTATTTAACACTAAACACCTTCCAATGACCTAATTCATTTTGTTTCTCTATCATCTACATATCTTAGAGCCAATGCGACAATTTATATTAAACAAAACAAGCCCGGAGACATGCTAAAACTCTGATCAGCTATATGAACAACAAAGGAACAAAGAGGGCACGAGCCTTTTCCCCCCTTTACATTCCTTCAACTAGCTTTGTAAACTGCACCTCCTTTCTGCATTGATTATTAACAAAATGTAAGAATTCACAAATATATTTCCTGTTTATCTTTATGCATTGTAGACTATGAATGGCATTGCCAATGTCAAATAGATACAAGTTTTTAAAATACTAAAAATCAAGATGTAGTGACTGCCTGGGAACTGGCACACTACATTGAACTACATCTCCAGCTAATTGTGTATTTTCACGAAATATAAGCAAATAAACTATACTAAGACAGTTCACCAAGTTCTGCCAGCATCACTCGTGTCACACTTGCATTCCAGACACGTAACAGTCCTCGCTAAAGGGTGATAATGCCAAAGGGTGACAAGATGGGGGTGCTTTCAGGATGCATGCAAACATTTTGTGATTTAGCTAAAAGTCAAAGAAGTACCTAAACACATTCAAACTTACAAAAGAGAAATCTGCACAAACAAGCGAGTCTGCTAGATTTTGATCCTAAATACAGACTGCTGTTCAGGAGACAATAAAAAACACACAGGATTGGAGAAGATAAAGTGTTAATCGCATATTTGGTGGTTTATGAGCCAAAGCAGTCTGAGGTTTAAACTGCTTCTGCTCAGTGCTCATCCCATTCAGAGACGATGAATCATTTCCCATTTGGCAACACTTCTGCCTACAAGGCTGTCTTCTGTGAGATTTCTCCTGTATCCTTGTAATAGATTTGCTAATTTAGTACACCTGACTTTGAGCAAAAGCTATTGTTGCCAGCTGTCAGACTAGACCTCGTCCTGTTTATCAGACACATCTAAACCATCCTGTTCTGCCCCAGTCATAGAAACAGAACACTCTTTACTAATCCCAGTGCAGTAAATTACTTTCTAATATCCTTGTTTTTCTTACTCTGCCAAAATACCAACACATCATAGATTTAAAGCAACAGCAAAATCAATTTATCCACAGCAGCCGGGTTCATACCAGTTTATCCAATAACCACATTTTTCTCAAAGTCATAGTTGCTGTTCTAGTCATTCTGTCCATGAATTCCTGAGTTTCAGCAGTAGAGGTCTGACTATTTTAAACAAAGGTAACATAAGCTCACAGGGAGTGTATTCTAGTTTTTTAGGCAGGCCTCCACAGCTCTTTGAAAGATAAATCAGAGCAAAACAAAGTATTAAACGCCTCACACTCACTAAAACATTTCCTCATTTTCCCCAGGGCTTTGTGCATGCAAAAGAAACTGCATTACTTTCTGTTTATAAATATTTGTCTGGACAGCAGCTTAAAAGGGTAGGGGCAACAGAGAAAATATGTGGGTTTTTTTGTTTGGGTTTTTGTTTGTTTGTTTTTTTAAAATCTACCTACAGAGAATCTGGGAAACATAGGAAAAAGCAATTTGTACGTGACATTTTTACCCCTAAACAAAATCTACCAGAACTTAAGTCTTTACATGCTAGACTACATAAACCAGTTCTACAGATGCAAAAAAGCAGACTCACTCTTCTCAGGTTTTATGCACTGCCCAGAATTCCCACTGCACTTTGAAAAGCTCACTGTGTTCACAGAAACAGGTACCCACACATTAGATGCTCTTTTGATACTTCTAGTCTTCCACATATTTTAAAACTCAGTGTAATCAACAAAAGTATTAGAACGCATCCACTCCGCTAATAAAAAAATATGGAGTAGTTACATTTCTCTTTTCCACTGTCAGGGGGCGGTGGAACCGCTCACTCATCTCTACCATTGAAATGTGGCTTCGTTAATTGATGGTGAGCAGTAGAGGAAACGCACCTGAACTCTTCCACCTGGGCCTGACTGGGAAGGCCAGTCACAAACTGCGATTCAACACACAAAGGCCATTTACTGTGGGCAGGTTCCACACCATCTTCTGCTATATTTGTTGCCAAAACTAAAAACTTAACTGCATTTGCCTATCCGTAGGTCAGCTGAGGATCCCCGCTAACATCTTTCTTCATGACAATATTCACACAACATTCAAAACAGGTTGATATCTTGACTGCTTTCAGACGGTGGGGGGGAAAAATAATTGTAAAATAACTAAAAGAAATCAAGAGCACAAACTCCACATAGGAAAGAGCTGGAGATTATTTATGCTAGAGGTAGCACGGATTGCTTCTAGAATACAGAGGGGGGACTGCACACAGCATTGCTAACACATGGTATGAATGAGAAAAGTTGTAGCAAGTTCCTAAAACAAAAGGAAGCGAAACGCAAGAAATTCAGTGGTGCAGGGAAAAAACAATTTAGAGCAGCTGACTGTGATGTAGCTAAACCTACATGAGAAGACTGCAGCTACATCCAGGGCACGTCTATCTACAGGTAATCAGAGCAACTCTGTGGGGATTTGCAGAACATCCTCTCCCCACCCCAGGAACTGCTCATCCACCGCAGCCCCCTGCCCCGTGCAGAGGGGGCACAAACCTGCGGCACTCACAGCTGCAGAGCCAGATCCTGTTCCCCCGGGGGAAAGAGAGGAAAGGAACCTGGGAAAGAGAACATCTTAGGATTTTAGCAAATGGAGATACAGGCAGAAAAAAGTGAGACGCAGTATGATTTCATTGCCCTACAACAGCCACACAGCCAGCCTGGTCCCCTGTAAAGGCATTGTTCTCGCAACTACAAGGAAAAAGACCTATATATATATTTTCACAAGGTTTTTCATTGTAACACTTGAAATGATGAATCAGATACTGTATTTCAAGTATTATTCATCTCTACAATTTAAGCTAGCCCTGAGTAATCATTAAAGAAAAATATTTGCCAGGAAAAAATAACCCAGAATATATGATTCATTCACTTCTGAAACAATAAAATGGTTCACTATAACAAAAACAACTATATTGTAAATACTTCAATTAAAAAGTTAAAAAAACAGCCAAATACAATGAAGAAACCATGCCCTTAAAAAAACCCCCAAATACGCGAATGTGTGCAAATAACAAAAAATCTTGTTTGAAAAAGATAATTCCATGCAACACAGCTAACACCGTATCCGATGGAAACTGTACTCTATTCTTTAGCTATTTAAGTTACAGTCTTAAAACAACAAGATATAGCTCACCTCTCAAACTCTGACAACTCACTATTAAGCTGATAAACAGGTATTAATTTCAGCACAAAGGTGACGCACGTAGTGCACGTCTGACAGAAACGGAGCACTACCTCTGGAAAGGTCAACTCAGGAACATCACAGGGACCCCTCAACAACCCCCTGGGAAGGAGTCAGGGCTTTCACAGACCTTAAATCATGGAAAAGGGAATCAGCTGAAAAAAAATCAAGCGTTTAATAGCTTTATAATTGCCCAAAGCTCAACAAGGTGTGAAAATGAGCAGCTTTTGGAAAAGAACTCTTCATAGGAGCAGACTTTGTTTCGGCCTTGTATCAAACATCGGGGGGAAAAGTGAAGCACTGGTAAGCATCAACGAATAACACTGGACAAGTATGACAACAGTTTAAAAAGCTCACTTTTCTTCATGGTTAGACAATATTGTCAGTTTACTTAAAATGAAACCTTGCAGTTTCACATTGTATCAGTACATTTATTTTTAGTTGACTTAAAAAAAAAAATCATACATCTGATAGCACTCATAGCTTCTCCTCACTTTGTCTATATATAGCCATTTTCTGAATCGGCCTCTAAAAGAAACATCAAATAGAGCATGATGCCTTTCTCTTGCTGCAGGTACACCTGCCCACTACATGTAATTTCTGATTTGTTTCTTCACTGTTTAAACTCTTGCAGGGTCCTATGGGTTTGTGTTTAATATATACAGACAATGAAGATCAAGGTTTTTCACAGCACAAGCAACTCAGTGTAAACAAAGCCCAGTCTATTGTATCTCAATGCACTAACACAAGCTGTTCCTGGACAAATCCGGTGGTGACAAACTATGTAAAATTAGAGGACTTCCCTCTTCTATAGAGAAATCTTTATATACGATGCAAGATCCATCCAAGTACACAAATGACGACTGCCATAGCTTTCTCTGTCCACTTGATGTTTACCGTATTTGCATTGACTCTAACTAAAAAAGGTCAAATCTTTCACGCAACTAACTCATCAGTGGCAGATAACACTTATCTGAAACAAGAATATTAATTGTAACTGCAAAACTTTTGTGAATAGGTGGCATGTAAATTATGCAAGGAAACATTAAAAACTACAGATCTCAATTATTATTGCATAGTACTGAACAGAAAGTCTTCCAACCCTTTTAAAGCAAGAAAATACTAGCATTAATGAAGTGACCAAGACATCACATCATTTCTTAGAATCAAGGATTTTTTTTAAAAAAAAAAAAAACTTCTCAAGTTTGCTAAAAGCTGAAGAATGCCTTTTGTTCTACATGTAAGGAGTAATCTTGATCTTATCTGCAAGCTTTTCTTAGAATTACATTATGAATCATGGCCACTTAGAAGCCAGCCCTTAATTCCCTATTTCTTCTATACAGGATCAAGGTGATGAACATGTGGAGAAAAGGAACAGATGGGAAAAATTTGGGGGTGGGTGTTTTTTCCTGTTTGTTTTTAAACATCTGCCCTTTATGCAACTGTAACCACTTCCATTCTTTGCATTTGCTATGTATCTTAAGTTCTTATAAAACACCTCTGAGAAGATGACAACTTCTTCTAAGTAATATACTCCAATCGCTAACAATAACATTGCATGCGCAGTAACAGCATTCCTGGGTTACAAAGCCAAGTGTTAAAAAGTCTGGGGAGACGAGGATGCGGCCCCGTGTCACGTCCATTGCCACAACACTAGAGTCCGGGCACCAAAGAATCTCAGCACCTTGTCCTGCCAAAATCAGTCCCCACCACCTGCCCAGTTGTCCCAGACAGTTCCTTGCTCCAGGTCCCTCCCTTCTTCTTCACCCTCATCCAACTTTTGAACCCTCTGCATTCGAGTTAGTGCTTCTCTTCACTTTGGAAGCACGCAGCCGAGTTTAGCGATAATGGGACAAGGTCAACTCCTGTCCCAGCCGTTTGCTAAACCATGCACCACTACTTACTTGGCTGATACAGAGACATCCGCCTATTATCATATCCCTGTGATAGTGTTACTGACCAAGAATAAAGGATTCACAAGAATAAAGGCTGTTTAAAAGATGTTCAACAATTTTAATCTCCTTCTTGAAACTGGTTGAATTTTAAGAGAATCTTCCCAAAATAAACTCAGCCCGATTTAGCTACTCAGCATAAAAAATGTCAGTGTTAGCAGGCTGCTGAACAGCAACTGAAGAGACAGTCTTAGCATGGGAAGCACCAACCATAGTTGGTGTAATGAGCTCCAACTTGGTATTACAAGTTCAACTAAAGTTATAAATTCCACTGACAGTGAATAAAAAAAGCCAAGATGTTCAGACAGACAGAGCAATTCAAAATTGTGTTAAAATTAGATGAAGCAGAAGCAACTGCAGGAACCAGTGCTCCTCCTCGCCATGCTGCTGAAGTGCCAATGTGACACTTAAAAGGGTCAGGCTGACCAGGGACAATTTTTCTTTTCATTTATTGCTCCTCCATCACAGTGACACAGAGTAGGTACAAAACAAGTGCATCTCCAGTCCTGGGCCGCACTGGGAAGAACTGCTTAAATGTAGACAATGAAGTTTCTAAATCTCAATAAACTTCCAAAAAATATAAAGCTTTTGAGCGGGTCCAAAGTACTACCCGGCATGGATTAAGTTACATTATGCTGATACACAGGAAATAGCTGACTTATTCTACAGGATGAACAAGTCACCAGAGGAAAGGAACTTTCAGGAAAAATGATAAATATTGTAATGAGGAAATCCGAGGCGCGTATTCACAATGCCACATTCAGATTTCACAAATGAGTAGAAATTTCTTCATGATCTCTCGGCCAGAGAAGCAAGTGAGACACAGATAAGTGTAAATATGTAGTACCTCCTCAGGCAGAACAACCGCTTGCTGTTAGGGAGGGGATCCAAAGACTTTATTGTCCTTGTAGACAGGAATATAGAAGTTTTAGGATCCTTTTACCATCCCCTTGTAAGACAGCTATTGGGAGAACATTATGAACTGCAGGAACGGCGTAAGGAAGGGAGAGAAGACTACACAAATACTTTTTTTTCTGACAAGCCAGGCACGACGCTTGTACTACTGAAAATTACCGTGTGTCACTTTTTCCTTCAAGGCCTTCTCTTTTCCTGTTGCAGAAGAGAGCAGAAACCAACAACATTTTAAACCATCCTTTGACCCACTTCTTAAGCAGAAATCCCAAATGTGTAAGATATTCACAAAAGGGATGCAATATAACATGACATCACAACTTGCCCACTCCCACATTAGTACGATCATAAAGATTTAAACCCTTTAACTGTTTGACTAAAAGCACATATCCAGCTATTTAAGGCAAACCTGAATTATTGCATGGCATCTCGAATTTACAGATAGCATTTGCTTCTGTAAGAACGCACAGGCATTTTCCCTGTGTAGTGGCATTAATGAGCTTGAACTGAGGTCAACAGCAATTTTCCCCCATTCCACACATCGATACTTGACCAACAGTTTATTATATTAATGTGCGATATATACATTTGAAGACATTGTTCACTAACACCTGTGCTTTACCAAACATCCAGAACTGATAGGTAGACATTTAGAAACACCATGCATACAACCCATTTGAAATTACGAAAGATGGTACTGAACATTTTTACAGTTGTTCACAGGCTTCAATTACCAAGAAGCTTCCGCAACAGCAGTATAAAACATTTTTGAACTTTCTACTGGAATCCTCTAAATAAAAGTCCTAGAAAATTACCACTTTAACATGCATTATACCTTTCTTTAAAGTTTGGTCAATTAATGTGTCATACGCTGTGAACCCAGGCTTAAAGAAGCCAGTAATTTTTAATTTCATGATGAGTAATGCTGAGCAAGTGCTCTTCGGCATACGTGAGGACCAGGTCCTTCACATCCATTTAAATGGACTACTTAGCAACACATGTATTTTGTGTCTCTTAAAATGTATGTATTTTAATATTAGCGTGAGGGAGAGAAACACAGTATCTTCAGATTTTCACATTGAAAATGCAATCATTACAACTTGGCTAAGAGCAGTATTGCAATCAGCAGCACGAAATGCAGGGGGGAGACTTCTGTATGTTTCAGCCCAAGTACAGGAACCAGTGTTTTGTTTCCTGCTTCCACTATAAAGTGATGCAAAACCTGGTATACTTGGAGTCCCTTCAGTCCCCCTGTCAACTCTGCTCCTCCAGCCGGCTCTTCAGCACTTCTGCCCCACTCTGTCCTGTCCAGCCTATACAAATGACACCTTCTGCCTCCGAATGACAACACCTGCCCAAACCAGCTCCACCTTTATAAAGTTTCTTAAGTCACATCTGATATCACCATAAATTAAGACAGACGTATTTTGCTTCTAAACAAAAAAGAGGATACCTTAGTATTACTACGCCTAGGCACAGTGCTACTACTCATTTACTCCTGTATACAATCTATAAACCATTATTTTAATAAACCCCCGAGGGAAAATAGTGGATGAGAGCTTTTTCGCTGAAAAGAAGTATTTATACACATCATAAAACAATCACTTTGGAACAATGAAAGGCGAAAAACTTCCATTAAGATTTGAATTGAAGAATTATTTGTAATAAGGACACCTAAATACTTGGCACAATTAATGCTATGAATGTCTAATCCCAGGCAGTTAAGCATGAATGTAATTCTATGCATTTCAGCCAGACATTTAGTTCTTTTATACACATTTAAGGATTTTTTTTTTATTATTTTTTTTAAGCCAGACATGTTTATAAGCACTCTAACCCAGATAGGATCTTTCTTCCTCCACCAAGAATAAAAGAGGATTCATTTTAGTACATTTACATGCTTTCCATGAAAAATAATTGCAAAAAGTAGTAGACCACCTTTTACTAAAATGAAACAGCAAACTTTTATTGAGTACACTCCATCTACTTTCTTCACATCCTACAATACGCAAAGAGAAGGCATTTTACCACATGCAGTTTTAGAAGTACATAGTGTGGTCTTTATTTGTGTTATAAAGAAACCACTAAGTTGCATCAAGTTTTCAGAATATAAATCTAGTATTACTGATGCAGATTCCCACCTTTAATTAAATACAAGCAAAACTGCACCTACAATTGAATTTATGTATGCATCTATCTATCTATAAACTCCAAATTAAATAGGTACGTTAAAAAAAAGTATCATTACAGGCATAGTTAGTTATGACTCCACTTAACTCCATCAGTAATATTAAAATCTGGGTCAAGGCAGAATGAAAATGAGTGGATGTCACTTGTTTAATAAAACTATTCCATGTGATTAGCCAAGATACGCCCCCAGTCCCACAATCAGCCTGCTGTTCTGCAGACACCTGCCTGACTTCAGCCACCACTCACACACACAGACACACACACACACACACACAGACACAGAGAAACCAACCCACAACAGTCCTCGACACTCAGTTAAAAAGAAAAAGGGGGATGAGAGGAAGGAGTTGATTTTAACTTGGATATATTCCTCAGCCCACCACGTCTGACAGCCCGGGACGGAGCAGAGGGATGCACGCATCCCGAAAAACGGTGCTGGGGTTTGGAAAGCTTTACTATGGCATCGTCACTCAAATGTTTGCAGCAAGATGGCATCACACATGCTAATTTAAGCACGAACGGTAGAATCTGGGTACATATTTTTATTGTGACCTGTAAGTTACGTAGTCTGTACATGCTCTGCATATTTGAAGCAACTTAAATGAATTCATTACAGAAAGGATGCATTGACCGTTTACACTCCACAGTTGGAGTGACTCTCCCTTTCTGCAAGAAAACAATCCTTGTAAGTTGTCTTAAATACATACGGGCCAAGAGTCATTCCAGAAAATTAACAACAGGATACAGCCACATAAACTCACATACTGCTACTTTTTCTTTCACTTTCAGAATTTTGAAAATGTGAGTAACACTTCACCTAAGCAATACTTTTTACTCACTTTGGGGGATATCCATCCTCCTAGTCTAATTTGCCTGAGGAACAGCAAAGAACCCTATTCTGAAGTAGGAAAAAAAAAGTAATTGCCAAGAATCTGCAGCACGCTAAAATACAGCTGATAGCACAACACAAATACGGCACGTAAGAGAGAACTGAACCCAAATTACCCCAAATGCATCGTCGCAGAAGGCCCAAAACAGAACCATGTTTTCCATGGATTTAAACTCAAGAGAAACATGGGCAGAAAGTCAAAAGATAGTGGCTCTAAATCCCAGCTTTACCAGGTTTATCCTATTTATGATCTTGAGCATGTCTATTCTCCATTCTGTATCAGTCTCCCCACTTAAGCTCAGCTGATAATGCTTAGCCAGTTTTGTCCTGAGCTTTGTTATCTACAGGTGAAGATTTCTTTAAAGCTAGAAGCACTCTTACCTATGCTTTCATTGAAAGTATTTAAAGTTTAAGTAGCAAGAAAAAGTCAACAGTTTGCTTCCTTGAATACGCTATTGACAAGCGTCCCTCCAAATTTTGCTCCTCTTTCACAAATAGGAAACACGCTTTGCTAATAGCAGACAAGCACAGTAGCTACTTTTCTATGCATTGTCTAATATTATTGAGATTAATCTTTGCCAGCCTCTCAGAAGTCACTGGAATGATCTCAGGCATTGCACGTGTCATTTTATACATTAAAGCATGCATGTAATAGCCTGCGTACTAATGTACTCGTGCCATTAAGCCAAGTCATAAGTCAGGTCATCTCATTACTGTGATGAGAGGAGGGAAGACACCCAAAGAAATCATTCACCTTTTTAAACACCCACAAGAATGGTCTGGCCCAATGGTGAGATGTCATTTTAAGTGAGATGGCAAGGCAAGGACACACTTCAAAGGCTGTGAGACAAAACAGAACAGAATAAAACATTAAAAGCTGTCTTCCTTTTAGGGATCAACCCATTCACCTTAAGGACACAAAGACAAAACGTCTTCATCTGGGGTCTGTTCAGATTTTCAGTGTGATTAACTACCAAAAAAAGGAGAAAATAATTTGTCACCACTAGTTGAGTTACTCAGCGAAGTTCAGCTACGCAGACAGACATTAAAGGGCAGCTTAAACTCCTTAAATGTAACTGAAAGGTACAATTCTAAAATTTACTCGCTATTTTTCCACCCCCAAGATTTCTATTTTATTTTTTCCTCCAACAGCTTTATTTTTTAAACATTAAAATCAGGACTGTCTACAGATTTCCCATATGTCTCTGACATACGTCCCATATGTTCCCTGCGCACGTAAATCCTCTACTAGCTTCTACTCGATGCTTTCCTGATCCTACAGCCAAAGATGAATATTGGGCCCTTTTGCTCTTTTCATTGGAGCTCCTATAGAACTGTTTTCCTACTATGATTTCCTCCCCCAAATCGTTTTTGATCTTTGTTTTCCTTGCCACAATTCTCCATTACGTATCCTTGAACACAGATACCCATTTTTATACCCAGATGAATAAAACTTTGTTGTATAAGCTGATCCCATTGAAACAAGCAGTTGAGACTGCTCCATACAGCTGCTCGGTTGTTTATTACAATTCTCTGACGTCTGTGTGATCCACAACTGATTTATACGCATATAAAAATCTATATACTGTATATATAAAAAGCATATATAGACATACATACACTTCGTATTTTGATGAAAATATTGAAGGCCAAGCATCCACCAATCCCTATAAAATCTGATTATAGACACGTGCCCATTGACTTTGTTATGACCGCACCAGTTTAATCCACCTACTATGTAATTTATTGATTCCGATTTCTTAAGTACTAGTTTTTAGTAAGTCATGTGTCATTTAGTCAAATACACCTTACATGAAGGAAACCCATTGTTTTATTGTTGACTAAAGCCTATCTAACTACAGGCTGCTGGTAGAAGAGGCAGTCCTGCCCTCTTTTCAGCTTCTTGAGCATATCCCTCTCCTTCAGTGCAAAAAACTAATTTTTTCTTGGTAGGATTAGCTGTCAGCTCATCACATAGCTGCAGTCGGTGGAGTTGACACAAGAGAGGGCCCAGAAAACCCAGGGACGACAAAGAAAAAAAACCAACCAGCACTCAGGTTTTAAACTGACCTAAAATTGGACGAACATTTAAGTCAACTATGAAACCATAGCCTTGCTACTTAAAAATATAAGTAGCTACTTTATCAATCAATCAATCAGTAATGCTATTCCGACAACCAGGCTCTGCTGTCCATAAACTTCAGTCCTGCATTAGTACACAGTGTTGCCTCATCCTCGCATGTGGCACTAATGAGAATTTAGGATTTAGGTTAACCACTGGTTTTGATTGTATTAATTTAACCATTAGATTTATCCACTCCAAAAAACAAGTTTGGAGATTCCACATTATTTTGCAAAACTCAAGAATATTCTAGCTTTCTTTAAACAATAAATCTCTTTTTCGAGAGATATTATTAGGATCACAACAAGAGTTTCTACAAACTGATAAAAAAAAAGTAGCACTTTCTTCCTTCAACACTATAACCTCAGGGTACAGTACCACCTTTGTACTGTAAGGAATGAATAGACAGTAAAATCGACGAGAGAGAGTAGGACAGAAGACGAGATGCTGTCCATTTTCTACAACACAAGATCCAATGCTTCTATTTCCCTAATTAGCAAACCCTGCCAGGAAACCTGAAAGCTTACAGTAAGGAGGAGGAAAACCAGATATAACAACTCTACAGGCCTACCTCTGATTCTTTACCAACAGAACTCTTCAAGCTCATTCCAATTTTATCCATGGGGTATTTATTACCACCTTTTACAGTACAGCGTAACGGTGCTTTGTGGCTATCAAAGTAGCTTTACTTGTTAACTATTTTGACACAAACACTAGGTTTTACACATTAAATAAATTCATGCACTAACCTTTTTTCAACTCCGTATCTTCTAGTACCCATGTAGTTTTTCAGACTTCAAACCAATTTTAAAATATGTCTTTCTACTTGATAAAAACAGCCCTATGGACTTCATTCAGATAACTGTCATTGACACCATGAGTGAAAGCAGTCAAATGTAACTATCTTAATATTAGATAATTCACACATTAGGACATAAAATATTTACCGAGCAACTGAAAGCAGTAGTCATTTCTTAATTTTTTTGAAGAATATGAGATCAATGCAATTCAACACAGAGGGTGGAAGAAAGAATAGTACATTCTGCCTGAGAGTATAGTATATTTACAAATCCACAAATTCAACACAACAATGAGAAAAATCACAGTAAGAATGGAAGGGGATGACTGCACTTGCAGCTTTTGTGGAACTCAGATGTACCCAGGAAAGGACTAGATAAAATGGTGGTTAAAGTGTCAGAGTTGAAGGAACTTTCCTTACATTACAGCTTCCTTGGATAATGTTATTACAAGCTGCTAAGATAAATTTTGGAGAAGACCAGTGCAATTCTAGACTTCAGCTAACTTAAATTACATTGCCTATATTTTAATCCGAAACCAGCATTTACATCTCATACTAGAAGTGACGTATCATCACAGGGCATAACCTTTGGATTTTATCAATTATCTAGCGATTTTCTAGCTCAGGACTGTGCAAAATGCATTGACATTCATATTACTATAGATTCAAGTGGTATTTGCAACAGACAACTAAACCTAGAAGCAAAAGAATAACCTTTTATAAGAAATGTATAACACAGATGCACTGTAAACCAAATAAAAACTTACTAGAAGTATGCCACCGCTGTGGTTTTTCTCTGTTATGGAACCCAGACCTAAATAAACTGTTAAACACTTAGTGTAAAGGTATGCCAAACATTTCTCAGAACTTTCTTAAGGTCCCAACAAAGAATCAACCTTTTTTGCAAAATGAGGCCTAGGTTAAATATTTTATTTGGCTCCTCAAGATGGACTGAGAAGTTGGGCACTAGCTCCAGATCAGTTCTTGGACTCACATCAAACATTACCCTGTCATTTATCCAGTCAGTCAAAACAACGTTTTCCATCTAAACCTTTAATGTTTATGTCCTGAAAAACTGCTAATTGAATCCAGTTCTTGAAATCCATTTTTTAATCTATACCATCTAATTTAGAGATAATGAACAGAAGAGATAAGCATTATACAATGATTGCAGAATTAATCCTATAAATACTCAAGCCAAAACAGAAGACTGCTAGTTTCATACAGCCAAAGAAAATTAAGATTAAATAGCATTTGTCAGTTCGAGAATAAACTTTTAAAAACACTGGATATACAGATTCTTTTAATTCCAAACAGTTTTAGAATTCAAGAGCCCTCAAACTGCTTTTCCAATCAAAAAGGGTAATCAAAACCACGCAGAACACTCAAAACTATTCCTAGGCAAGAACTGACAACATGTCAGCTGAATTAATAAAATTCAATGTTTTTCCTAAAGATGCAAAGCTTCCATCCAACAAATGACCTTATGTGAGACCACTCACAAGTAGCAAAAGCATAAAGTACCTCAAGCATTTTTAACTCGAGAAATAGGCTGATGTTTCATACAAACTTCCAAGTAACAGAACTGGTACTCAGCAACTGCAAGAGCTGCAAACCCTGCAATAGTCCCTGGAAAGACAATTTTGCAGCATCCTGTGCTCTGCATATTCCCTTCCTGAAATATAACAAAAAAAAACCCTCAGAAACATTCCTTAAGATTGAACCTGCTTCTTTAGGGGGCTGACCACACAACCAAAACTCAGTATGCAGAACTACTGCCTATTCTTACTCACACTCCCCATAACATACTTACATTGTCACAGACACGATTTTATTGTATGCTTAAACCTTAACTAAAATAAAATAAATATGAAACAAAATAGAACGCCAAATCCAAAGGTGAAAGAGACAACTCCCTAAACAGCACTTTCCATGCTTTTACACAAGGCTACAGACCATTTTTAATGTTTCAAAGATAAGCTTAAGTCTGAGCGCTCACTGCTCACGAAAAAAAAAGTATTAAAGCACTGCATCAATAAAGCAATAACCTGAAGAGAAAGCTACAAAACACTCTGTAAAAACAAGGCAGCACTGTTCCATGCACCAGCCCCAGCTATGCTTATTTTAAGAGTTTTATTTCTAAGTGTAATACATAGACACTCACAAGTCTCCATGAAAACTAGATTACAAATTTAGTCCAAGTATTTCCAAAGTAAAACATAAGCAGATACCTTTTACTTTCCCTATAAAAATAACGTACTTTGAAAAATAAGTATGAAAGCACCCCTCTTTATCAGGCATTAAAACTGGAAATATTTCACATGCACCTAAAGTAAATATATCGCCTCTTTTAGTATTTTTTTAAACACATTTGTTTTGTATGCTGGTTAAATACACTATAGGCAGAAAAGAGTGTTTACAGTGTCATCTATTATTTTCTAACCGCTTACCTTCACGCACTGACACTTTAGAATACAAAATACCATTCATCTGCTGAGGGACTTACAACACTTTGAACGAGCTCTTTTCTTTAAAGTCTCCTGTAATTTTTTATTTATTTTTTTTTTTTCAAGAAAGCTCTAGCAGAACTTCGAAGATATTTTCTCTAAACCTATTTACTTGCGTTCTTACGCGGAAAAGAACATACTTTTAAGTATTGTAGAACAACTCATTTTCTTTCCCAGCACGCAGGTGAACAGTTTTTAGGGTATTTTAAAATATTAGAGGTCAAGTGGTCTTCTGAAAGAGGGCAGCACACGGCACGTTAACCAGACGAACTGTGCACAACCTTCACTGGGGAAGTCGGGTTAAAAAACAAAACAAATACACAACAACAAACAAAGAGATCAAAACAAAGAGTGTGACAGTTTCTTTCGAGTTTACGCCGAGGAGACGAAGGGGCGAACACACGTCGGGGTGCGGAGGAAGAGGAGCCGGTGCCCGAGGTTGGCACCGGCCGCTCCGGCTGCCCCTCGCCCGGCGCCCCCGGGGCTGAGGGGGCCCGGCCCGGCGCGTTGTTCCGGAGGCGCGGAGCCGGCGGCGGGGCAGGGAGGCGAGGGGAGGGAAGAGCTCACCGTCTCCTTCCCTCCCGAGGCCTGAGGGACTCCTCCGGCCCCAGGTTCAACCTCAAAGACACACGCAGGGAGCCCGCTCCCGCCCCTCCAGCTGGGCTCTGCTCGCCCCGCTCCCCCGGGGAGGCCGGGCTCCGCGCCCCCGGAGCCCCCGCCGCTCTTCGCTTCCTCCCTGCCGTCCTTCCCTCCCCCCTGCCCGGCCGGCGCCCCACCAGCCCCGCCAGGCCCCGGCGGAGCCTGCCCCGCTCAGCCTCACCTGTCAGTCGCAGCTTGACGGGCCCGTTCCGCCGGGCCCCTTGGTTGGACATGTCCCCGGCCGCTCCGCGGGCTCGGCGCTGCCTTGCCCGGGGCTCCCCCTGCCTCTGGGTCCGGGAAGGGAGACGGGGGGAGGGGAGGCGCTAATGGAGTCGGGCCGGGCGCTCAGGGCAGCGGCGGCCGCCGGAGGAGGAGGAGGAGGAGGAGGAGGAGGAGAAGCCCGGATGTGCCCAGCGTCGCCATGAGCGGGGCCGAGGAGGCGGAGGAGGAGGAGGCGGAGGAGGAGACGCGGCCGCCTTCCCCGCTTCCCTTCCCTCCGCTTCCCCGCCCCCTCGCCCGTGAGCCCGGGCGGCGAGCACAACAAAGCCGGGAACGGGGGCGCACGGCGGGCGGACAGACGGCCCGCCCCTGGGGGAGGCCGCCCCGCCGGGCAGGGAGAGTCCGCTGCAGCCGCTGCCGCCCCGCCTCAGGGTCTGCGGAGGGGGGAACCGCATCGAGGCCTAGGGCTCCCCTGAGGGGAGCTGAGGGGGGTCGGAGCGCGGGGGCGCACTGCCATGGCGGCAGAGGAGGGGTGAGGGAGAGGGGGTGGGAGGATGGTGGAGACGTTGTGGGGGAGTTGGGGCAGGAGAATCAAAGGTACAAACGGGACGCGGCCGCACGGGAGGGGACTCGAAGCCAGGCTGAAATGTGGGTAGTCCCGCTGGGAGTGTATTTCCATGAATAGGGTGTGACAGACCGGCCCTGGAAACTGTTAAACTTTGGACTGATTCACCGCTTATCTGCACTTTGTAGAGGTCAGCAGGCTGGTTCTGTGAACTGCCAGTCTCAAAATAATAAAAAATAAACGTTGCATCCACGCCATGTGGCCTAACCTGACTCCCATCCCGAAGGAGAGGTGACTCTCAGGAGTGTTCCCAGCGTTGCGGCACTTGCCGTGAGGGAGCTGGAGGGTGGGAAGAGCTCCCAGAAAAGCTATGGAGGATGAAGACTGAGCTGATAAACCACGCACCTATTCATACTAACAACCTTGCTAATACTCAGTATGTTTTGCACACAAGTCATTTGGTCATGTCCTTGCACTGGCTTCTTCCTGTTGAGGCAACCTGTGAAGTATTATCATATGGGTAGTCATAGATTCAGATCCAGTGTACGGGTCGGGAGACAAACACGGGATGAAGAGATGACCTGTACTTCACAGAGTTTATGATTTAGCTTCTACACAGCCCAGGAATTTTACTTTCTGAAGTTACATACACAGAACTGGGCTATAAGCATGTTTAGAGTGGTCCCACCCTGACAGAGCTCAGGACTTGGGCCTCATTAAATCAAATCTTGGGGTGAGGAACTGATTTGTTTCCCAACTGAAGGCCTTGGAAGTGGGATGTGGTTCTCAAAGCTTTCCTCCCTTAAAACGAGACCCCTCTCCACGGTGGGTATGTGTGGACTCGCATCTCCTTCCTCCCAATGTGTGCTTCCAGGTGGACATTTCCAGTGCTCCCTGCTGTGGTGGCACTGCTGCTCCAATGTCACTTCACCTGGGAGCGGAGGAGTCCTGGGATCAGGACCTGGGATCCCTCCCTGGCACAGGACTGTGTCTGTTGCCTGTGCAATCCAAAGCCAGCAGGCGCTGGAAACAAACCTTTCTTCGCTGCACAGCCAGGGCACAAGAGAAAATGCTGATTCATTGCTTACCTGCTATTCCAGGCAAAGAGAATTTGAAACAAGTCAAGACTAAACTTCATTTACTACAAAACACAATATATCTGCTGATTTCATGGCATATATGCTGCACTGAAACAGTGGAAAAGTTACTTTATAATAGTTATGTAAATTCACATACACGTCAAAGACATTCCAGGTGTCCTGATTCCTGCATTAAAAAAAAAAAAAAGAAAAATCAGCCTTCATAATTGAAGGTCATACTATTAAAGTTTCAGTCTGTTACAAATTCACATGGCCAGGTCATTATCCTTTTCTAAAACCAACTGTATAAGGCAAATGGCTGATGGTTTGCAAATATTGCAACATTATGTGGCCACTGCTGAACAGAATAGAAAAACAAAATATAGAGCCACTTTTCACATACTTAACATATTTCTAGGTTACTCCAGATTTTTCCTAACATGTGACAATTATTTGTTTCTGGAGCCTTGCAGTGTACTGTGCATTCAATAATTCTGATATAATTTGATGAAAGTATTTAATGTTATGTTAAACAGAATACTTTTGCTACATGATCTTTTTCTAATGGATAACTAGTGTGTCAGACATTAAGTGCGATGTTAATATTTAAAAAAAAAAAGCAACAAAAAAACCCTATTGGGATGAAATATACTATTTCATTCTTCAGTGGGTATATGAACATTTTAATGCTTTCATTAAAAGTGGTTTTTAAAGGTCATGAAATATAATTAGTTTCATACTGCTTTTCAGAAAGCAACTTGCTGAACTATAAATTTTTCTAAGATTTTTGGACAGGCTGCTCACCTTTCAGTGAAAATACTGTGATATATTGCAAGTGTTGGGGCACTAATTGACAGTTTGTGCATTTGAGTCACTATATAAAATGCACTGGCTGCAAGATTGCTGCTACTGTTGTGCATTTTTAAAAAAAAATGTGCAATATTTGGTTGTTTTGATTTGATTTATTTTTAAATACACCTACATGACTTGAGCTTTTTACTAATACATACAAAATGCATCAATGACACATAAGGAAGTCCTGTACAGTACTTATGTATTTAATAGGGTGAAAGAAGAGGGGCTTTAGCTCTCATTAGCATCTGCGGGCACACTACATGTTCCATTTAGGTCAGGACTATGTTTTCTCTTGACTAATGTCTGTAGAAATGACCTAGATCAGCTTGTGCTTGGATAGACAAACGTACCAGATGCAAACGGCTTGCTCCTTCCCTTCTGGCTTTGTATAAGCATCACAATGGCTGCACCTTGGACGTCCTACAAATGTTTCTGTCCTGTCGCATCTCCCAGTTCTGCAGGGCAATCAGGATTTTTATTCATTGCTCCCCTTCACGGAGGAGAGCTGCCAAGCAGAATTTAAGGGGAGCAGCTCACTGAGGGATCTGTGCAAGATCTGCAGTGAGCAGAGGTCAGGAAGCCTTGCAAAGTGCCAAGAACTGCAGGGAATGTAAGAGACCAAAGATACTGACAGTACCTGATGATTGAAAGCGCTGTTTTTCCAACAAAAGAATTCCACATGAGTATTATGACCCACCATTTCTTGTGCCAGTGCTGTCCCCCAAGTTCTCAAAATATTCTCAGATTGATGGAACAAATACCTCGCTGTTCCTGCTTTAGGTTTTAGAAGCCAACAACTGACAGTAAGTTTTGTCTATATGCAGTTCCATTTCAAGGGTGAGAAGAGGTTTCACGCTTTATAGTGCTGATCTTGTGAGGTAAGCAAGCAAATATCATCATTAACTGCTGACAAGTGATCCGTGTTTCACTCTGGGCTGATATCATTGAGCAACAAATCCTTTCAAGATGAGGTAGCTGCTCAGATCTGGAGGGAAGGGAGTGCCTTGCATCACCCCGCGGCTTGATTCTTGGATGACAGCCTCGCCGCTGGACTCAGGGAGTCCCATCCAGCCTCCTTCAGCCAGAAGTCAGCAACTGAGGCACAGTCTCAAGGGTTGGAGGAAATGTTTAGAAAAGGGGGAAGCTCAGGCATCTTTAGGACACCAACGTGGTTCGCGAGGAGTCCATAACAAAATAATTTAATAGTTGGTATCATGTAAGTGAAACTTTTGAAGAAGTATTTAGGAATACAAAAACTTCTTTTGTTCTGTGACTGCACAAAAAAGGGCTTTGATTTCTTGAATTTCCCAAGAGGAAGAAAAAGAAGGCTTTGCATTCCCAGGTATTTCTCAAAGGATTTAGTGGTTCTGGATACTGGGAATTGTGAACAAACATCTTTAACCAAATAGTGCTCATTTTCAGAAGGGGATAGTCCTAGTTAATATTTTGGAGTTGAGGTCCTCTTAAACGGAAGAATACACTGGAAACTCATTCTTCAGCATGTGGTATGTGTTCAAAGCAAATCACCATGTAAGAATTACATTCCATTTCTTTCTGTATAGAGGTTTAATCACACCACATTCCTTCAGCAGTAATGAGAGCTGGCCAGTGTTATATCACATTCTTCTCCAGCTTCTGTGATGATATCAAGAAAGCAAGAGAGTCCTGCCCCTATTGTTAAACTTTTGTGAGTAAATTAAAAGGTTGAAACTATTTTCCTGAGACATTTTTTAAATAAGGATACTTAAAATTATCTGGATTGTATTTCTCTCTACTAGTCTTCCTTTACTAAATTTCCCAGAGCCCATCGTGGTTGAATTATAGACACCACCCTTGGAGATTGTAGAGTTACAGACAGCGTTGATCCGAAGAGAAATACACCTCTGTTCCCTTTTTCTCTATGATGTATTTCCATTATATGTGCACCTGTTAATGCTAAGAGCCTATTTTTGCCATGTAATGGTGTAGTTCTGGAAAGAAAAGTATTACAGCAGTATACACATAGGCAGCCCCATTAAGATGTAAATTTATTAGGTCTGATTTAATCTGAAAATTTGAAATATTTACACAAGTCTCTTCCCTTTCTTATCATATCAGTTTTTTTCTTCTTTCGGTATAGCTTTGTTAATGTTGGCAAAAAAAAAAGGATAAATGAAAAAAAAATTGTGAAGAATGATGAACTTTTACGCCACCGGTGTTCCCTGCCTCTTTCTTAATTTGCCCAATTAACTCATTCCCTTGCAAAGCATTTCTGTTTATCACTTTGCAAAACATCATTTTAAAGAAGCCTTAGTTCGTTTGCCTGCCATGTACTTTTCACTCACAGGTACTGTGTGTCCCAAGCCAATTTCCACCATTAACAGCAAGGGTCTTCAAAGCAAGGACCTTCTCTTATCGTGATAATCCAGAGCCTAATAAAAAGTAGGCCTTATCTAAGTCGATGTCCCGACACACTACTCAGTAAAATCTAGTCATTAGACTAGGTTAGCAGCCTTGACCTGCTACATCAACATCTTTGCAACAGGCATCATTCTTCTGGTCTGCCTCTTTGGCAGGATTTTCTTCTAATCCTTCTCTAATCCATTCATAACTTCTTACTGTAGAAAAATACTTCCTAAATTCATTGCAGATCCATCACATTTTTGTCCTGTTCCTGAATGGAGTTCTGTCCTCCGCAAGGCTTTCTGTTACCTTTGCTGCCACTCTTCGTACAAAAGGATCAAACCCTACTGAAGTCATGTATAAGGTGCTCCTGTATTTCAGGAAGAAAGACTAGAAACCGATAGTTTCCCTTTGTGCAAGATTCCTTATTTCCCTTTGCAGATTGTGAAAATTATCAGACTGGAGCATTGTTTGCGCTGCTGGTGAACTGAACAAACTGCATTATAGTATTCCAATGCACATGTTTAAATATCTGGTTTAACTCCGTTGCTGTTACTGCTCAGAGACAAGGAGAGTTAACCCAGCAATGGAAGACATACCTATCAGAGTTATACGATGAAGAAACATGTCTAGACAGGGGCTCTGGTTCTCACTAAGACTCCCTTTGGCATGCAGAGACAATGTTTATGCAAGAGGTCAAGACTCAATCCATTTCTCAAGCTGGAGCTCGAGATGAAGCTTTTCAAGAGAAGAAACTAGGAAGGAAATCTCCACCCATATGCTGGCTACTGAAAAAGGGGACAGGAGCTTGGAGCAGCAGACACCATAGCCCTCTGAGACAGGATGTGTCTTGGGGAAATGATGTGTCTCTGAAGGGAAATGACTGCAGCTGTGGCTACAAAAAAATGCATGAGCTCCCATATCACAGGATTTTCCAGTGGTTAGTCACTAAGATAACTTCTAAGTCCATCCATCCAGAACAGATTAGTAAGTGATGCACAGATATTCCATGCAGTTCTTTAGCCATGTTATTTCCTCATCATGTCCTGCAGGACAGCACTATCCTAATGCAACTTCATAAGAAGAAGAAAAAAGGCAGATTTTAAAGAGACAGGCATTGAACATAGCTTAAATAGAAAATAGATGCATTGCATTTTATTACCAGCCAGAGGCAAAAATTCACTTTCTGAATGAGGTAAATCTATTGTGAGAAACCATGTCCTGGTGCTTGGGCAATTGCCTGGGTTACACCTGTGTTCCAGCCCTGTTGTCTAGCTCGAGTCAACACTGTTCTCTGCTGTTGGATATACAGTGTCCTCACAACCCATGACCCAATGACAGGCTTTGCATCACATTTTTAACAGCCTGGGACAAAGGGCAGAGCCTAGACTCAGTCTCTAAGCAGAGTGAAGTATCTTAGGCCTAAAAGATTTTCCCTGATTTGTCTTATGCGCAAAATAAGTAGGAATGCTGACTCGAAGTACAAAGTAGGTCTTCAAAAGCCCTGGGCCAAAAAGGTCTATTTCTGAAAAATATTTCCTTTAGTTGTTCATGATTTCCACTTATTTACCCATAAAATACAGACTCTTGGATGACTGGCTTTATCGAGCGCTTTGAGAGCTACATGCAAAGTATTGCAACTGAAATTGCTAAGGTTTCCTGAAGAACTACATGTTGCCTCATGCAACTGCTCTGCAGGACTTTCTCATGTTGCTTTGTGAACGAAACGACTGCAGAATCTCACCCTTAGATGTATTTGTCTGATATAAATAGGTTAATAAAAGGCCTCACAGAATAAGACAGTTAGAAACAGTCTCCTCTGAGTGACACGTATCAAGAATTTACTTTACTACTGTACTACAACATCTGTCTCCGGATATTGTCTAATTCAACTTGACATTGTGTATTTGTCCCAGCGGTACACGGCTTAGACAAATGAAGTGTTATTAGGAAGACTGTCAGCCCAAACAAGTATTTAAGAGAGTTGACATACAGCACTGTTTTTCAACCAGGCCATATTATTTAGCCACTAAATACCAAAGCTTCTCTAATCTTTCCTATCCCCCATGGCCCAGCATCAATTTGAAATAGCAATTCTGTTGTCTGCAAAAGATGAGCTGTAAAATCTCCTATATTGTAAGTCTCTCTGAGTCTTAATTATGCTGATACCGAAAGGAGGGTGCCACTGACAGCGATGCCTAAAGCTGACTCAGTCCTGCTGCCGTAAATTCACCCCACAGACACTGTTGAACAGGAGTGATACATTGGAAGGGAGCTGCCACGTTAAATCCATCTCTTGGTCTGCAGAGTGAATATTCTGCTTGGGCCACAGCCACTATCTACTGCTTTGGGAGAAGTAAAAAATGTTCTACGATGCACCTTCCATCCATGCAGCCAAGGAAAGCAGAGTTGTTTTCCTGACTCCCAAAAAAACTCCTGGAACATTATCTGATAATCCTTAACTTTGTCATAGTTAGCTTGTTCTTATCGGCCGTCATTACTTAGGTTGATAGAGGGATTAAAATATCATGATTCTAGCTTTACAGAATTGAGGTTTTCAGAAGAACCAATTTATCCCATTCCAACCTGAGGGACCATGGCTAAGAGAGACAAATACTGATAAAGGCAGGAAACAAAGCTGGCAACAGCTCCTCTGCCTGTCTAATGTGGGCAGAGACAGCAAGCCTCTCACGGCAGTGTAAATACTTTGAACTGCCCTCACCTGGTAGTTCTGATTTTCTGTGTTTCTTCAAGCAAGTGGAAGTTTTTCCATGTGCCTCATACAAGTTACTTCCAAAGATTTCCATTCAAGAGACATGATTAATTCCAGAAGATTTATCAAATTATAACATTATGGTGTACTTCTACAGGTAATTGAATCTGCAAGGTTCAAAGACAAAAATAGCTAATAAAGCCTTAACCCCACAAGATTATTATTTTCTGCAATAGGGAAGCAACCACTACAATTCAGAATGAGCCGTCATAATTTGTGCACACTGCATATACCCACTCGGTGTCGTGAATTACTGACAAGAACCCAGGCTAACTGGCTTTGGAAGCACTCTGCTTTGTCTTACATTAGCAAGTCTGTAGACATTTATAAACACCTTACGTGAATACTAAATCTATAAATAAGATCAATCATGACACAAAACCATTTGTATGTTCAATAAAGACAACAATCCCTCTTTTTTTTATCCAATTCCTAGCACTTTCTGAACTGCAGAAATACCAAATCCATCCTATAATCCGTACAAGCTTCTTTTGTGCTTTCTTATAACAGAATCACTCACAAGTCCACTGTGAAATCGATTTGAGAGTTATCTCTAAAATTATTTCATCCTAAAAATTATAAAGCAAGGTTGCATGCCAGATAAGAACAGCACAGATATTTAAGTAGGTTAGTGGGTCTAGTGAAGTGCTAAAAGTAACCTAAAGCAAAACCTGTCACCATGTGTCTTCAATCTTTCTTTTATTCCACTCTTGAAAATCTTTAAAACAGAACTGGAGGAAAGGTGTTTGTTTTTTTGTTGGCGAGTGATTTGTTTTTAGCAGTAGAATTCAGGGGCAATATATCTAATTAGGCAGTATGTCTAATAAAAGGTATGAGGTCTCAGTTCTGCAATAAGATGTAATCATCCACAAGCGGATGCGTCTAGCCCCTATGTGCATGTGCATTCACTCACTGACTGTAAAATTCAGGGTTTTTTGAACAAACGTCATCTCTCATTTGTTCTGCAAACTGCCTGGCACAGTTTGGTTGCTACAAATTTAACAAACATTTGGATTATATTGCTAAAAAGACATTATGTTCCAATTTGAGCCTAAAACAGTTGGTTGGCTATAAGGAAGTAAGTTAGTTCCCCATTTAGTTAAAACGTTTTGCATTGTGTTTTTTTTTTTGTTTGTAACTATGGCACAGTGAATTCTGTTGACAGCTGCAAATCCGCTGTGCAATACAGCAGATCAAATTTTGTGTTTTGCAGCAGTGTACGATATCTGCATATGCTATTGGTTATACTGAACAGAAAAGTTTTTAAAGGTGGTCTGGACAAAAGCTGGTTGCAGGAGTGGGCTAATCTTCTAATTTTTCTTAAGTAAATTATAGGATTATTTGCTATTAAAATGGGTTTTATTAGATATTATTATATTCCCCACTGTCAGTCTTCCTCAATCACCTTCGTTTTTCCTTTCTGACTTAATTTACATCTTGCATAGTTGTTACCGTTCCTCCTCTACTTACATTTTCCTTCTCTAATCCCTGTCTGGCCACAGCCTGCAGGTGTTGATATACACTTAAGTACAGATGGGGTAATAGCTTCAATTTTAGGAACTATATAAACCAATCTTTCTTCGCAGGAGAAAGATTCCTGCTTAATTCAAGACCAATTTTGTAAAGCAGTTCTTCAGCAATGGAATGTGGATGTCCTGTCTGTCCCATCCCCCTGGCCTTTATTTTCCTATATGGATAATGTTCTCTCTATTGTAAGTTATATGGACTGCAGCAATGTTTTTTTTTAGCCATTAGGGGAAAGGAAATGACATATGGAGAGAATTCAAGTCCCTCCTCATTCCTAGAGAGTCTATCCAGAAAGTTAGTATGCTGAGCTCTGTCCAAGTGTCGTTTCCTGCTCAGAATTGGGAAGGGGAGCTGGGGGCGGGAGGAGAGATGGAGACGTAACATTAAATTGCTGCTTCTGATTAACAACAACATTCTGCAAATGATTTCACAGTATTGCTTTGAACAGAATTGAACCTCCGCAGCCCAAATATGTGTAGCAATCCACTGATGAAAGAGCTATTTTTACATCTGTTTCATATAGTGGGTAAAAATGAAGTGATTTGGATGATGGAAATGTGCCTTGGAGATTATTCAAGATTTTCTGATAACTTTGTACATCCAATCTTCCACATGCCCACAGAGCACAGTTACATACTCCTGGTATTATAACGATTTTACCACTGTGAACCTATACACAAAGCAATCTTACAGAAAACAAATTAAGCAGCTTTCCACTTTTCATATATATAACTAAAAATCACACCTTCGAAAGATGACCCCATGATTTTCATTTCACATTGCAATGCAAATTGAGAAAGATATGAAATGAAATAGAACCTTCCTCATTATACTGCCTCTTTTGTTGAGCTCATAGGTGTAATCCAACCTCTTCGCAGTGAAATCAGTGCCATTGATTTTGCTTTTTAGCATGTCAGTCAACTGAAGCTCTCTTCCTGATGTATGATTTATGCATCACTTCTGGATTTGGCCCATTGTTTTTTTTAAATGTTAGCGCAACATTTTAATGTGGTCAAGCAAGTTCTGCCTAATAAGAATTATCAGGATTTTTCCCCACCCTGCTTTAATTTCCCTCCCCTCTCCTCGTACCTTTAAATCCCAACTTCACTTCCCTCCCACTAATGACACTCCCTAGAGCAGTGGGTGAACTGCAACCTGGAAACAGGCCACAGCTCTTCCACGAAATCTTCTGGCTTCTGCAGAAGAGCGTCCATTTCCTGGAGCCAGTCTGAGACAGACAGTGCTCCACAGTCAGAAACAGGACTGGAATCCAGTGACCCTTATTCCATATGAAGTGCTATGAAACTCATGGCAAATTAATTCTTTTGTAGCCATCTACATGCTGAGTTTCTGCCCGACTCGTATCAGTGCCATGCTAAGGATCAATCAGAAGGGGTTGTTTTCCAAACACAATGAATGACTTCTCACACTTGTAGCTTGAGTGTTCTTGTGAATGTTGGGTTTTTTTCCTTAAATTTACAATTGGGCGAGGTGTACCTTGCGCATTAAGAGGGATCACCTAATTCCTTCAGACTTTTCTCCTAATACGTTCCCCTGTAGATGAGTTAAGCTTAAGTTTTTAACTCGGGCCAAAGGGTTAATGTGTTTCCTATTAGGTTTTAAGTGAGAGTGCCAACGTTTTCCTCTCTAGGCCAAATATCATTAATTAAAATTAATCTTCATGACTGACTTCTGTTTTGATTAACAGTACTTCTTCCCCAAAATTGTACACACTTCCCAAAATTTAGACCTGTGCTTACATGTTATGTCATACCTTATCACAAAAGACATTGAATCCTGCTGGGATAATCCTATATTCAGCAAAAGGCTAATGGTGACCAGAGGTGCCATGGGCTAACTAGAGGTGTGGACATCATGATTCCCAGGCTCCAGGTTAATTCTACCAGCTACTTTCTGGACATCTGTGGATAACTTTCTTGTACTGCAGTTTGCTCTGCTGCAAAATAGATTTAGAAACAGAAGAGATCTGTGAAATGTTGTTGGCTAGTGAATTCCTTTTCCTGTAAACTTACAGCTGTTCATTTTTGCCGATATAACACTGTGTAGTTCTGTGCAATTTAAATCATTCTGTGTAGGGTGGCAGGAAGCAGCTCCACTTAAGAGAGTATTTCACAGTCTAAATCACAGTCAAATAAAGAATAGATTTTTCCTAATTTAACCATTTCTAGCTTTTCTAAACGTTTCTAGACAGGCTATTGAAGAACAGGACTGCAAAGCCTCTGTTCCTCTTTCAGAGCCCAGCATCTTTGGAAACAGCAAGTGGAAGCAATCACACCCACAGCATCTGCTAGCATCAGAATTTCAGAGGTGGTTACGTTCGCTGGGATGTTAGACTGAAATCTTGCCATCACTCCACAGATAAAATAGCATTAGCAACAACTGCATTCCAAGGCAGTTGATGTCAGCAGGGGTCTGTTATTGTTGCTCTCAGCACCAAGGAGTTGGCAGACCGACACACAGGCCACCAGATATTTACTCCAGCCCTTGTCCTGAATCAGGCATGTGCCAAATAAAGAAGGCTGGCTCTTAAATCTCGCTGGGCAACGCACAAAAAAAGCCCCAACCAACAAACCAAGAACAAGGAGCAGTAACAATTCTCCTCTCCCTTTTTTCTCCTACTACTTTAGGCTAGAGATGCAGCCTAATGGGTGACTGTGATCCTAACCTCAGAAATAGTTTGCATTTTCTTAGAATAAAGAGTGACTCACCCCAGTCACTTACTCATAATCACTGTAGATTGTTGCTTGTAGAAATACATGCTGCCAAGAACAAGGCTCATTGGTGGATAGGCTGAACACATTTTTCTTGGATAAAAAACAGAGTCTCGGTCCCCAGAAAGTTAATTATTAAGCCACTGAGGTGTCAGGCACTTAGAGAAGAATTTGTAATGTTCTATTATTAACTCAGTATATTAGGTAATTCTGAAACAAGTACTGCAGAAAAAAAAAGTAGACACAACACTCTTCAACAAGTGTTCTGTGTTCTCATCCCCTTTTCTATATACAGAGATAGAAGAGTCAAATTAACTGCATATATACTAAAAAGCAGTTAAAGTAAGGAGTTGTGTTTTAAAGTAACAAGACCCTGAGATACCATATTTAATCTGGTTAAATACCCGGGAATTAGCACATAAATATTTTCTGTAACTACAAGAGGTGCCCCGATAGATTTTGTCTCAGTATTTTCTCAATAGGAAAATAAAGTACATCATACCTGAGTGGTCCAGGCTGAATGAAACTCTGCATCAACCTCGTAGAAGCAAATGAGACTGTGTGGTTGCCTGTAGCACCCTCTACGGGAAGATGCAGTATTTTACAGAGTTAGAAATCTCAAGAACTCTGCTTCACAAGTCATTGCCCTTACAGACCTACAAACAAAGTATATGGAAGCAGTGATTTCACTTATGAAAGCTGACTTTTCATATCTGCTTTTAGATAGGTTAATTCTTTCAGTTCTCTACAAACAGTTACACATAAAATAGTGATTTAACACTGATGTTTTCAGGTGAAAGTTGGAGGTTTGACAACAAAGCAAAGGACACATGAGGCTTCACTGCAGATGCATAAAATCCCTATTTGGTTGGTTTAACCCCACCCCCCGAACATTAAAGGCTTTGGCATTGCAAGGCAGATGGTTCTCTCCCCTTTGCATGGGTAGCCCTAAGATAACACTGGAATGTGGTCCCAAGGGGGTTGCAGTATCTGTGGTGTTAGACTTGGGTTCTGCTCCTCCATCTGTCACTGCCTACAGCTTCTTCTGCAGGTGCTAGGTGCCACCTGCAGCCCCTCCCACAGGTACAGGAGGCAGGCAGGGCTGGGAACATGCCACAGCCGGGTCTCACCCTTCACTGCCAGCACAGGCACAAGGTCAGTAACACTGACATCAGGTCCTCAAATAGAGGATGCAATAGGTATTGATCTGAAAGCTTATTACTTGCTGCAGCTTTGTTTTGGGGTAAAGAAAAAACAGTTAAAGTGGTACACTCAAAAGTAAGAAGTAATCTTTAACCAGTTCAGGATACTGTGATTTTTGCAAGACTATCTTTTGTGACAAGTAAAATCTGCAACCCCCTGCTGATACACCAGTGACAGCAATGGCAGTGTCTCTGAGGCCATGTTCTGAGCTCGATGGAGGAAATCACATGGCTTCAACAGCCTAGCAGCAGCGTGCTCAGGATGGCGAGTTCACAAGCGAGTGTTCTGCAGGAAACATTGTTACTACTAACCATAAGAAGAGATATATGTGCAGACAGATTACCTGCTACCTTTTGTGACTTTTTCACCATCCACCAATACCTAAGATCCAAGCAAGTGGCTTGCACAGAGAGGTTCATCATCAGCCTCCAATCAGGGAGGGTACCATTTTTGCAAGCAAACATGAAATAGACTCAGTAAAGGAAGGGAGAGTAGCATCTTCCACATTAGCAATAACTCCTTTAAATAAGTCTTTAGGTAGCCGTACATGAGAATGGTAATCTAGACTTGGAAAGAACATCCTTTTTAGATCAAGTATTCTTAATGACGAATTTAGAGTTACACCTAAATGCATTTATATATGCATATGCACTTTAGAATAGACTTGAAAGCACACAAGCAGATCAATGTACGAGACCAAACCAATTCATTTATCGGGTTTACTTAGCAAAGTACAAGGGTGGTGGGTTTTTTTGTTGTTTGATTTTTTTTTTTTACCCTCCTCATGAAGAGGGGGGCAAAGGCTACAAGAACTCTGGGAGAATTGCTTACAGATTAGATTTTTTTCCCCCTACTTTCTATTAATAATTGAAAAGATACCTAAGATACAATACTGCATTGATATGTTATGTTTCAAATATAAGTCATGCTTGTGAGAAATCTAGCCAAGAAAAACTGACTTCTCCTTGCACCATCATAAAAGCTAGAAAAGCTCAAAGCCGAGTCAATTTAGTTATTCAGACAAATTGACTCCTGGGAGGTTCCAGTTAATGAAATAGCCCAATCCAAGTTTTTCCAAAAAGCTGGAAAACAGGACTACAGTTCTTCCTCTCTGACTACTACCCCCAGCTCCAAAACCCAACCCTGCACAACTACCTTAAGACACAGCGTAGGTTACTGTAAGTAACAATTTAGAAGCAGAGGGGCAATAGAGTCCAAGATGAGGCCTTCCTTTTTCCTCTTTGGAGCAGACAACTGCTTCAAAGCATTTCCTGTGCTCTATGCTAAGACTACCTGAACATATTTATAATTGGTTAACCACTGTACTTATACCTCCTCCACACTAATTACTTGCAGTTAAGTAGTGCTACTACAATCTTTAAATATTTCTCCAAAAAGGCAGAAGATAGTTTAGCTCAGTTATGAACAGGGTAGAAACTCATCAGATTTCCCTAAGAAATATCTAGAGAGCAGCAGCAATTCATTTGTTCTGCAGTAATAGACGGCTGCTATAAGCAGATGTCAGAGCTTGGGATGACCAAGCTGTTTCAAAGCCACCACCTTCAGAATTGAATCTCTCACGGTTTAGGCCCGCATCCTTGCCATTGTACATTTTAATTAAGTATACTTACCTTAGTCACCTATTAAGAGCAATTGACACAGTTCAATCTGATGTATTGATGTCACTTTATTGAACTTTAAACATAAATCCTCTTTAAAAGCCTACTCTGTATTGATTACAGCAATAGGTTATGTAGAATGTAATAGGTATGAAGAGGTTATGCACAGTAGTGGCTCATGCTTTGCGAGAAGTGGGTATTGCCCACTTGCATTCTTGTGCATGACAGGGACAGTAAGAGCCAGAAAAAGAATGAGTATTTACAGGTATATGTCAGAAAGCATGAAGTTTACAGTTAGAAATTCACATAATATGTACAGTTTTGAACTGTTCAAGTATGTTTCAGTTGGACAAAGTGCTACAGGTCACATAAAAAACACAGTAAAACCCAAGAGGAACTATTAAGACAAAGAGGCAGCAGTCATTTGTGTGCCAAACAACTTGCAGGTTGTTGCAGTATACGCAAGACCTAGAAGTTGAAAGTATCTGGAGCATTGCCCTGAATTTGGAAAGTGTAGCTGTCAGCAGTAGATTCTGGTACAACATTTTGGTCTTCCTCCTCCTAGAAGGAAAAGAAGAGTTTTGAAAGAGCAGTAGCATTTCAACCTAGTAGTCAGTGCTAGAATAGAAAATAAAAATGGAAAAAAAATAATCATCCTGCAGCCACTTACTTCTGCTGAGAAATATTTCTCAATCAGGGTGGATGAGGCTTTGTACACTTGTTCATTTTCATGTGACTGAAGAGCTTCAATTTTGTCTAGACCTCCACACTCCTCAATCATGAGGCAAAGTTTTTCAGTCTCATTAATCTTCTCAGCAGTCTGCAAGAGACGAGCATGGGATAACCTCAGGGAAGATGCATGTCACCAACTACTGGAGAACCATTAGCAACACCTAGGACAATAACCAAGTCTACTCCATCCACATACCAAGAAGATATTAGAAATAGCATCCAGAATAACTAGCACAGTTTTGCTGTCTTTAGCTGAGAGAAGATTCAGTAGGGGTTCAATGACACCAGCCTGAACGAGATACACGATCTGTTCAGTTGTTCCACCGCTTGTGTAGTTAGTCACAGCCCACACAGCTTCTTTTTGAGATTTGAAATCCCCCTATGAAAGTAAAAGCAGGGTATTTAAACACAAACAGCAGTAGCAATAGCAAGAGCCTCAACCTAGTAAATACAGTTTTTGTTTACCTTCCTGAGAATACCAATGAGATAAGGTACAAGACCGTGGTCCACAACTCGCTGAATTTGGTCCTGTCGTCCAGCAGTGATGTTGGACATTGTCCATGCTGCTTCTTTCTGAATGTTGTTTTTATGATGAGAAAGGAGACTTGGAAAGACAGATAGTGCTCCTGAGTCAATAACAATCTGCGTCTGCTCATCAGTACCGGTGACAATATTTCCTATGGCTCTTAATGAAGGAGTCTGAAACAAATATGAAATAGAACTTAAGAAAACAGGTATCATCTAATCTGTATTTGAACAAATACAGCCATACCTGATGCCCCTCTGCTCTAGCTTTCCCAGTTAACAGCATGATACGCTATGTACTGATGAGTTTTAAGCGCCTCCTTAGCATTATACCTGCAGACATTAAGCATGCCAAGACTGCACACCTTCCAAGGCCAATCTGCAAACAACTATCCATGGCAGAGCAGGAAAAACCATCTCCTAAGTGTTAATGCAGTTTTGTTATACTATATTATGTTGTGCACAGAGCCCACTTCAAACACTGTCCCTAGAATGAGGATTTGAACAGTAGTTTAGAGTTAAAAAGCAAGCTTTAAAAGATATTGACTACTGTGCTGGCCTGTGTGTTAAATCCAATGATTATGTAAAGAAGATTGATAGTCTTTAACAGCAATAGTCCGCGCCTCATGTGGGGCAGTCTCCAGGCAAGACAGAAGCTCAAAGTCTTACCCATGCAAAACCTGGAATAATCATCAGATTTACGTATGAAGAGAATAATTCAGTTACATGCACACTATTCTAACTGCAGTTTTATTCACAACTCAGATCAAGCAACAGCAATCTTCATGTCTGATAGCTTACCATTATTGGCAGTTCACTACATCCCAGGAGTTTCACAAGTTGTGGCACCAATCCTGTCTTCACTACAACTTCTATCCTGTCATTGGAACCATCTGTTAGATAGGAAAGTGCCCAGCATGTGTCTGCTAACACCTCACGATCGTCATGATGCAAGAGCCGAACAAGAGTTGGAAGAATCTGCTCAATAGCTTCTATGGGTGGCGCAGGATTCTTATTACGACACAGGTTTGAGAGGGTCCAGGTAACATTGCGTAAATATCCAGACTGCAAGAGTTGAAACAAATGGGTAGCAACTGTTTAGTTACTTGAGCTCTTTTGCTCACTTACTAGTAACTGTAACTTGAATTGTACTGCACACTTACAGCCAGAGAGGAGAGATCAGGAACAGCCAGTAGACTAAGCAGTGGTGTAATTGCACCAAATTTAATAACCAGATCTCTATAGGTAGAACCATCCCCTGAGAAAACAAGAAAAATAGCCAGGTGAAGACCAGACTAGAGGGATGTGTGCATACAGAATCATTATGTGTTAAAGGATGAATTCTTCTGCTTAAGAAGGGATAGATAAAATAAAAAGAAGTGAGAACGAAAGGACTACTGCCATGATTAAGTCATATGGCAAGCATGTGTTTTTCTAACTAAGCCATTGAGCTTAATTTTTTTTTCTGTTGGAAAAAGAGGTAATTTAGTGTATGTTTTTATAGAGCTTTTCTTAGAGTGCATTTTTAAGCACGGACTTGCATATTTCTTTGAAAACATATCTAAGCCTTACTACTAGAACAGAGCTCTTCCCACAATGTGGGACTTCAAATGCATTATAATAATTGGTTGCATGATTGGGTTCTACAGTATAATGCTGAAGGAATGTCAGACTGAATTATTCTATTGCAATGTACAGAAAGTGTCTTACAATCGAGTTTAAAAAAAAAAAAATCTAAGGACAAACTTGAAGAAAACTCCAATAAAACAAGGCTTTTGTTGTACTCATTTTCTGTGTGAGGATTCACTGCTCTCTGTAAGGCACAACTGTTGGAAACTATAATAATACAGCAAATGCAAATATTATAACTATATTATTAATTTTGACCAGTTTGTGTTTTTGTTTTTTTTTTTTTTTTTAAGAATAGCATCCAACACTGTCAAATCAAGTAATCCCACAAGGTGCATGAGAAACTTCAGTATATTATAATTTCACATCAGTAAGTAGCTGTTTTAAAGCAAGGAACACTGGATATCACATACACTATCATGTGAGCCATCTGGTTTCTCCCCTGTTCTAGTCAACACACAGAGCAGAGCTCATTGATAGGTCAAAACCATCAAGTAAGATATGTGAAAAAGCCCTATGTTGTAGCACTTATGTAGCTCTATCTAATCTGAATCGAAATATGGAAGCAATCCACGTAATGCAACCCACAGGTTGCCAGGTATTGCATGAGATATCTTATACCAGGTCTGAAGATGAAAAATTGTCCATACCATGTTCTAAGTTGCAGAGCATGTCTTTACTTGAGAAGCATTACAACAGAGTTCCCAAGAAGCTCAGCACGCTACATGACATGTCGGCAGTCATGTCCTCCTATGTTCAAGAAGGGAGCAAGTCTGAAAGTTGTGTAGCATATTGACATACCTGCAATATTGCCTAGCGCCCACACAGCCTGTTCACTGATGTGAGTATGGGGAGAAGCCAGTAGCGAAATAAAGGCTGGAATAGCCCCTCCATCTACTACGGCCTTTGTTTGTTCTGATGTGCCAGAAGCAATGTTGGTAAGTGCCCAGGCAGATTCAAACTGAATGGGGCTACAGTCTGCTCTACCCAAGAAGGAGACAAACTTTGGAATCAAACCAGCCCGAATTATGTTATCTATTGGGGGCTGCTTCTCTCTTGAGAGGAGTTTCCTATGGAGGAAGACAAACAAAAAGCATTATTTTTGCCTGCAGAGATCTGAACAACAGATTCCATTAATTAGTCTAAAGAGATTCATATTTAAAAGAAAAGGTTTAGCATTGCCTTAACATTCAGAAAAAGTGACACAACACAACATGGAGAAAATACAGACAAGCTGAACACGAGCTTCCTAAACCTCTGTTAACATTGTTTTTGGCATGTCTTCACTATATGAGAGGTTCTGTTCAGACTCTGAAATAAGGCAGACCTGCAGGAATCATAATACATCTGAACTGCTAGAGGTTTCTCAGCAGACAGGATAATGACTGCCAGAAGCAGCACTGCAGCAATATACAAGCTTGCTAAAGAAACTTTAGATTTGAAGCAGAAAGGAATATTTGGCGTACTTCAAACCCCAGCCATCCTGCTGTTCACATTATTCTAAAGTAGATCACTGCACTCAAATATTGTAGTCAAGTGTTAACACAGTTTAAATATATCTTATTCTGCTATAACCAAGGGGTTATTATTACCTTTACTCCTACAAGTCTGACATTGACTACTGTCCATTTTACTACCTCAAAACCACCAGAAAGTATTACTACTTCCTAGTGAATTTTTCAGGCATTTAAACATTCAAAAGCCACACTATTTCAAGAAAATTATGACTAAATTAAGTGTACCTAAACATTGTGTATAAGGCTGACTCAGGTTTTGAAAATACTGTCATAGCTGCTGCCGTAAGCAGACACTTACACTCATAAGCCAGTTCTTTTACCTTGCCTAGTTACTGGCTTGCACAGCTGAATTGGTTACCTCTAAACTCCTTACCTGGCAGCTTGAGTAGCCTGTAGCTGAAGCTCCATATTATTACTATTAACTCCTTTGACTATTTCTTCAACTGTCCAGTGTGCCAAAACCTGTACAATAAAAAGTTGCATGAACACTTTTTTGGGAGAGGCATGCGTCTTCATGACCACAGAGGCCTTCTACGCAATACTATGAATAGACTCCATTTTACTACCTCTTCCTTTGTCAAAAGATTATACCACTATGTGATACTACAAAACCTCATGAGCTACAGCTTTATCTACATTTGTCTGAACTACTGAAAGCTTTCTTTAATCAAGTGCTTCACACCACTATTACAGTAGGCTTAAACACAACTGGCTAAGCTCCATGTTAAGAGTGTTGCCCATTAGAGTTGGTAGTATAGACTTAAGCTGGTAATGTATATGTGGTAGCACTGTGTCCCACAGGAGAAGGGATTCATACTAGCGTGGCTGCATGAGCTCATATTGCAAGATCTCCAAGTGTGCCTGTTCCAAGCACCCACTTACCTGATTGCTCCTGTTTTCCTGAAGGGGAGAAGTAGCATCATCTGGTAAAGTGCTAACATTTCTTCTTTTAAGCATCTGGTCATCTTTCTTAGCTTTCCTCAGCTCTACATTGACTTCAATACGCCGCCTTCTCATTTCCTGGATAATATACATTCATAGTAAGTTCTTGGGTTTTACAACTCATGTTTAAAGAGATGAGGACTAGCTAAAATACTAAGTGCATCAAAATACTCACGGTAGTATCCTTTCCTTTGTTCTTGAATCTGTTCAAACGAGCTGATGCATTGGCATTCTCATTAGTAGACATCTTGCTTATTAGATTTGAGATACACAGATAAAAACAAGCCTGAAAACAACAAATAATAAACAGTAAGTTTATGCCACAAGAGTTAAGCTTAAAAACTAGGATCAATACTTGAGAATGAGACACACTTGCCCCTATTAGATACAATAACAGCCTCTATCTTGCTAGAAGATACTAGAGACATAAGAGTTATCTCTTTAAATGCCTAGGTGTTACAGCAAGCTCTAACATTAACACAAAAGCAGTAAACACACATATATCGTTTCATAACTCTTCCAACCACAAACATTATTGGAGTCATTGTTTTTAGGAACAAGCCTGACCTTCATACTTTAAAAACTACATACTTTAAAAACTGCTTTCACTGCGTCGTATCTATATCGCACAGGCACCCCACACAGTCCCACCCCAACTCCTTTTGATGGGAACAACGGGATACCGCACTGGAAACGTCCCCCGGGGGCCTTGCTGTGCCAGTGCAGCCAGCAGCACATAGTAGCAGCTACACCACTAACAGAGGCAGCCCCTGCATCTCAGGCAGATTTAAGGTGACCCACCGCATAAGGACAGCCTTCGTTTCGCCCACAACTCAGCCAGACCGTTCCAGGGCGTGCCAGCCCCACTCCAGGCAGCGGCCTGCCACCGCGGAGACCCGACAAGCTCCGCAGGGAGCCCCTCCCCCGTAGGGCCTGCCTCACCGCCGGCGGAGCCCAATCCCTTCTGAGAGACCCCCGTTGCCCCACACCCGGCTTCCCACGGCCCCAGGCTCCCCNNACCCGGCTCCCCACGGCCCCAGGCTCCCCCCGCCCCCGGGACCGGGCACCTCTGCCGCGGTCTCCGCGCACCGGCCGCCGTCCTGCGAGCACGCCGCCACTGCCCCCGCCCGCTCCGGGCGGCATTTAAATTTCCCGCGCCCTCGCCCTGCCATTGGCCCGTTCGAGCCATAGCAACCTCCTGATTGGCCCGTTTGAAATGCAGCCCGTCTCGCGATGCAGGGGAACGAATCTCCGCCCTGCTCCCGGAAGGGCTGACCAGACCTCACGTATTCGCGCACCCCGTCCCCGCCCCGGCACTACAACTCCCGGCATTCAACGCGCGGGAACATCCCCGCGCTCCCGCCGGAGCCTCTCGCCGGGAGGCGGCGCAAGGCATACCGGGAGTTGTAGTTTCGGGGGGCTCTGTGGGGGACGGCCCCGAAAGGCTAGCGGAAGGGCGGGCGGGGTTTGCACCCCTGGATGGGGTGAGAGAAGGGAGGCTGTCCGGCTCTGAGCGGTCTGAGGCAGTGACATGCCATGTCCTCAATTACAGACTAATTTCTACCTCAGTAACCGCCCGGTCACCACAGGCCTCTCCTGAGACTCCCTGTGTCATCTCCCAGAAGCGTGGCACACGGGAATTTAAAGAGAACGGGATGTGAGGTTGCAGTTTAAAGCAATTCAACAGCCATCAGGACAGATCAAAATTAAATCGTACAGAATAATAAGAAAAAAAGCATGCCTGCCCTTGTGGCATGCCCAGAAAATCGACAGATTCGGAATTGTTTCAGATGGGTTTGGCCTATTTACAAGGGATGGAATACAGAGGAACACCCTGTTTCACAAGAGGTATAATTCAAACCATAAAACCTGGGGGAAAAACATGTCTCTGCCAGCAACTCAAGCACTTTGAAGTCTTTAATGTGCAATTCAGGGCAGAGAAGTGTTAGAGTTGCACACTGATACATTGATGTGTTAAACCATTACATTAAATATTTATCCTGCTCTGCAGATGCACTCACTAGTTGACAAAGACGTCTGCAGAGGAGGAATTACCAGTAAGATTTTACATAGCTTGTTTTGGGCCTTACAGTTCTGACCTTCGTAAAAGAAAAACATCACAAAAACATTTAAGGAATAGTAGGGAAGTCAAGAGAAGAGAAAGCACTTGAGTCATAAATGGAGATACTGAAAAAGGACTAGTTTGACAGAAAAAAAAGCAGCTCAAAAATAGAAATCAAGGTAAGACACCTGGTGTGCAGAAGGATCGGAGGGCCAGCGTGAAGAGTCCACGGGCTCACAAATTGCTGGAGAGTCCGCGGTCTGGAGCAGCGTGACCTGGACGAAGGAGATGAGGAGGGTGCAGGGACAGGTGTTCCAGGGCAGGGAGGTGGCTGTCGGCCATTTGGAAACACGAGGTGGCTGCGTATGAGGGCAGGCCGATATGGGGTGAACATGCCTTGGGGTGGCAGGGCAGTGTCACAGCGTGAAGGGCCGTTACCAACAGGGAGGGTGACGAACAGAAGGGTGGAAGAGCGCTGCGGCTGAGGGAACTGCCACAGCGGAGGGTGCGCAAGAGGGAAAAAGGCCCGCGAGGGGAGGAAGACTCGTGAGGGGAGAAAGCCGAGTGTGGAGCCGGGGGGATGGAGCTAATGGCAGCGGAGGAGCCAGCGGGAGGGATGGGACAGTGGCACGAAGCCGGGAGGCCCGTGAGGGGAAGAGTCCCGGTGCGGGGGCGGCTGTGGCGCGAGCGGGTCCCCTGAGGAGGGCGCTAACGGCCGCCGCGCGCGACGCGCTGAGGCGGAGGGGCGGGGCTTCCCGCTCGCTCGCGGAGAGAACGTAAAAACGCCTTTGGGGGCGGAGCCAGCGCCGGCCGGGCGGGGCTCTTACAGTGCGGCAGTGGAAGCTTTTGCTGGGTGACCCAGTGGCCTAATGGATAAGGCATCAGCCTCCGGAGCTGGGGATTGTGGGTTCGAGTCCCATCTGGGTCGTACCGTACACGTTTTGTGGACCCGCGGTAGATCTAGCGCGGAGGTTGTGCGGCCGCGTAAGGCACAGCGCGTTATTATCGCCGACCCCACCAGGACCCCCGGCAATGCTTTTAGCCGCGCCGCTGACAGCGTCTGGGGCCGGTGGGGAAGACCCGGAGCGGAGCCAGCACCGCGCTCCGCCGCGGGGACGGCCTCAAATTCCCCCAGCCGCTCCCTCCGCAACCGCCGCCCTGTCAGCGGGGCGCCGGCACCGCGGCCCTTCCCAGGCGCCACCGAGCCCGCCGCCGTCGCCTCCCTCCTTCCCGCGGGGATCCTGAGGCAGCCGAGCGCCTCCGCCCGCCGCCCGTCTCTGGCGTGAGGCGGCCGGAGCGGGCATCGCCTGTAACCGCCGCAGGCTTGTGGCTGGTGAGTGTCCCCGGGAGCCCCGAGGAGGCGGTTGGCGGGCGGGCGGTTCTCCTCAGGCGCCGGTGCCGGGGCGGAGCTGAGGGCGGGCTGGCCGGAGCGCGGGGGCCGCCGTCTCCCGGCCGGGGTCGGGCCGTGGGGGCCCTCCACAGCCCTGGTGGTAAACGCGCAGGGGAACCCGAGCCTGCAAACCTGCAGCTGCCAGCACGGCCCTCTGCGGCCTCCCGGGCTAGGACGTGGCCACTGCCCCGGCGGTCCCCGTTTTCCTCAGAGCAGGGAGTCCTGCTCGGGAAGCTTCCCCCTTCTCCGCTGCTCCTGGCGTACCTGGAGCTTCTTGGACGGTAGAAACACTCCAAACGCTCCGACTGCCCTTCTAGTCAAAGTCCTGCCCAAGTACAGAGTCAGGAGAAACTCATTCACACAGACATAGTCATACATTAATATGGGTTGAGTTACACTACCAGCTAATTTAAACAGAAGACTCCCCGGAGCACAGAAGGTCTGCAGGACACTCGCGCATCCGTCCGTCCGTCCATCCATCCATCCTCAGCACAACCCTCAACAGCCGGAGTCTGTCACACCCCTGACTGCCCTCCTTGCCGCACGTACATGCACCGGCTGAGCAGGAGATGAGGCACACCAAGAACATACGAGCTCACCTCTGCCTCATCCTTAGTTTAAATTCCCATTTTCGCAGTAGCTGTGTTGGGATACTTTTGGAATGAAAATGTTTGAAGTAACAGGAAAATACGGATTAATAAATGCTGCAGTAAAAACACACCGAGTAACAGATGTGTTAAAATTTCATTTATTTTGAATCCTCTTCTGGCTCCTTTTCTGTGTCTTCACCCATAGCTGCTTGAGATAAAGCCCTGTAATTTTAAGACTTCTATTAAACTGCTTAATTGAGGCAGTACAAAACAAACAGTGTTTAAACTAGGCAATAGCTGGACAACATGACACAGGCAGGTTTTCTTTTGGGGACAGATTTTGGGGATGAGTTTCAGGAGCTGTGATGTAGTGATTTTACAGGGTTTTTAAATTGTTTGTCACACCTTAAAGGCACAAATGAGCTCACTAACTCTCATGACAGTTATCAACTAGTGAGATAAACTGTCACAATGGAGATCTTGTCTAGCAATAAGGTCACCCATTTTGGTTGGGAACATAGGAATAAGCCTACTTAATTCAGTAATCCGAATCAGAGTTGGCTTGTTGTGTGAAAATTTTCGGAGTTCTTTGTGTTAGCAAATACAGATTTAAAAATAAAGCTTTATCTGGGTTCAGCAGAGCTTTCCCTTGGACTGGACAGTAACTTCTACATTTTTCAGTCTGAAAAGAATCACTGGAAAGGGTTCCTAAAACTAAAAGAGGAGATTACCAGCTGCATAACTGGAGGGGGCCAGAAATACTGAAATATGTTTCATCATAAAGCACATCCTGTACAGAAGCTGAGTCGCAGCGGTGATTCCAGCATCTATCAAGCGCACTTTATAATGTAGTTCCCCACGTCCAGTAAAACCGTATTTGTTCTGTATGATTTTCTCTACAAAATGCCATAGGAAGCAAGACCCTCCCATAAAATAAAAATCTGTTGCTAAAGACACATATCTGTATGTTATTCACATAAACACAGGTGACTGGAGGCAGTACAGACGGGCGTATATATGGGAAGGGGGTGTCCTAGGCAGGGGTAGTGGGAGGCTAGCGGGGACGGCAGCAGCTTGGTCTTGCTCCAGTGGGTTGTCCAGTGAGTGATTCCTGTTTCCCCTAAGGCTGCCTCTCATTAGCATGAACTGGGGGAAGGGCATAAAAGACTCCAGTTCATTTTGTGTCTGGAAAAACTTTACTTCAAAATGACAACCAAAGTGTTCTGGCTCCTCTGCTTTGTCATTAGATCATCTTCCAGCTCAGTGGCCGGTAAGTTGCTAACATTCAAAGCGGGGCTGGGGCATATTTGCCTTTGGTATCAGGGGAGGCTAAACACATTACTACGAATTCTTGTCTGAGCAGCCCTCTTCAGCTGTAGTCTTTTCAGCAAGCGGTAGCAGTAATCACATAAGGGCTCAAGAAAGAAACATTTCAACATGTTTTGTGGGATGGGAATGTAAATTGCAATATTTGATTTGTCAGCATTTGAAAGAATTAAGAACACCTGCCAAAAGCAGGCAGTTAGCTGGTGCCGTGAATCCTGCAAGCCATCATTCTGCAATAGAAGTTTGACTTGCTTCTGCATATGGGATTTTTTTTTTATTTGTATGTGACCTTTCCCTTTGAGTCTCTTTCCCCTTACCTGTAAACTTCAGATTTCTAATTTATTTCAGCATGCTCTGTGCTGTCACATGTGCCTGCAGCAAGCTGTCCTAAACAGGTTTTTTTTTTTAATTTTTTTTTAGTACCTCATTGATGTACAGAAATAAGACATACTTCTATTCCATTGGGAAGGAGAAGTCCAGGAGCTGATTGTGTTGCAGTTGTATTTCTTAGGTTGCAAGGGCTAGACGGGAATATGCTGGCATAGGGGAATGAATCTCAAGGTCCTGAATGGATTGTGTAGAGAAAAATGAACTAATTCTTGTTACAATCCATAACTGAGAAGGCATGATAAACTGGTAGAAAAGTATACTTATAAAACCAAGTCCAAAACACCTGTTCAGAGTTTGCAGCTTCATATTGAAACATCTCCAGCATACCCTTGCCTGCCTATTGCTTTCTTTAGCTTGGACTTCTTCCACCCCTTTCTTCATGGACATTCTTTTGACTTTACGTGTGGCCAGCCCAAATATCAGGGAATCTTTCCCATGACAGCAGCTGGTGAGAGCAAAGGGGCAGAAGTGGCAAGGTCAGCAGTTGAGTCAGTTATAGAAGATAAACCAGGACGTTGTTCATCTGCGTATGTCAAATATCTCTTTTCACATAAGGAGTTAGGATCAGCCTCCTACACGATGCTAACCACAGACAGCGAACACCCAGACAGCGGCTGTGTGTGGGTGAACTGTTTTAAAACTCTGCTTAAAGGCACGCAGTGAAGGACTAAAGTAAAAGGAAGATGAACTGCAAGAAGAAATTTCTCTCTTCCCAGGCTAAATGGAAAGTCATTTTGCTTTGTGAGGTCCAAGTGATCAAGGTGAAGGTATAAACGAAGGCCTAGGTGACTGTCCAGCTTGCGTGAACAATGTCATTAAGCCTTTCCATTTTTCACTAGATTCCCAGACACTTCCTCTTTTTCTCAACCCTTGTCCTCTCAAATTAAGAAAAGCCTTGAAATAATTGTTACTCAGCAGCAATAGCCCAGCTACCAGGCTACGGCACTGCTACTATACAGCTCTGTAGTGCAAAAGTCAGAGACCCAAAACTGTGGATAAACATCTTTTCAGTAGCATTCAAAGCCCAAAGCCGCTGAAGAGTCCAGATGACATTGTCAATAAGGCATCCCACGGATGGGAAAACCAAATAGTTCTGTTGTCATGGTCTTTTAAACAAGCATCCCAAATGGCAATGTGAACCTTGTTTCCTCAGATGCTCCCTGGAGATTCAGGCTTTTGAGAAAAGGGTTTGTTTATAAGTCATGTTTTTAATTTGCAACAATAATAAAGTAAAAATGCAAATCTCCTGTGTTTTGCTCACACAGCTGCACTCTGTACTGGGCCTTCCATGTTCGAGTACAGAAGAATGAGGAGTTCTGCTATATTTGATCTGTTGAACTATTTATTGGTTATATTGTCTTACTGTTGAAGGCCTCACTTACAGACTAGAGCCTCAAATCAGCCAGGCACTTCCCATTCAGAAGCACATGGAATAAAAAAATTAAAACGCTAATTCACTCTCTCCTTTTTTTTTTGTTTGTAGGATCCCTGCCCTATGCCGAGAAAGCCAGTCAGACTCTCAGCAAAGATGCTTATAGTTCAGCAGCCGCTGCTCCTGGCCACCTCAAACTGCCAGCCTGGGGCACCAGCGGCACCAGGGAGAATCACACGGAACGCTGGCTTCTGCCTCCCACCGACCTGCAGCGGCCAAAACCTCCCGAAATCACCTCCCTCTCATCAGACAAAAAGAAATGCACCAAGCCTTCTCTAGAAAACAGCACCGGGCTGAGGAAACACCTCTTGCGGTATGGAGGGGCCCTGCCTCTGGAGAGCCCGACTGAGGGGCCTTCTCCTGCCTCCTTTGACTTCAACCAGGCAAACAGAAAGCACGTGGACAGACGGCTGGCCGAGGCTGCCAACAGCGTGTCGGCTCACTTCCATCACGCAGCATCTTCCTACCAAAAGATGACAGTGGAGGCTTATCCTTTTCCAGACCCTGGAGCAGTGGAGTCAGATGATCCTAACACACTGGATCACTTCAACCGACCACACAAGATAGTGCCCTATAAACACACTGATCCTTTCAAGAAGGTCACCAAACCCTCCTGGGTCACCAACCGCCAGTCATCCAGCTTCCCGTACCACTTCAGTGCGCTGAAGAAAGGTAAGGGGAGAGCCTGCTCCGGCAAGGGATAGCCTGAGCTTTCCAAAGGTTGGGTGGCCTAATTTGTATGGAATATCCCGAAAGGGCGCGTTGCTGTCCCTCAGCCTATGTGCCTGTTCTAGATGGCGATAAGGAGAAGGCATGTCTGACTGAGTGCAGGAAAGAGAGAGACGAAGTGGAGGCCTACTGCGCGAGTGAATTCGGTAAGTTGTATCCTCCAGGAACCACACAAAGCAGAGGCTGCTTTTGTTCATCTACTACTGACATTTCACTTCTGCTTCTAAGACATCGTTTCACTGAGTATGTTAAATAATTATTAAGTACATTAAAAGGACCCATCACAGCTCTTTACAAATGTACTATGACAAACAGTACCAAGTCTCACATTACCCTTTCCCTACCTTGGGCTAGTATTGCTCTTTTTTCTGTTTCCTCTACTTTCCGTTCCTGGGAGGAAGACAATGGTCCTGGTGCTGGTCAACGGAACTGAAAAGACCAATTGTTTTAGATACTCTAAGATTAAACATTGTAGCTGTGTTACTTCTTACTATTTAGAACAAATTTGTGATTTTGGGGGCTGAAGTTTCAAATGAAAATAAAATGGAGAACCAAACAAAAATAGAACCGTGATCCTCTCGGTAGAGAGGATTCTCCTTGAAGTTCCTTAGGACTCAGTGTCTGTAGTCGTGTCCAAGTTGATGGACCTAAAGCTGGTAGAAAATAGCCTGGCATTTTTGAACTGTTTAAGAGCAAGCGTTTTCTGACTGAAATCTTGCCTTGTGCATACAAAGTTGTGAAATAGATACCAACTTTTTCTCACAGTATTTTAAGAGATAAGCAAAATACATGCCTAGTGGTAACAGATGTTTCCATTTGTAGAATATAAACACGTTATGAGACATCTGTTTTCTCTAAATGGAGAAGTCAGGAAGTGCTTTCTACAAATGCTATATTTTTTATTTTGTACCACTTTCATGCATTCCTGTCAAACACAGGCCTTACAGCGACCCGACCTTTGTACATTTCAGCCTTTAACGCTCATCTCTTAAATTGAAAAAGACAGGTAGGCAAAATACGGTCTGAGCAACACATCAGCCAAGGTTCCATCACAGTGATCAGAGAGAGCTTTTCAGTTCTTTACATTTGCAGTGCTGATTAAGGAATAAATGACTGAATCAAAGTTCTGACTCAGTGAGGCGAGTGTAACGCCAGTTACAGAAGTCCTCCTTGCCTTACCTGCCTAAAACCTTTGCTGTTTTCCGATTCCTGCAGTCAGCTCAGCACTTGTCAAAACCAGAAACTGGGTGGACAGCGTGAAGCAATTGTCTGAGCGTACAACGTGGCCTAACTGGTGCCCTCCCCTCTTGGTATGACAAGGGCCTTTTCTTTCCAAAGCTGAAGCGTTTCATTAGCAGGGTAGCTTTGGACTTCATTGTGAAGTTTTAAATTTGAAAATTTTACTTTGTTAGGTAAGTATGTCCACTTTCTATATATCAGGATGGAAAACAGTACAAAAATCATCACTTTCGAAACATTTTACAAACTTCACTAAGAAACATTTCAGACCTGTAAAGCGCAAGTTAGCAACTCAACAGGTACTAAGGTGATGTCCTCATTGTGATTATTTGAAACAAATCCTGCTTTCAAGACTGCCCACTACTGAGCCAAAGGATTTCTGCTGAGACTTACTTTACAGCACTTTAAATGAGAGCCTTCGCACATACCCTGAGTTGCCACCAAGATATGTCATCTGACGCTTGCTTTTTTTTCCCCCCCTCCCTTAAACCAGCAGTGAACGGAATTGTTTATAACATGGACAGACTGGGGAATGGAGTCCACTTGATTACGCTTTTGGTAAACAGCGATGGATTATACAAGATGAGTCGCCTGTATATTACTCCTGATGGCTTCTTCTTTCGAGTTCACATTCTAGTTGTGGATACTTTAAACTGCAGTAAACCATGTCTGGACTTTAAACTTGGTAAATAATTCCAGCTAAATCTATTCCACTGTATCTCTTGCATGCAGTGCAATTTTAGTCTGCCCTAGTTTTAATAGGCTTATCCTGGGTTGTTGTGGTATTATGAAAAAGCCAAAAAAAAAGAAAAAGGTATTTACTCTTAAACTGGAGGGCTTTTTCCCTCCCAGTTTCTCTAAATTTTTAGAAGAGAACCAAGTGTGTGAAGAAGTCAGGTAGCAGCACAGTCCTTTCTTAACCTTATCCAGTTCCCAAAAGATTGCAAGTTTTCAGGATTGCAAAAAAGATTTAAGCAGGCGCTTAAGCTGATGTCTTTGTAAGTAGTCCACTTTTCCTTCTAAGTGGAAGTTCATCGAATACCAGTATTTTCCCCAAAAAGCTTCTAATTGCAATACGACACAGTAAATCATTATTTCTGTGCAAGCACAACCCACAGGCACAACCCACAAGTCCCACCGATGTTCAGTGTGCTGCTGTACTAAGCCACACGTTCATGTATTTCTGCAGGGTACAACTTCACATCTATTCATAAATCTGTCGCCCTTCTAGCGAGTAGCGAATGAATCCATGCTTTCTTCATGGCACAGAAGTATCCTTTATTTTGCAGGCAGCAGATACATTGTGATGGGTCAGCTCTACCACAAGAGACGACAGATCCCTGCAAACCTGCTGCAGTTCCTGCGTGGGCACCTGAGGCCAGGAGACGGCTTGCTTAGAAGCAGCAGCAGCTACGTCAAGAGATTCAACAGGAAGAGGAATCGCAAAGTGCAAGCGGCTCACACTAAATGTAGATAAGGCTCCAATAACCTCCCTCCATCTAAGACGCAGGCAGCAGCAGAATTCACCTCCCAGAATAAACACTACCAGAATGTTTTGACTAGGTACCCATACATTGTGAAGTTCAGCACAAAAATCAGTCTAGGGAGTGTTAACTGGTCATGAATTTGCTCCAGCGGTTGTCAGAGGTTATTATTGCCTCCCCTGCTGTAATGTACCCCGATAATCTGTAGTAATTGTAAAGTAAAACTCTGGAGGCGTTGTTCCAGGTACACGAGAAGTAACTGCACTTTCAGACCCTTAACCTTAAACAAATGTTCGACGATACCATCTAACCATAGCTTTATCTATGGAGGGTGGCCATTGTGTTTTCACACAATTCTGCCTAAAGTATTACATGCAGTTGCTTCAAAAGAAACCAGCAAAACTAAGTATCATTTGTATTGATTTGGTATCCTCAAACATGTCCATACAACTTTTAAGAATTACATCATTCTTCAAACAGAGCTGGATTTTCACATGAAGCGTACAAAACAGCTGTGTAATTATTTGAGTATACGAATACACTAACTGAAAGCAAATCATGTAACTGCACAACACAAATGCCCAATTAGGCTTACAAATAACTGCACAAGTTCATGCCAAGGAATGCAAAACAAGCATGGAATTGCACGCACATTTTGTATGCCTGGTTACACTGTCAATTCCTTAAAAGTTCAGTCCTAGAACTGTGTACGGAATGTCATTTTCCCATGAGAAATACTAGCAAGTTTGTACGTGCACATCAGTAAAGTTACTTTTTGAATCAAAGATACGATCTTTTAGTACCTTTAATGCGGTGGGATGTAAGAACCTATGAAACATCTGCAAAGGGGGTCTTAATGTTGGCTGTTCCAAGAGTCAATATTCACAGATCCCAAGTCTTTACAGGGAAAGTTCTGAAAGATCCCAAAGGATTACGCAGATTAAACAATGGCATCTCATTGTTTGACGAGTCTGATGGGGATTTTAAGATACATATTTATATGAAAAAAAAAGGAAAATGCAGTTTAGCTTAATATACATACAGTGGTATATATGATGGGACTTGGAACAGGAAGCAGTGGCTTTTAAAAGCATTTTCTGTTTTGAAGCAAAGGGAGTTCTAACACAGATCTACCTCATACACGTCTGCAGCTCGATTCAGTGTCACTGAAAATCTACAGAGTGGCGGAGGGGCGATAAGGCACACAGGATGAAGTATTTCTTGATACAGAATAGGAGCCAAATACCAAGAGCAAACATGATACGCTTTGGGACCCAGAAGACTGTTACTATAGGACAAGTCTACTCATAGCTCATGTCCACCTAAAAACTATACTGTCTCACTTTTGTTACGTGGAAGATTTCGCATGGAGCGCAGCACACCTAGATGGAATCTTCCTGAGAGATTTTGAGGGGGCTTTTGATTTGGCAGAAGGACTGTTCCTGGCAATGAATCAAAGCACTGGGGTGGACGGGGAGGGACCGGAGAAGGAAGGAGGAAGGGTTACATGTGCATCTCAAGTTTCCTTGTTTCTATTTTCAACTGAGGTCCAGGGACTAACCAGCAAGTCCTACAGTCAGCCGTTTACCCAGAACAGCAATTAAACACCCTTCCCCACCCCCAAGACATTACTGTAATCTAAAACAGGCAAAATGTGGGTACAAAAATAACATCCATGGCTAGATCTCATTTTGATTGCGTCTCGGAAGAGATTAATAGTATAGCAGTGCTAATGACATCGACAACCCCAGTGAAATGCCAGTAACCGACACACGAGACCTGCACCCCTCTCAGACACAGCTATTGCTCTAGAAACAAGCCCGAAGAGCAATTTATTCTGTGTTCTCTTTTCGCCTAACAAAGTCATCTTACCTTTCCTTTCTTGCTTGGAAGGTCACTCCTTAAAATGTGATCGCAACAGCTGAGCACCGAGACACTGTATTTCACAGCCCAACTGAAACACGGCTGAAGCAGGAGCGTAACGACTGTTCTTACAAGGCTTATCGGATGCTAATTAACGTGCTCAAGAAAAAAAATTCCTAGATCAAGTGGATTTCCACAATCCTGCACTCGCTATTACAAAAACCTCACGGCATTTACGACACTGAAAAGAAGATGGCGCTTTGATGCAATAGCTGCCTCCGTAATTTTGATACATTATAGTTCATTTTTGATACCTTACATCATTTTTTCCCCAGCAGGATAAGCATGAAAATTCTGCAGCCAATACAGAGAGATCCAGGTGTACAGGAATATTGTCGTCTTCCTGGGGTTAACTCACAGCTTTTGGGTAAGACCAACGTTTTATTCTGCTTTAAATCCCCATTAGCTTTTGCAGGAACTATATCTAGACCAACGATAATTGCTTCAAATTTGTTTGAGGAGACAAAGAGACAATCAAGTCAGTATAGCTCACGTTACCAAAATCTGAGTTACAATATATGACCATTTTGAAACAAATGTTGCAATAATTCATAAAAATACAGAGAGGACAACTGAACAGAGATCACAAATCCTATGAACTTACCATGCTTTTAAGGAAGGTGGGCATTAATTACAAGACTGATATATTTTCAGTAACACTATTAAACTATTAAAGAAAACCAGTAATAAATCAAAAGTACCGCCTCAGCCTACTCAGTGGCAGTTGAAAACACTAAAAAAGGCTCTCAGCACGATTAAATGGTAGGTATAGATTATTTCCCTAATCAACCTGATTCCCTGGCAATTATATATAATCTGGCAAAGCCAAGACCTGTGTATGATTAACATTATCAAATGTTTCATTAGAAACACCACCAAATCAATGTCAAACACATTACTTTATTTGTCTAGGATGAGGTGTCCTATAAGGTACAAAAAAGTACTCTTCAGTTTGCCACAATTTGTTAAAAACATAGCAATCTATTGCCTACAGGTAGGAAAGTTTTAAACGATGTCATGTATGTATTTATATATGAATAAATAGTACAGAAATACTGTGAAGTTTTGACGAGATGCAGGATATGTTCGAATGCTGTTCAAAGTTGAGATTTTTCCTTTTTGCATTAAAACCACAATGCATACAATATGCAGCATTTTTTTTAAACGTCAAAGGACAACATAACCTAAATGCAACCACTCTTCTTCAACTTTAAGAAGCATAAATGTATTATTGTTTTCACATTGAACAATTATTAATTTTCACATAGAGGTTAAGTGACAACATTTGTATGTACAAAAAACCACGGGTTTTTATTAGATAAAGTTATCCCAGAAGAACCTGTACACCTGAGCCTGGAAGTGTAAGAAAGTGTGGTCAGTAGCAACATCTTTTTAAGAAAAAAAACAACAGAAGAGGTTCTTGCATAGCAAGGTGTGAGGTTAAACCCAAAAGGAGCTTATCCGTCAATCGGGTAAATCCCAGATCGCTGCAGAACAGAAGTTAAGTGTGAATTAGTGCAAAAGCTTGTCACACGGGTGGAGAGCCGCACACAAACCATGGCCGAGAACTACAGACGGGCAACATCAGCAAGTCATTCAGATACGCGACGGGGAAGTGATAGATCGGAAAGAAACAGCAACGTCATCTGCAATTGGCATCTTCTCCTGACTCCAGTTTATCCCTCGGAGCAGCACTCCTCGGACAGGACACAGCGGAGCAGTCCAGAGCCTTTCCCAGCCAGAATTACACTCGGTACTTTACATTCCTAGAGTGCTTGGCAAAATATCACCTAATCCAGCGGTGGGCAGTGACATTTCACAAAATACTTCCTACCACGTTATTGGTTACAGTAATTTTGGCACCACTGCAGCAATTTTATAAAGGGATAACAGCTGCTCAAGAACGAAACGTAGTAAATGCTACCTTTGGAGCAAGATAAAGTCAGATCTCCCTGGCCACTTCCCTCCCCTAGCACTTGAAATATCCAAACAGATCCCCAAAGCGTTACAAACGTATTCGCGCGCACTCAAAGACACCTACATCTGTGGGGAGAACAATTATCTCCATTTATTTTGTTTCATATACATCCATATTTTGAATTTTAATACAAAAGAAAAAAATTAGAATCTGACAAATGTTTACAAACAAGATACCTTCAAATAGATTTTACTCGTTTCAGTCTGGTGCAGAGTAAATGACAAATTGTACTGTTATATTCAAGGCAACAGAGTCTGTAGTCCATGACCACTTAGCCCAACTTTTATGCAAGCTTAATTGTTTTCATCTACCATGAATGATAAACTCATTGTTGATTCCCAGTTGTGTGTGTGTGCACATGTGTACATAGCAGCTCCTTTCATAGAAAGAAAAGACACCTAGAGGTCTTCTTGTACTTTTACCTACAGGAATCATGTTAAGATACAGAATGGATTACATGTGACCGGGGCTGGATTTTATAAGAAAAAATAATTAGCTGACAAATGAGGGCAGCAATAAAAAAGCGTCTTTTTTGCAACAATAAATAAATACAGTCAAAGTTTTCTGTGTGGACTTTAAACCAGCTTCTTCACTGAAGAACAGACGTGGCATTTCCATGGAGTTAAACGTGACCCCATTTACTGTATCTTTTTTCTTGCTCTCTTTCTCTCTCTCCTTCAACAAAACAAAGTTTTCCTGCTTCTGCCACAATAGTACAACAATTTGATCTTGACAAGAAAGTGGTGCTGCTGATTTTTATTTCTTTGTCCTTTGGACAAAATAAGCCAAGAATATAATTTGACTGTTGTGACCAATAAAAACGCAGTTTACATCGAGTCTCGTCAGGATAACCTGACTAAAAACATCTGGCTTCTTAATTAAAAATTTTCAGACAACCAGATTCTTGCTCGTGTGTTAGGTTAACACGCTGAACTCTAAGAAGCTGTAGACTGCAGTTTGTTGTTATGGGACCTGCAGAATACAGAAGAAAGTGAAGAATTAAGCACCCTTCATGTTGGAGAACACAGTTGCCACAAAGGCGTTGCCAAGGGTAAATCACAAGGAGGGAATTACCACCATGTTGCTTCCATTTATTTTTTTCCCCTTCAGAAAAAAAAAGAACACTTAAAAGAATTCTCTCTGAATTTTAAGAACATTTTCTCCTACAGTATACAAATATTTCGGTACTTTTAAAATGCAGTGTGTCACTGGAATATTCCAAGATGCCTGAAATCAGTTTTACTCTCATATTTACATAACAGTAGTCCATAAAAAAAGAAGACATTTTAAATTGTGACTATTTATAATAACATATACTTTGCTTAAACTTATTCAAGAAGTCTTTGGATTAACTTAATAGAAAAAACTGAACAGGCATGTTAAAAAAAAAAAAAATCACATTTTTGCTAATCAGAGTTCAGCAAAACTCCTCTTTGACATTCACAGTTTTATTAGTGACTGAAAATAAAACAATAAAATACATGGTTTCCAAAATGTATTTTTCATTTTTCGCAATACAGTATTCGAGGAATGGGACAGTTCTGTTGTTAATACAGTTATGTTTACCGGCACGGGTTTGCCGGTAACAAAAGCCAAAAACTCAACAACATTTACTTTTTAGACAAATGATCTGGATTTTTAGGGCAGTTTAATGTCATTGAATTGTACAATAAAACAAAGTGACCCCAACATCCAGTTTTGACTCCAGTTAAAAAGTTCAGACTAAAGATATCACAATCTGCAAGACAAGAAAGAACATGGATGGTATAAATGAAAAACAGTAACAATAAGACGCAGCAAAGAAATCAGCGTGCAAGCAGTGAGTGCTGGATAACCAGCTAAAGCAAGACGACGGAAACATGAGTTGAAAACTACCTGATAAAAATCATTAATACAGTATTAAATCGGAAAGAAAAATGCTGGACTAATTTATTTGATCCCATCCCTTCTTATCAATCCTACTCTCGTTGCATGTAGAAAACCAGACAGCTTCTACAACGACGGATACAAGGCGAAGCTTTCCATTTAGTTAATTACAGATGGATCTAATCTGCACGAATCTCTTAGAGCAGCAGCCTGCTACAGTCTTCACTCTTACAGTCAGACGGACAAAGGTAACCCCTGCACATACACAATTTCTGAGTGACGCTGACAGGCACCCAGCAGTTGTGACTCAGTTGATGCCGGAATACACCAGTGATACTGGAGAAATCCATATACTCCATTACTGGTGTGAGTAAGCCGGGTTTAGGAACAGCTGTACGAAATACCACATCATAATCTGGCTGGTGCCGTACAACTCCCCTGTGCGGGCCACCAGACAGAATCGGCAAGAAAAAGAAAAAAACTGTAGTAAAGTTGCATATTCTTTTTCTTTAGGGAAATACTCTACTCGATTCTTCGACAGAAAAACATTATTAAAAAAAAAGTTTAATTTTAAATAGTTAATTTTGAATTGTCTTCAGTTTTCCGTATCTTACTTTAAACTTTACTTTTTCCCCCGTTTCAAATATGGTAAATCATAAAAAGATGAGAGAAGGTAGTAAAAATTATTTTAATTTCATTAGATTATAAACCTCATGGAAGGATTGTCTCTAGCATCTGAAGTATTCAGTGCACAGCAGAACATGATCAGAACAACGCAAATGCAGTATCTGTCCTGATCAGAAAGGAGTCTCGGGAAGTTTTCTGCAGCAATGACTTAAAAGTGTCATTCAAAAATCATTTATGATACTACCCCAATTTGCATCTAACAACTCACTTTGAACAAACATTGCATAGTAATCTCCATAAAATCATATTTAAGCCTTAATTTTGATGGAAAATGACAGCTGGCTATTACAGAACAGATTTTTTTTTTTTTTTCCCCCCTTTAAAAGAAAAGCTGTTGTCCAGGAAAGCGCATGGAGAGGCGGATCCCTGTATGAATGCAAGGGAAGCTCACAAAAGCATTAAGGAGATTTTAGGGGACAACAGAACATCAGGATGAAGAGAAGATGAGGAAGACTTCAGCTTACCTGCTTGCCTTAAATCCTTTTAGTTTCTGTACAAAGAATGATTCGAGAACTTCTGCACATTGGTAAAAAGGGGAGTCGCTTGGATTGTAGTAACGACAGTTATCAAAAATTTTGGTCATATCTGCCACAAACTCCGTGACCTTTTTGTAGTAACGTTTCAGTATTCTTTCTTCCATGGTGGCAAGGTCTTTAAAGAAACCAAAGATTATTAAAATGAGACATTTTCATCCTGAACAGAAGCTCGCATTGTGAGACTGTGGGAAGCAAAGCCTATCTCGGTTAGTTGCTTTTCCGGGAATGCTGGTTGTGAGGTGCTGACACCAGCAGGTCTCCTTCAGAATAAACACTTACACGTGGATATGTTGTGTGCAGCTAAAGTAAAATGCAAGTATCAAAACAACACTGGAAGACCTGGGTCTTTGGAGGAAGCTATTTGCTTTTTCTGAAGAAATTA
>VYZM01004702.1:769714-793282 GCA_013398915.1 Dromas ardeola | reverse complement strand
CAGACAAATCTGGATTCAGTCACTTGCACTTTATTTTCCCTACAGCCCTCACTGAGACCGAGTCCTACGTGTACGTGTTACGGGTATCGAAACCTTCTGATTATTTATTTGAATTCCTGATTTGCTTTGAATGAATGACCAGTTCTCATGGGCATGCGCACGTTACCTCATGGCACAGATGAAAGACTTCACGTGCAGGATCATGCAAAATGCCAGTGCTCCCATTCTGACTAGACACACTAAATGAGACTGGAATGGTGAAGTAAGCAGTGATTGTCCTATTTTAATGCAAATGTAAATTAAAAAGAGGAAGAGGAACGAGACCTACCAATTATAAATGTAGCTGTCTAAATGTATAGTGGCACTTTTAGCTGGAAAAACAATGACCTGCCCTTGGAAAATGCCCTTAAAATGCTTACTTTGAAATGCCAGTAATGCCAGAATGTGTGAAAACAAACGCAGACGGGCCCGGATTACCCAGCATATTTTACATATATTTACTTGTATACTTAGAAGTTTATTTTCCTGCTAGTTAAGTCAGAAAGGGCTAAATACACTTTTGTTTACTTGATTCAACCATCATATGCTTAATTACATTATTATTTGAGCTTTCCTTATAAGCTTTAACCCATCAATTATGGAGTAGGCGCTGTTTAGCGTTTTCATAACGGCACAATCCAAAACCTTGGAACAGAAAAGGAGACAATTTCTAAGCAAAATACCATTTTCAGTCACCATAATACAATTTTGCCAAGATACCAAATTTAACTTTCCTATTTGTAGGATCAATAAGGAGTAGGTGGGAAAGATCAAATGATACACCAGCTCTCACTTAGACATATGAAAAGTTATTGGCTCAATAACCGGAAGGAAAGGAATAACACTTAGCAACACCATTTCTGGCAGAAGGTAGATTTTCCCAAGAGGTTTCACATTCACGTGCTCACCTAGCTTATTCCTAGCTAATTGCCAAGGTCTAATGAGATCAGAGTAAAACACTGTAAAGCTGCAGCATCTCCTCTTCCACTTCCCCCCACATACACAACGTTTGAATCAATTCTTCTTCATATAGCTCTAAAGCCAAATTACATATAGCATGAAATTTAGTATACTATCAAGTCGGATGAAGATAATTTTAAACTCCACCTTCAGTTGCACGTCACACTTAACTGTATTAGCACCGTGTCCTCCTCAAACTCCAGAGTACGTAACTCCCCCCCCCTCTTTGTAGGAGGAACTGATGCACAGACAGAACAAACCCAAGCAAAGCAAAACATAGGAAAATTGTCCTCTTGAAATAAATACAGTAATTTAAAAACAAGAATTCTATCCTACTGCTGAACTGAATTTCCCATTTTATACGTTAGTCCAACAGTATTTAGGGTTAAGAAGTTAGCCTAGAAGTAGATATATTAACCCTCATGAGCTTCTAAATATATCAATGAGAAATCACATTGTTTCATCTGCCTAATTGCAAAAACTGTGTATTCTGCAAAAAGTATCTTTAAGATGCCTAGGATGGAAATGGTCAGCAGGTAATTAATGTGATATTCAAAAAGCCAAATCCACTCACTCACGCTATTGCTCAGAAACACTTACCCATCGGTTCTTTAATGACACCATAATAATCTGGTGCATCATTGGGATCTACTGGTTCTAGGAACGGCCATGCCATCTTGTGAGCCTGTCAGAGAACAAGATATAATTTAAAAAAAAAAAAATTAAGTTAAGTTTGCAATATTATTAGCTAAATATTTTCATTATACTTTTATCTCTTGGGGTCTGGCGATGAATTTAGGCAAGAAGTGCAGCATTATATGAAAAAGTAACTAGTTCTCATCTGATGTCTGGGTGAAGTTTTAAATTTTAAAGCTCAATGCCAATGACCAAGTAGTTGGTCTTCAAAACAGGAAACAACGCGAAATTCAGGCGTAACAGGAAACTGTGCTAAACAGGCTGCATAGAAAAGCATGCAGTTGATTTACTGAGTGTGCTTGGCTCTTCACACCTAGAAATCGGGCACTGTTTTCACTTCCAAGTACTCTAAAATTAATTTGTTTTCATAAGTGTCTGCAAAATACAGGACAATGCAAAATACTGCTCTTTGAGGATTTCTGTTACCACACAATTATTTTACCAAAATTCTTAAAACTTCTTCACAGCTGTAGCAGCAAAGGCGTATCTGGGAGTGACGGATAAACCAGAAATACACTGTAACAGACAGTGAGGTAATCCTTATTATCAGGATGCCATCGTTTACGTGCTGATAATGACTTTCTGTGGGAACACTCTTGAAATCTACTAACTCTGAGATTAGAGAAACATAGACCAGAAAACACAGAAAACTAATCTGAGAACAGAACATTGCACCTTCTACATGCTGTGCAGTGAGGCTACCGCTCCGCCTTTTTGGTATTAAAGTAAACCTGCTTCCTTTAAAAGCCTTCCACTGAAGAGATTGCTAAGTTTCACTAATTCAGAAGCAGTGATATACTGCTCTTTGAGGATTTCTGTTACCACACAATTATTTTACCAAAATTCTTAAAACTTCTTCACAGCTGTAGCAGCAAAGGCGTATCTGGGAGTGACGGATAAACCAGAAATACACTGTAACAGACAGTATTGTAAATATTCCTCAGCACAATAATACCAACCAAGTTTGCAGCGACACAGTGGCATTTCTCACAAAAAAAAAAAAGCTTTGCTATTTCCTTTTTATAAAGTCTCAAAATTACTAGAAGAGAAATCAAAACCTACTCCCTAGGTATGTCCTACCCAGTAAATCACTCCGCTTTGCTGCAATCCTTATTCTCACCTGTAAGGAACGTAGTACTCTTCTTAAACCTTCATAATCTTTATCAGTTAGTGGACTGAGCACAGTCATGGCATCTTCTGTGGACTGACATTGCGGACACACATACTCATCAATAAGATCTGCCTCGCTTTGTAAAATGCCAACACAGCGCCCGTGATACCAGTTCTGACATCGGTCGCAGCCAATGTAAAATCTGCAAGAGCCAAAACAATGTTAGTGACTTGATCTATGGAATATAAAGGTCACATTTAAATACATAAACCTGCAATCCCCTGCACACAAGCAGATACTTGGCATGATTAAATACAACAGCGTAACGTGGTATTTCAGACTGACAAATTCTAATCACACTATTCAAACTGCTTTTGTATTTGCAAACAAGGTAAATTACAGACCATTTCAAAATTAGTTTCTAAATCTTATACTACGCACTTTCAAGCAATCAAGATTTCAAAAGTCATTCCTCTGCTTTAGAGTTGAAAGGAACAGTGTAATGCCAGAAGTCTCACCCAACCAATATTCCAAAATAATTCAAGATACATTTTGTGCAAACTGGACTACAACTAGGGCTCGTTTCACTCTGTACAGACATTTTTCAAATGGAAGCTTCAGTCTTGTAACTGAATACAGGAGGGGTATTCCATGACACAAAGCCTTATAGTACAAGATACCGACCACATACCCCCATACGAAAATTATACTTTCTATCCAGATCAGACTAAAGCACATAAAATTCCACTAAATACTACATTTGTCATTTAATCTTTCTAAACATCCCTTGTTAAAGAAAAAAAATTATATAAAAATCATTCCCAATTTAAAGTACATGGTTTCTTTAAAAAAACAAACACAAAACCATAACAAACAAAAACCAACACATTTCCACCACCCTGAAAACTTCACTTTTCCTAAACATTTACTGTATAGAAACATTTTGGAGAGGAAGACAATTACTGAAAAGCAATCTGTATTACAAACGAATACAACATATGCAGAATAACTTCTTTTTTGCTTTGTAAGGAACAGGTAACCACAGTCAGAGCAGTTTGCTACCTAAACATTAAATAAGAGGTTCTTATCAGAACTCACTGTGACTCATCATAAGGTGTTCTGCAGATACAGTACAATTCCTCACTGCTGCCCTCTTGTGCCCGTTTACAATCATTACAGATGTACACATCCATTTTCTTAGCCTCCTTTTCTGTGATGCCAACACATTCTCCATGATACCAGTTAGTACAAAGATCACAGCCAATATAGAACCTAAAAGTATTCACAATGAAAATGACAATGTAATTGTCATTTCAAATGGCATGGCACTTTTCCCTGCATTTCTCTCTGATGCACTTTCTCGCTGGCCTATTTTCTTCAATTTTCCGTCTCTCTTTCCCTGCTCCCTAACATTCTAGCCTTACAAACTAACATCTCATGCTGCAGCTATACTGTCAGTAAGGTCACTTGGGTCAATTTTAAATTGTCAGTTCATTAAAATGCACATCAATATGTAACCAGACTTTTGACAAAACTGGGCTGAAAATGTATGTCTCCGATGTGTGTGTGAAAAACTGTAAAAGGCACAAAAAGACAAGGCCAAAGAAAAAGATTTACATTTTCAAAACCGTAGCTCAAAAGCCACTGAAACGTTTCCTTAAGATTTGAAAATGTAGGTCTCAGTTAATTTAAAAAACAAAAGCAAAGCGCAAACACCAACTAGGAGTTACAAGTATACTACGAAGAACATGCATACCAGCCATGTGTAGAATACATATTGGTATAACATGATACGAATGAAAATTGGGTCAGGACGTGGTTGTCATAATTTTTTGGGGGGGGCGCACTAAAAAACAGATATTAAACTACTCAAAATTGCAACAAATTATAATGTGGACCTTTCTTCAGAGAATAATGTCTACTCTCAGACACAGCTGTGTGACGGAACCAGATATGGTATGACACAAAGTGAAGGGAACCAGGTACAGAATCATGGGAATGGGACCTTGCACAGAATGATGTGACAAAACTGTAAAATATTATGCAAGGATGTTTGACATTTTGTGCATGGATACCTCAAAACATACCTATGACTAGTGACAATCAACCAGATGGGCGAAGTTACACATCCATTCTCTCTGCCTAAGCAAAAGCAAGCTGACTCAGAACCTCCATCCTCCTAAATTTTGGCGACTGCCAACCAGGTGCTGCTGTAGGAATTCCTGCCCCCAGCCTGCAAGCACCACCCGCTAGACACTGCACACCAGCAACAGCACAGAAGCTAGCACATGCTCCACAAAACAACCATCTCTAATTTCTTGGGCCTCTGCATACATCCCGGATACTCAGATCCTCCCTTTTCTCTTAATTCTCAGTCAAACAAATCCTAAAAAAAAAATAAGTATTATCATAGAACCCAACCTTCCATAAAGAATGGACAGATATGGCTCCTTCTGACAACTATCACCTGCGATTCAGGCCCTGTCCTCTTGCCAAGAGGGACCACGTTTGTTTGCTCCTGGTGATCTGGAAGCACATTTATGCCTGGGCGTAGACGCTGAACCTTGGCACCAGAACGTGGAACGGGCGCCACACGATGCTTTAACAAATAAGTTGGAATCTAAGTAGGAATCTTAGAAGGATACCCTTACTGACCACCCTCGAAACCAGCATGAGCAAATCCCCACAGCCCTGGAGTATCACAAACGAGAACTAAATGTAAAAGATTTGCAATAAAATACACAACAGAATGACTTTTGAGGCTTTACTGCATCCTAAAAGATGCATAGGATATTCATAAGATACCACAAATTAGCTTTTCAAGCAGCACATCTATCTTTTCCGAACTAGAAGAGAGACATCAGCACAAAGAGGAGTATCTGATGCCTATATATATATGAAAATAAAAAAAATGTTTATCAGAAAACAGTTTTAAAACTTGACTAATTCCTTTCCAAATAGTGAAAGGATAATGTAGTTCAACAGTACAATCATGGTTTTTAAGAACATAAAATTTAGAATTCATAAAAAGCAAAGCAGCTGAACGGAATCATATTGCTAAGGATACTATAAGTTATTAACATTTCATTTTCTTGAAGTTTTTATTCCATGCATTTAAGCACAGTTCTTGATTCAGGCCTCCAAAACTCACTCTATGACCACATTTCTCATCAGCTTACTCACATGCCCACTGGTGCCAGAGTGAGTCTGATGAATCCTTTTGCTCACAGAATTTGTTCATCTCATTTTAGTTTTGTGACAGTTCTATTGCCTACTAACAGGAGCAGCAGTAATACAGACCTGTGTTTGGTATCACAACCAAATGAGAACAGGGTATCCTCCTAAGTTTACGGGGTGACAGAAAGCCTAACGCAATGTTCTTACTTGAAGTGAGATAGGTGACATCCCTTAGAATTAATAGTGAATTAACAACAGCATCAGAAACCTGCTGTTTCTACATTGACAGCAGCACAGAGAGCTGTGCCATTTCCCACACTGGTGTAATGGTCAGAGCTACTGAACAGCCAAGGTGAAAAAACCCCGTACACCTCAATTTCATTAAAAAAAAAAAACAAAAAAACAACTAAAAAAATAAAAGGCTAGAAGGAACCTCAAGAGATCCTCTAGTCCTGGCCCTAAACTTGGAATGAAGAACCCTTACGGGAGTGAAAGCACTACTCCACCTCTACCGTTTCTTTCTGTTATCAGCATTTAGACCACCACCAAAAGGCACTAATTAATACTCTTTGATATTGTCACTTGTTGAGTAGATACATACTCACTTGGAATTGGTGTGAAGTCAAATTTATTTACATACATCTCTATACAGCTATCAGATGTTAACCATTGCTAATTACTGATGTTAGTCACTTCTATCTTAAGCAGAACTGCGTAACACTATCCTCTGCAATCCACTCAATCTTCCGCTCCAGCACCTACGAAATTTCTTCACAAACTTTGTACATAGTGTAAATATTTTTCCTCATTCACAGTCAGAATCAAACTACAGAGAACTGCAGTTTTCACTTTGTCAAATGCTTACATATTCTTTTTTTATCAACCCTGGGATGTAAATTGTAACACACAGAAAACATTTCTACCTGAAACATTGTCCAAAGTGAACTGCACTCCAGTAACTTGGAAGCCCCTTTACTGTCTACTGACTTACAAAAAAAAAGTGATTTATTGGAAGACGGTACCAAAGCTATTTCTAAAGAACATCAGCTACTTGTTCACCAGAAATTGCTCAAACCAAATTGTCACTTGCTTCCGAGGCAGAGGCAAAACGGCAAAAAGAAAGAATAACAGAGAGGAGGAAAAAAGAAAAAGAGTATGTGCATGTGAGACAGAAAGGTCATACAATGGAAACATGCAAACAAGTAGAAATATAAGTCATGTACATTAATAGTATAAATCAAGTATGTTAATAGTTTTGTAACTGCTAGTGGAAAACAGAGGCTTTATTCTTTATACCTTAGTGATCACTGCAATAACATCTGATACTCTAGCTCCGATTCTAGCACTACCTTGCACTAACAGCTAAACACTAAAGCTAAAGCTAGGAATACACAGGAGAAGGCTATGGCATTCGTTACTCACTTAGACTCATCGTAAGGCGTTTTACAGATGCAGTAAAGCTTTGTGTCCTTCTTTGTTTCCTTTGAGGTAGTAGAAATCATTTTCTTTTTCTTGGACTTGGAAGCTGACGAATCTTTCTCCTCATCTCGCTTTCTCTTCTGGGAGGATACTGGCATTGGGACGATGGTGGAGGAGGAGGAGGTGACGCCGGCTGTGTGTTGCGGTGGTGGTGGCGGTGGTGGCAGTGGTGGCGGCGGCGGCGGTGGTGCAGCGGCTGCAGCTGCGGCTGCTGCGGCTGCTGCTGCCGCGGCAGCTGCCTGGGCTTTTTCTTTTTCTTTCTTAATTTTAGTCAAGTCTTTCTTTAGCTCCTCCTGAAGTATATTAAATGAATAAATAGAGAGGGAGGGACTTCATATGATTATTCCAGGACAGGATTAAAATCCAGACATAAATCCCACTGCTTAACCAAAAGAAAATAATTAAAGCCATTTAAATATGCAATTTTTAAAATGTGCTTAACCTACAATTCACGTAATATTAAGGGATGACACTCTTAGCCTACTATGACCCATTGGCTGTAATTTATTAGAAGCTGTTTCAGGAAACAAGGCAATTTCAGTCCAGATGAAACCCAAGAAGCGTAAAAAGGACATATACTAGCTTTGCAGAGATCCACGCATCCACAATGGGAACTTCTTCCTGTATGTTTCTTTAAAAGCTCACTGAGCAAACAGATATATTAAAAATTAACACAGAAATGTTCTCCCCAGCTTAAAATCAAATTAGTCTTTGAGAATAACTGTCCTTACCTGCACTTCAATTTGTAGATCTTTGTCCAGAAGTGCTCTTTTTTTCAGTATTTCGGCTTTCAGCTGTTCTTTATGCTTGAAAAGCAGAGCTGAGAGCTTAGTAGCATTCTGTTTACTGCGCTTCTGTTCTACACTCTCTTCTCGTTTTCGTTTCTTAGCTGCCTGTTTTTCTTCTTTGTCTATCTTATCCAGAATATATTTCATCACTTGGTTGCACACAATCATTCTGGGGAAGAAATAAAGGAAAAGTACGTTGTGCTGAGCTGCCTATTTATCCCCAGTTGAGAATGCAGAACCACTTAATTCTCCAGTCTCTGCAAGTTGCAAGCTAAATTACTAAATTTCTTAAGATGTACAAGGTAAATTTAGTAACACACATTGCTCCCACTCACACTTATTTACAAGAACACCGCTGGGAGAGATCACGCCCCTAGTCAGGCTCAAGAGGGCCAGTCCCAATTTCATTTAACTGATCATTCCTCCCTTTCCCCTACAAAACTCCAAACAAAGCTTAGGCTTCAGTACGATGAGAGTTATTTTCACTCGGTTCAGTTTCCACAAACACGTTTGAAAGAACTGGATATTGTTTATTCTGATGTGGGATGAGAGCAAGCTGGAAGCCTGTAACAACTTCTAAAACATTTATTTCCACCCTCCAGTGACCACCAAATATTACTAAGTTTTTGTGTTTTGGCATAAGGACTGATTTTTCAGTGCATCGAATTCACTATAAAACAGTTCCCAGTTTCTTCACTAATGACAACTCAGGTTTATTTTTTCATCTGCTTGTTTTACAGTGCAGTATAAATCTCTTTTCCTGCTCTCTTGTTCTGCAATTTTCCTTTATTTTGCTTTATGTTTCAATCAGAAAGTGAACGTATTTTGGTTCTTCTGAATCTACTTTTCCCTTCCCATTCTATTTCAAACCCACTAGAAAACAATGTTTCTCGTTGCCAGAGTGACCGTGAAAAATAACCCCCATTGACATATGAGCTGAAAGCAAACAACAAAACAGCAATAGCCAAGGCAAGTAGCTGCTGTTAACTCTGTAGTCTTAGGTCCACACATACTGTCTTTTGATATACGTCTGTATTTTGATGACAATGTAATATGCTTGCTGCTTTGTAGGCCTGTACAATTTTGTTTACTTTGCTCTTGTACAATTTTGTTTACTTCGCTCTTTTTACCTGAACTGTATCTACTTGGTTTAGACTGTTTTTTCACCAGGAAAGATAGCCCAACTCCATTTTTTGGAGAAGAAAAGAAAACGAGTGAGAAGGAAAAACAGCTGTACCATGAAGCAAGCTAGTTAGAACTCTTCTGGACACCCTTAAATGAAGAGTATGACAATACCTCTTATTCTTTATGCAATTGTGACCACCAGGTGAGTAGCACCTAGTGACACTGTTGTAATCGACAAAGTCTGTACTCTGATTTGATGATCAAAATTTTATAGAAAACATTATTCTTTTTTTTACTGACAACACACACGCTTGCGATTATTCAACTGAAGCAACTGCATGAGTGAAAAGGAGTCAAAATAACTCAAGACAAATGACAAACACTCCAGATCTGTGTTTAGCAGCTTCAAGCATAAAATCTCCTTTTTTGTCGAATAGCACTATCTTCCAATTCTTCAACTCCTTCTGTAGAGTGGGATGTACAGTGGACAAGAATGGAAATAAACTGCCATGATAAAGGATAAACAAAACCCAGGCTTTTCTGCAAGAGAACCATTAATTCTCTATTCTGTGCTCCTTTAAGGATGTTTTGTACCTTGAATTTAAAAACTGCGGCCAGCTCCAAACACATGCAATACAACATTTCACTTTAAAAACATATAATCAAAATAAAATTGAGAACATACAGGATTCAATTACTTAAAGTTAAGAACATCATTATGAAAGTTACTTTAGAGTGTTACTTTAACTAATTTTAAAATAGCAAGATTTCTTTAAGCAGATTTTTTACAAACCAGTGTTTTATTATACCACCATTAAAAGATGTTATAGATGAATACAGATGAAAGTAAAACTTTCACATGTAAAGATGCACTATGATGGATATTCACCTCTGATTTTCTTCCCTCTCAGCTGGAGTCAGTGTCTTCTTCTGTTTCAAGTGTTCTATGACAGCATTCTGTTTCATAACCACCTGTAGGATGATACAGAATCCAAAAAAAAATATGAAAGCTTTAGCCAGTATTTCATAATATTACTGGGAGAACCAGGACATTTCCTAAGTTAAAGAAAAAAAAGTGTTATTTATTTCAGTGAAAAAATAAAACCGATTTTATCAGGGGAGCAGTGCTTGTTTAAAGCAATTATTTGAAAATTAAATTGAAAATTAACACCATCTCCACCCCCCACAGAGTAGGATATTTTGCTTATGCCAAGTAAAAACCTAGGGACTAAATGTAAATTGACAGTATTTCTTCAGTGACTGGTTGTTTTATTTAAAAAAAATGGTAAGAGACTATTTTATATATTTATTTTTTTTAAGCCCCGCAGCCATCCAACAGTATTACATTTCAGATACCTCTTTGAAACCTCAGTTTCCTACAGCAGGCAATGGAAGTACATGTGTTCTGAACATCAGCTCTCCTACCTATAACCTATCTTTCCTGAACTGAGAATAAAGATATACTGTCCCAGCAGCTAGTGGTAAGTCAAATCAAGGTGCCAGAAGACTGCAAACATGGTACAATGGACCTCATGTGCTGAATTAACTTAGAATATTTAATTAAATTGCCAAAAGCAATTGTGCACTAACTTTGAAAGAATCAAATTAACTGCCTATCAAATGTATTAACATCGTTAACAAGAACAGGCATTTAAAATGAGATTTGTTTCATTAATGAAGTTTTCATTTCCTTCTGTTAACTTTACCTGTTTCTGGATAATGTCACTTTGATTAGAAGCCTGAAGGGTGTGCTCACGTTTAATTTCTATCTGTTGCTGCTTTTTCTTCTGTTGCTGCTCCCTGAGCTGCTGAACTCTCTGCAGCTGCTCCTGAACACTAGCTGCTTGAACTGTTACCACATTCTGAATCTGGTGAGCCTGTACTGGGCTAGTTTGCTGGATCTGAATAGGTAACTGAAGCTTGATCTGCTGGGGCACACTGCCTTGTTGGGCTTGTATCTGAGCCACAACATGTGACTGAAGCTGAGAGAGAACTTGGACTTGTTGCTGAAGCTGAGGCACTGTAATAACTTTTGTTGGAGGCTGCTGAAGTTGCAGCTGAGGACGAGTTGGGGATTGCACAGGAACCTGATTTAAACTTTGAGTAGTTGGAAGGGTTGAGACCGAAGTCTGAACCTGAGGCTGTGATTGCTGCAGCTGAGCTTGAATTTGTATGGGAGCATGGGGCTGCATCTGAATCTGTTGTTGGGTTGTAGTCTGCACCTGAGCTGGTTGCTGAGGCTGGGCTTGGGACTGGCCTTGTGGAAGGATTGCAGTCTGCGGCTGACTCTGGACTTGCACTGGAGATTGCCCTTGAGCCTGGGTCTGTGCTGGAGACTGAACTGGAGATTTAGATGATTGTGCTTCAGGTGTGACTGGAGAGTCAACAGACGCCGGAGTCTGAGATTCAGGCTGGGTCTGGGTTTCAGGCTGCAGAGGCGGCTGCGGTGCCTGTGGTTGGGCCAGTGGCACGGGCTGAGCGCTCTGGTTCTGCGCTTGGGGCTGTGCTTGCTGCTGACCCTGAGGCTGCGGCTGAACCGGCGGCAGCACCGACGTTGGCTGTGCCTGTAGAGCTTGCTTCTGTTCCCCTGTAGCTGTGAAGGATAAAAACAAGTATTACATTCATTTCAAATGACATGTCTATGAGCCTTACTGATTTGAACCTTTTAGATCTACTGCAAAGCTCTATGCAGAAACTCAAAAGATTTCTAAGCTTATAATACACTTCCAACAAATTTACTGTAACAAGACACCATCTCCAACTGCCTAAAAACTCCCATGCAACCGAAATTGAAGATTTTTCTGCTGAAGAGAACAATGCTTACCCGTGGTTGAAGTAGAAACTGTTGTTGTAGTTGTGCTAGCTGTAGTAGCAGCTGCTGGTAGTGGGGTGAAAAGAAATCTCTGAATTGTACCATTTGGCATAGCTGCTTGCATAAGCTGTTGTCCTGGACCAGGTATTACAGTCACACCCTGAGGGATTAATTGTAATTGACCAGTAGTTTGACCTTGTCCCTGAATTACCACAGTTAATCCTTGACTGCCACCCTAAAAAAAAAAGTTAATATTGATGTATTAGTCATATATTTCTTAGACATACTTTGGTGAAAATCAGAAGAACTAGGGTTTTGGATTTCAGAATTCAATACTTTTACCACATACCATATTCCTGAAATCCAAAACTAGCATCTGAGATGATGAAGTACTCAGATACTCAGTACTACTATCATCAACAATACTATCATCGGATTACTGGGTTGGAATTAGTTACACATATTTTCATCCAAATATCGACAAGAACTCTAGGCAGAAAGCAGCTACAACGGAACACCTTTGTTCTTAGAATTTACAAGCAATACACAGCATGGACAATTGCAGACATACTATTAATTACTTTCTCAAGAACCCCAACAGTTTGTGTAAAAGTTCTTGGCACTGAAAATGTTTCCTAGCCATGTATCAGATCCTACCCAACTGTGAGCTTTCACGACTGTTCAGTCTGTAAGGTATTGTGAATTTCTGTTGCTTAAGCTAACACGCAGGCAGCTCACGACAGCGCTCAGCTCAGTGATGGAGAAGGCAGGGTATGGTCCCAACACCTAGATCGTGTTGCAGAACTCCACATTTTGCGAAACCATAGAACAGAATAAGGTCCCTACAAAAAAACCTTCTGAACCTTTTGGTGTGGAATTGAACTCTCTTGTTCCACATAGAAAAATCTTATCTGGCAACAAGTAGCCTATACATTACAATAATTTATATATATTATTTATAATTTGAAGAATAGCTACTGTGGTAACTCACAGAAGTCTATTTTTACCCTATGGCTTGACTCTAAACTTATTTTTTGCCAACAGACCTTCGTGACCTGAGCAGAAGCTGTAAGAACTTTTTCCTCCTCCAGCTCCACCTACTGTAATTTTTCCTCTGAGACTCTGGATAACATGAATGAAAACTAAATCTTCACATAAAATCAAAAGACCAGGAATGAACATTATGTTCTGAAGCTCTACAAAATAATTATGTTCCTCACTGCTATTAATGCAAACCATTTTCCATTGTGCTAAACTTGCCTGATGCTAGTTATATGACTGGGGAATACAATAGGAAGAGATATTTAAGACTTTACATATAGTATTTAAGCTTCTTTCAGCCTGTAATTATGCCATCGGTCATCCCAAATGAAGGCTGAAACATAAATTTATGAGCAGATACACTATACTGCTGAAATCCAAAGGCTTGCTAAGATGTATCAGAACTATTAGCACATTTTCATGGCTGGAGGACGTAAATATTTTACCTGTCCTTGTGTTAGTTGCGTGAGTTGGGCCATAGTAAGCTTCACTTGTCCCTGCTGAGGGCGAGGGGGCTGTGGTGTGGTTTGTGGCTGTATTTGTTGAGGTGGTGTTCCAGGACTTGTGACCGTCTTCTGTCCAGCACTGGAAGAAGCTGTGCTGGTACTAGAAACTGCTGTTGAGACAGGCTGACCCCTGATGATTTGAGTCACCACTTGCTGTGTCTGACCTGTAAGAGAATAATTTGTGGTAAGAAATGTGTTTCCAACATTTTAAACATTAGCACAGCAAACCTCCGAGTCACAACTCACAGTAGCATACAACCAGGTAAGTGAAGCAAACACTGCAGTTTGCACATAACTTTTCCTTACAAACGGTTTGTCTGTGTGGTTGACTGAAAAATGTCTGCAAAGTGTTTTCTATTTTAATTCAAGTCACATACTTACGGAGCAGGTCACTTAGCTTGACTTTAAAAAGAAAAAAAAAAAAAAAGCTTTCTCAATGCACAATTATTCTAAACTTTTCTTTTTGTTTTCAAATGAATGGTCTTAAAGATCCCAGTGTCAATGATGAACAACACTGACAAAAGCCTGCAACCGACACATTCAAACGCCAGAAAAGGCACTTGTTAGAAGTCAAGCATCAAAATGTGGTATTTTTGCATTGGGACACATGAGACAGAAAGTATTTATGAACAAACCATGGATTTCACACTGGAAATTTAAATATTAAAATGAACCTACTGGCTGGAAGAATACCTTGTTGCACCACTAGAGGTGTTCGAATGATGGTCTTTCCAAGCGTTGACTGCTGAAGGGGTGTCCGTATTACTGTCATACCAGGGCGGAGCGGTGTCCCTTGCACTACCTACATACACCAAAATGGAGTGCAGATGTAAACTTGTGAAAAAAGCTGCTGGGATATGGCCCTGAAACTTTTTTTTTAGATTTTAATATAGTAAGAAATGACAAGATACAAGCAGATCCATTATTTTTTTAATTAACGTCCACACCGCCAAGGCTTACCAAGCTCTAAACTAGTGATTTTTCCAATTGGAGAGAATTGTTGTACCTCCTTGAAATAAAGGATCCATAAACGCTATTGCTGAGATGAGCCAAAAACATTGAGAGGTGACTAGACAGAACTTCCAATATCTGCCAATAACTTAAAAGATATTCAACCACATTTTTTGCATTAAATAATCAGAAAACCATCTTACTTGTGAAGTGCTTGTTGTTCCTAACGTCCCTGTGGTATTTGGCCTAATGGTCACAGTTGCTGTCCTTGGCTGGAATGAAGTAAATGTTTGACTTGCACCTGTAGTTGATGGAATGATACCCAATACCTTTTGCTGAACTTGAACAACACCTAATTAAAGAAAAATTGAGAATTCATTAATGACTTAAATTGCCAGCAAAAGAAGTAAATGCAACTCCAGGGTAGCATTTAGAAATCAGTCTCCAGGTTTCTAGAACACCTTTGAGTCTTTCAACATTTCTTGGGAGAACCTTTGTCATATTGTAAAAAGAAGCAGCATTATACTTTGTTGATAGTCCTACTACATTTTAAGTTAGGAAATAGCTATTTTAGAAAAGATTGAGGAAAGAGTGAATCTTCACGAAGATCAGTTTGATGGTAACGACAAATAAGTCCTTGCATTGACAGGGTGCCACAAATTAGTACTATACAACCATTAAAAGCTATAATCTGATTAATTTAAAATGCAGGAGACCAGTTTAAACACCTTTCACCTACAAACTTGTGGTGCTGAGGAAAATGGGTAATGCTTTTCCTGTCACCTAAGAAATTTCAATACAAAATTAGTAGCCTTTGTGACTTCCTCAGATGCTAAGTACAATGGAGACGGAGAATTGAGCTTTTCTGTTCAATACACATTCACAAATCTCAAAGTATTAAGTATTCTTCTCAAGGCAAGAAATAAAAAACGCTAATCTTAGTTTGGAGCCAAACTCTTGCTCATCAGTGAAAAGCAGATTCAGGCATTAATAACTAAGAACTCTTTTTTTTGTGAAGAAAGTTGTTTTATTGATGTATAATTTAGATAATGAAAAAAACAGCATGCTTCATTCCACATTGTTAAAAATAAAACTTAATTTTGCACTATGAAATGCAGACTAATTTATAGGCAAAAAACCTTGCATTTTTCCCCTACAGACAAAAATATGCAATACAGGGGGAACAAGCTCTAGAAACTTGTACATACATAAATATTTTTCCCCCTTCAAGTCACAGTTTACTTCACTGGGAAAACAGTGTCAATGGAGAATTAATCAGCAAGCTGGAATACATTTTTAATTCAGTTCCCTTTCCCCTACCTCCTTGAGTTGATGGCACATTGACGGCAACAATCTTGCTGTTTGCAGGGAGTGGCAGCTTAGTTATCACTTTCCCTGCCATCGTTACTGGACTGCCTGAGATCTGGAAGGTCTGCCCTGTGCTGGCAATGGTTGTGGCTGAAGTGGCAGCTGTGCTAGTGGCTATTGAGGTACACAGAACAGTCGGTTTTAGAGCAGAATAATTAGTCAATGAAATGACTATTTTCAAGTATGAAACAGCAAACTACAGGATTATTTTTACAATCATTTTTGAATGCGTCATACTTTCTTTGGTAAAGATGCTTTTTTGGAAAGAGTACGTTACAGCACAGAATGCTTTCATTATCAATGATTACCAGTACAACAATGGTCAGTAATACATGAGCCAGGTCAGAAATAAGACTATGTAGCAAGTCTGAACAAAGAAAAATTAGACAGGTATTATCTCAGAAGTGTCCTGCTGACTTAGCAAAAGAGTTAAGAGCAAAGATAACAAGAAATGTAATAATACTATATATTCTGGAGAAGATGTAGGTGCTGTGATGGAGCTCATCCCATTTACATGTTCTTTCCACGACAAATGGCTACTTACCTGTTGAAGATTGGCCTTGTTTAACCCAAGTAGCAAAAGTCTGATGGAAATTCTTGTTCTGTTGGAATGTTACTGTAGCTGGAGAACCCACTTTTGTAGTAAGGACTACCTTGGTTCCAGTGGGGACTGGGCCCGCTAAAGGACCCACCACAACCTTCTGTGGCGTTGAGACAGTGGTTGCCGTGCTGCTGGCCGTAGTGACTGCGGGGGCCACGCCAGCTGCAGGGATCTGCTTCTGCTGTTCCAGCCGTTTCTGCAGAATTCAGAAAAAAAAAAAAATAAGCAAAGGGATGATTAGCATTTTCAGATTTTGTAAAAGAAATGCTGTCTCTTTTCAGTATTGAAAAATAGCGGACTCTGGTAGTATTTCAGTTCAAGTTGTAAAGGACTGAAGAACAGGCTGTGTGTGTACCCTACAGCACAGGACTCCTTGACCTGCAGAACAACAGCTCCGCTGATAGTACACAGCCAGAAATTTTCCTTCGTAGCATATTTAAAATCCTCAGCTTACGTTAATTTCACTGCGCTTTTTACTTTAAGGTAAACTTATTAATTAGTCTCAGATTAATCTGAAAGGTTAAAAAACTTTGAAAAATATCCATCTATATTTGGCTTTAACCATGTGCATACAGCCTGCATCTGTGTCAATCAGAAGTACACCGTCATTAACACAAACTTTATTACTATCATTCCTAAGTTTAGAGCTGCCTGCACTGAGATCCTGCCAGTTACAGAAAAAATAGACTGTATTGTCTACTTCACCATTAAGAAAGTAATTTTAAAAATTATTCTTTTAACTGTAAATCCAGTTTGAAGCTTGCTTCAAAAAAAAAAATTAGATTCAAAATCCCTTACCTTCCCCAGCAACTTTCTGTGCTATAATTAAGAAGTTACATTTAATTTAGAGCCACTTCGTGATGGGATAGTATCAGTAAGCTCTTTTAAAATCCCAACTAATCTAACATTCTTCCTTATGTTAGTGGAATTATCTATTTATTAATTTAAAATTCAGTGTTTGGTTAGCATTATATTGCTGTAATGCCTACAAATCATAAACGCTTATTCACTAGTAATGTATTTTCTTCAGTGAAGATGAAATGAAAATGGAGTAAGTTGGAAAAAAGCACAATTCTTAATAACATATGTGAACTATCAACATGGTACTGGGTTTCCCAATTTTAGTTGCACACATTTATATATACACATACACACACATACAGCTATACGTACATACATATATGTATTTTTAAAAAAATTATCAGTGGGCTTCATTCAGCCAACTTTGGATAGGATAAAAATAAAAAAAATCAATCCGATTGAAGCATGAAGCACAAATGCAGTTGTATTCCCAAGTCAGCTATATACCAAGGCAGCTCTCCATTACACCACAGAACACTGCTGACCTTACCTGGAGATTGGTGCTTCTCAGCCTTTTAAAATGGAAGCAAACGAAACCTTTTTCAAGTGTTGTAAATTAGGTGAAAAAAAAAAACCAAACCCCAAACCAAAACAAGTCTTTGCCTTAACCCCGTTTCAAAATAACGAATGTACACAGTGGGAGCAGCATCTTTTGATGGCTTAGTTTGCACGAGAAGTGGAAACTATTTGAAAAATGATGGAAGATAAACTTTGTTTTCCATATTTTAATGGATGTGGACTACCAGTGCATGGTTGCTGACAGGTGGGACTACCAATAGCTCCCCCACCTGCTGGGCAGCCAATCGTTGGTGTTTTAGTTGAGCCTCCAATTGGGCCTTGAACTCCTCTGCCTTCTTCTGTTCACTAACCTTAGCCTGTTGTTCAACTGCCTGTGCCTTTTCCTTCTCCACCCTGCCAAAGACACAACCAAAAGTAAGTTATACCATCACATAAAATCCAACCATCAAACTGGATTTCATTTTATCCAGTGTAATTGCTCTTACAAGAAAAAACGTCAAGATTGCAGATCACTAAAGAACTGGTCATGGGATTAAAAGTATTTTGAAATAAACTATTGAAGTTGCATGCAACCTCCCTGAAATATTTTGATGTTAAACTGCTGCAACACCTTACAGGCAACTGGAATTTATAATTACATCTGAGACTGCAAATACTCTATGTAATACCGTTAGTTTAAAACAATTCTTTCTGAGACTCAAAAATGTTGTTCCAACCCTAAGCATGCAATACTGAAGATATCAGTTTTATGACTTGAATATTCCCAGGCTGAATTTACCTTTACTTTGCTTGCATACATTCATTTTCTTTGTATTCCAGAAGTATTTAAACGCATAGCGTTTAAAGTCATGCGAAAAGTAGGCTAAAGCCTTTCCATGCATTACAGTAACAGCCTTTTCGCATACAACAGTGATTAGTTCATAAGCATGGAAAAATTAATATAATATTAGTTCTACCAAATCTAAGATCTGCATAAGTTAGTTTTGATACCAGCAAATAGTTTAGCTTTGCAACTTTAAGCTTGACTATCATTATCAAAAGGCAACGTAAAAAAGCAACACAGATCAGCTTTAACTGACCGTAGCTACTGAGCTTGCGTTCTCTAGTGGGAACTTTTATTTAACATACGCACACAAATGAAAACTGCTTTCTTTAAAAGTTCATTTGAGTTGGTTTACCTTTCAGCAAATGCCCTGATCTCCCATAGTTCCAATTCCTCCTCTGCTACCCAACTTTCAATTATAACAGGGCCCGTTTGCTTGGGTGTTTCTGGCCTTTTTGGCCTTAGTGCACTTGATCGCAGTCCCTTCCTCTGAGGCGTTGGAGTTTCTTTAGAGAACAGTCAAAACACACACATTAAGCTCAATCGTAAAACAAAACTAGAAGTGTAAAACAAGATTTAGTGTCTTTTTCAGCCTCATTTTATAAACTGAAAGGCCTTTCAGCTTCAGGTAAGTCACGTCAGTTTGTTAAATGCATCATTTGTTTCCCATAGGTGAATGAATAGTTCGTGTCAAGCTACATTTGCTCCCTTGATGGCCCGAATTAACATAAAGATCCAGTTACCTTAATTTCTGCAGGAGCCTATGGGAAGGGGAGAAAAAAAAAAGAAGTATAAACAAACATACCTTTCGGAGCCTCTGGTACACCAATGGGACAAATAATTTTTCTTATACAGTACTCTGACCGGATGCCATATGGACCAACATCTCTTCGCTTGATTATTTCTGTTGTTGTAATTTCAGTTTCAGTTGTTTCTACAACAAATTAGTCCCAATACGTTAATAACAGAAAACAAATAAAAGCTAAATCTCCAATCAACCCAATATACTCCAGGTAAAGAAACGGCAACTAGTACAAACTATTGACTAAAATAATTCAAATGCCATAGCTAACGTCAAGCCTTTACAGAAATGGTTTGCATTAAGAAACCCAGAAATTTAAAGAAATAATACCTGTACGTGTAGTTCCTCCCCCAGGTGGAGCTTTTGCTGCCATATCATCCCATTTGAGACATGCCCACAATAATCGCAACATAAGGCTCACTCCAGCCAATGATCTTACTGTTTGAAGTCGGTACCTAACAACAGAGTATTAATTATGTTTTTAAATCAAAAGGTATTTTGGTCAATTTGGTCAAAAGGTCTTTCCATTCTACCTTTATTGAAGAATATAGGAAATTATTGAATAACAAACAGCAAAATTTGCATGTTTGGGCACAAACACGTATATCACTTGTATTTTAAAATTCAGTTAATTTCATCACATCCTAAACTTTCCTTCAAAAACGTGAAGTATGTACCTCCAAGTGATCCCAAAAGTTGGCCTCGGGGATGGATATGGCCAGATATCCAAGGCAGGCTTTGCATTGTAATTGAAATAGGGAACTTCTCTGATCCCTCCTTTTCTGGCCAGCTTTTTCAAGTCATCATTGGGTAAAACAAATATGCTTTTTTTACTGCTTTTGGTAACAAATTTTCTGTAAGATGGTAAGGCAGTTCCAGAACGAGTTTTTTTGGGTCTTGCAAATTTCATCAACTTCACTTTGTCTTTTGTAGAATATTCTTTGCTGACAGTCATGGAAGTCACCAAGGTGCCTTCTGGGGTGGTCAGTGAATCGGTTACTGTTGTTGTAACCACTGTTTTACTATGCTCTTGTACAGAAATGACATCAGCGTTACTGTCTGTAGCTGGAGTGGTAAGCTTCGTTACAGTAGTGGTGGTAGTTACAGTGGATATGGCGCAGTTTTCTGTAGATGATACTACTGTTGTTTTCTCATCATTAGAAGCTACAGTCTCTGCAACTTTAAACACAGTTTTGGATTCTGTAGACACAGTTGATGTTGTGGTAGTCACTTCAGTAATAACAGTTTTTACTTTACTTTCTCCGTTAATATTTTCCATTTTATATGTCTGTACACCGTTCTGATCAGCAAAGTCACTACTCAAGCTAGATTCCTCACATGAGGTTACCGGTGACGGAGCAACTTTCTTATCCTCAATTACTTCAGTTTCCATAGATTCTGTTTCACTATTCAGGTTATTTTCTTTACAGACACTATGGGCTGGCGTGGAAGCAGTGCCAACCAAGGCAGATCTCTCAGGAGAAAGCTGTTTTCCTTCAGTTTTCTGCACATACTTGGGAACTTCATCTGGCAGATGAAGACTCTCTCCAGATTCAAACTCAGGTGAGCTCTGCAGACGTGACTTAGGGTCCGCGTTATTTTTGTCCTTTGTGTCTTCTATCATGATGTCACCATTCATGAATGGTTTTACTGAAGATTCCTTAAAAGTCAATGGTTTTATTTCATGTTCCGGAATGGATTTATTGATATTATTAACTTTTGGTTCAATATCACCCCCTGCCTTAGTTTCACAGGTATCCTTAACTAAGCAGTCATCATTTGATAATACTTTAATGTCATTGTCTTTTCCGTTCATTTGAAATGCTGATTTTTCTGTCTCAGTTTCTTCATCTTTATTATTCTTTTTGTCAGTAACACTGTTTAGATTTGTCTGATCAAGATATTTGTTTATGGTACTTGTCTCCACTTTCAGTTCCTGACCTTTCTTTTGACCATTAGCCTCAGTTAGTTTAGAGGTCAGTAAATCCTCATCAACTTCTACCTCATCCATGTGTTCCGGAGTTTGACTTTCAAGGTTTCTTTCAGAAATCAGCTCTTTTTTAAATGGTTCTAGGTCTTTACTAACTGACTTTTGTTGAAATATGATCTTGTTTTCAGATTTACTTTCAGTCTTTCCTGGAGCAATTTCTTCCTCCATTTCACTTTCTTGAGAGGATGTTGATTCAATATGGCTTTTTATCATACAATTGTTTTCTGGATCTTTGCTCTGCTGTTCAGAATTCCTTTCTGAATCTGTGTTTTCAAGAGTGGCCAGAGCATCTTTTCTACAGCTGCTTTCAGTTACCACTGGCTCCAAGTTTTCACGTTCACGCTGAGATACTCTGGTAACAGGTAGTTTTTGTTGCAAAGGTTTTTCATTTGTTTCCGAAACGTCCCATTTGCTTCTACCTTCCACATTTGTTTGTTTCAAGTCATCCACAAAGGAACTCTGAGACTCTCCAAGAACCTCTTGTCCTTGACACTTATCAGCGGTCATAGGCTCAGGGCTGCCGCCTTTAATATCATTCTGAACAGAGCTTTCACCTTCAGAGGATCGAGGTGAGTCTTCATCCAGCAGCTGGCCTTCTCTCTTTGACAGCCTGTTTGTCAAAGGCAAAGAGGGTTCATCTAGCTCACCACTCTTGGTACAAGAGATGCTGGCCATCGGCAAGCAGTCCTGTTCTGCATCTTCGGTTTGGGTCTTATCTGAAACATAGGTTTGATCTTGGGAAGACACGTCAAACTGGCTTCCTTCTTTTACTTTTCTCGTTTGCAGCTCATTTATGTTTTTCTGGGGGCTTACAGATCGAATGCCTACTGTTTTAGCACTAGCCTCCAGCTTCATCCTTTCTAGACGTTGTTTTTCTTCCAGTGTAAACTGTTTTATTCGCCTCTCAAGTAGTCCATCTAATTTTGATGATTTTACTTTCCTTTTGTAGCAAGTCCTTAAATGAAAACCCTCGCTGACATTGATTATATCCAGCTTACAATGACTATCCTCATCTTTTACAGGAGATTCAATTTTCACATCATCTACATCCATAGGTTCTTCCTTGATGACTTTATCGTTTTCACCATCGATTTCTTTTTCCACTGTGAAGAAGAAATAACTGAATCAGTAAGCTCCCCCGGCAATGAATACCAAACTATATTTTTACAGTAAGTACTAAGAAACAAATGGACCTTTTAGCATATTAATAGATTTCAAGAAAAAGGGAACAAAAACTTCAGACATTACTACTAGGGATTGTAAGCAATCATTTAACTGAGATATTTAAAACATCTTGACAAAACCTGTTACGCAGTTTTTCAATAGTTGTTTCTGAGGTCCTATGCTTTTACATATGTAATGCTGTAATGAATAGCTAGTTTTATAATAACTTAAGCATATCACCTTTGTCTTTTGCATGATCTACGTTTTCAGAAATTGTATCAACTTCTACTTTTTCTTCACGTGACTTTTCTTCTTTCACTTCGACTTTCTCCAAGGTTTCTGAAACATTTGCTTTGTCTTTTGCTTGCAGATCATTAGAATCCTTTGTTCTATCTTTCTCTGTTTTTACCTTAATTGGACCTTTTCGTTTATCCAAGCTGCATTTTTCATCTTCACTCTTTGCTATTAACAAATTAATTAAATGGTTTCAATTATTCTGAATATTTTTTATACTCTGCTACACTTTAATGTATGTTAGTTCACCTCTCAAATCATTCACACATCATTACTGAAATTCAGAAACAGAATTAAGTATACAATTGTAACATCATAGATTAAGCTTAGTGCAATATTGAATAATAATAATAATAAAAAATATCTAAAAGCCCACTAGAGATAAAAATGTTTCATTTAAATTATTTTTTCAGGAGCCCATGTTCAGCTTTTCTTTAAAACAAACAAACAAAACCCCAAAT
>VYZM01004702.1:739035-769010 GCA_013398915.1 Dromas ardeola | reverse complement strand
AGTGTGTGTATATATATATATTTCAACATTTTAGATGTTACTTTTTGCTTGTGATTATCTACATAATTTTTATCTACCTTTAATTGAAATAAGGCTATACAAAGCTGTACATATATTACATATAACTTCATAATTGAAACAATTTTATGTAGCTAAAAACTGTCCACAACAACTGAACTGGTTATATTGACAAAGATTAGCAGAAATAATAAAAAAAAGAACTTCTCTGGAATGCTATTTGTAACAAAGTCTACATAAGAAACATCACATGCAAATAATTAACTGAATAAGCAATAAGAAGCCATATGTTAGTAATTAAAAAAAATGTATGCAATGCAGACACTTACTTGGTAGCAACTTTCTGTAATTTGCGTTAGTATTTCCAGGCAGTTTGGGCATAAACCTGTGGACATGTGTTTTACTAATCCAGCTCCAGCCACCATATCCTGTTACTCTATATTCCTCTCCTTTTTGCTTCCAAACCTGTTAAATATTTTAAAAATAGTAGTTTTAATGGCGCTATTTACTGCATTATTAATGTATGTATTGATTTAAGAACCAAAGATGATTTAAAAAGACCCAAACCAATAAACTTTAATTCACAGACTTTTTCATGCAAGTTGAAGTATGTTTGTGATATAACGTACTATCTCAAATTAAAGATGTATCTGCTGATAATTGTTCTATCATAGTAACATCTAAAAACTGTGTAACTATGAGAATCTATTTACCTAACTGCTGAAAGATTATACAAGTTTTTTGAATCAACCTGTATTTGTTACAACAAATAAATTTAGAGCAAAGAAGCACTCCAGAAAAGTTTTTAATATCTACTGTAGGAGAATAGAGAGGTTTCTATAGTTGTTCCCATCATATTATATACCTTCCAAAGTAAAGGCTAGCTTTTTTGGGGGGGAAGTAGGGATGGGAAGGGAGCACTGATCAGGGACAGACATACAGCCAAGATTCCAATAACCACCTAGAACCCTTCCACGAGGAAAGGCTGCATTTTGCAGACAAACATCTGTCAACTCAGGCAGTGTCACTAAGAGCATAATATATGTCAAATTTAGTTCAGACCAAGATTATGTGCTGGAATACACGGGCATGGTTCCTACTCCAATGGCAGGGAGTAACGCATTGACATTAAAATTTTAAGTTTAAAATGAAAACAGAAAAAGAGTATGAAATCAACAATTTCTGGTGGGTTTTTTTTGTTCTTCACACAAAGGAAAACCTTACCTGATGTTTAACAGGAAATGTGTATTTCACCCACGTAGCTTGCTGCATTGTTTCTTCTTCTTCTTGTTTTCTCTCCTTTTTTTTCACTTTCTCCTTTTCTTCTCTTTCTATTGCTGTCATTCTGCGTAATCTAATACATATAGATTTAAGTACATTTAAATACAGGATCTTGGAAGAAGTTGAACAGCTGCATATACTTCCCCTTTGAATGATTTTAAACATCTGAAGTTAAGAGGAAAGCCCGCTATCAGGTTATCTGTACTATTTGCAATAGGAACACTGCTTTCTTTGGCTATTCCAGTAAGGCAAACACTGCTGCCTGCAACTGGATCTAACATCAGACACATTTTGTTTCGGCTTCTATAACACAATGAGAGACAAAAGACGGGACCTCCACTGAACTGAGTGTGTTGAAATTTGCTCTTCTAGTCTCCCAAAATTGTATCACTCGAGACTGTGGCTCACAGAAAGAAAACCAACTTGCTTTGCAGAAGCAATGACACTATGAAAATCTTGTCATGTATTTTCAGTGTTTCTGGTTGAGAAAAAACACTTCAGGTGCTGAATGACTGACTAAATTTAAACATAATTCTTAGAGGCTTAGAGGAACTAGTAATCGTAAAACAAAGTAAAGTTCTCATATTCAAAAAGATTTTTGTGCTTATTTATTTTACCTAGTGTGCCCCAACGATTCCCGCCAGATTGGCAGCATGACAACTGGTTTAATTGCACACTCCAATATAGCCAGTGCTAGTGCAAATTCTCTAGGTTTGCTGCACATCTGAACAGCCTTAATCCAGTTAGACCTAAATTGGAAAAAAGATAAAAACCTGAAACATATACATGCACTAATACAACATAGATTTAATGGTAGGATAAAGCCTCCTATATTTTAATACTTTATTCAAATGTGCAATCCTTTTAGCTATCCATCACAAAACACAAACACGTTATCTTATATTTTAATACACTGAAGCACACAGTGCTTGGAAATCACTGATTCTGAAAAAAACAAAGACCACTGCTTATTAATACTGTTAACAAAATTACAAGTAAAACAAGTAAACACATATTTTCATTTATTAATTTACCTGTGGGAAGCCCAGTTAGGGTGAAGGAATGATGCCGGGATATTGTTTTCTAGCTGAATAATAGTTAGCCTCAAAGTGGATATGGTAAGAACTTTGGACCCATGTACAGACCCATTCCATTTGAACTCTCCAGCAGGAGTCAGACAGAATTTATGCGAGAGATGTCGTCTCTTGTCATGGTCTTCCCTGTGCTGGTGCTTGTTCAATGCGAATGAATTAGTGGCATACTGATTATGATAAACACGATACTTCCCCTCTTGCCCTAATTTGAAATAATTGTTGATATTTCCTTTCATCACAACTTCCTTCTTTGTGTTCATTCGGGAGACTTCACCTTGAGAGTTGACCACCAGAACCTTGTGAAAGAAAGAATGATTTTAAAGATTCACTTAAGTTTCAAATATTTCTGTTTACTTAGTTATGATTCAGGCTTCAACTGTCCATATACAGAATAATAAAAATACCTTGCATCAGTTTGTAGAAGCAAATAACTGTTTACCTGATACACTATATATAGGTACTTTATCACTGATTCTATACAGAGTTAAGATATTCCCAAAGATCAACTTTAACATTAAAAAATCCATCATCCAGGCTCCTCAGGAAGTCGAACAGGAACCCTGTTTGCTGGTCTGAATTACGCTTATTGAGGGAGACAGCTTTGGGAAAACAGCTTCACTAAACTTAAGTAAGCTTTCTGTGAAACCCCTCCTGGGTGAATCACAGAATTCATACATGTAGCTAAGCAAACAAACATCTTTGACTATGAAAACATGGCATGGATGACATCAGTGGTCTAATTACTCATAACCGAGTTCCAAATTTGAGAGGTTTACGAATAAATACGCTAAATGCTAACTTACAAGGCAAGCCAGTTAACAAAAATAAAATTAATACACCAAACAATATGGAGACAACTAACTGCAAAGAACTTTTAACATTTAAACACTTCTTTCCTGAAGAAACCGGGCTACTTAAAATCAAAACAACAAAACCACACCACAAAACAAACGACCAAAAAACCAAAAAACAACCTACAGCCATACAAAAAAACTATCCCAACTGGCAGACATTTAAGAGAGAGACTTCACTTTCGTCTGCATCAAGCAGTGCTACAATTTTGCAATGATTGCCTTTAAATGACCATACTCTGCCAGTACAGATTTGTTATGAACTGGAAATGTGGCTATTACCTAGGTATTCAAACAATAATCAAACACAAACCACTGCAAAGTTGTAGTTTTGGCACACTAGTTCTGAGACATTTGAAGACAGAAGTGGGAGAAAATGCATATAACGTATTACTGACTATACAGTAAACAATTCTCTAACTTTTATGACCAGTGTGTTAAAGTGCACTGGGTCATTCTCAAACCACTCTCCAGACAGCAACTCAGAGAGCAAGTGCAAAGGAGGAGGAAAAAAGCTTCTGTGATACTGCATTTTCACCATTTGCTAATTTGTTATCACTACTTTTTTTTTTAAAGTACCTCCATAGTCTGCCAAAATCACTTTTTTTATTTAAAAAAAAAAAAATTATAAGTTTTCTAAAACAGTTTTCGTACTTCTGTGAGTTTTCCAAGATGTGCACAAACCTCTCTGCCTTCTTTATATAATTTATTTGCTTCGTGTGCTGCAGCAGCAACCTGCTGGCTTTTCATCTGGCTCAACTTGCTATCTGGATTTCGTAATCTTGTGAGCATTCGCGTCGAACCTGGCGTGCCTTTTCCTGCGCCTGGAGAATCACTTCTTTCACCATTAGATTTCTCTCCTGCCCAGGAAAAAAAGGCTTTTAAAACAAACTTAAAAATTGGAAGTTTTCCACTGATGTACGCGAGTTGTAAAATAAAAAGGAAAGATGCATAAAATGAAAGTTAGAGACACTACTATTATTATTACCTATGTCTTCTGAAGTTTGGGATCCCCTCTCTGCATTTTCAGCATCATCAGGCGTCTTAATGGAGTCATTCTGCCCCGAGCCCAACTCACTCCCATTGCTGTTTTCAACATCTGGCTGCAGAGGCCCAGCAGATGCACTGCTACTGTTGCTAGGGATCATCTGACCAGTTTCTTCTACAAAAGAACAACTTCAATTTTAGTTGTTTTTTTTTTTAAATTAGATCAATGCAAATTTTTCTAACTTTAAATTTTTCATCAAAACCAAAAGTCAGCTGAACATCTTTTGCTGGACTGGAGAGAAACACCCATAAAATATTAATTCCCTCCAGAGCACTGTATCCATTAAAGTATTTTTTGTTCTGCAGTTTCAACTTTTACAGCTCTGAAGAACTGAAATTCATATTTGGATGAAATACAGATGTATTTTAAACACAAGACAATTTTTTTTCTATAGATGCACGCACGAAGAACCCTCTAACTGAAGACTTTGTTTCGCAGATTTCATGAAATTTGGTATTCCTGCAGTTTCTATGATTTTATCTCTTTCGATTTTCTTGTGCTTTAGCTGTTCCTCAAAGCACACACCTTTCAGTTCCCCTCCAGTTTTCCACCGAGTCTTTGATTGTCTTTTTTTCAGGAAAATTCTGAGGAATCCCACAGATTTCAGTTCAACTGGCACCACTCTTTATCTTAACTCCTCCTCTGCAAAGTTAAAGTATCAACCTCTTTCTTACAATCTGATGGGACCAGATGGTGCTTCAAGCTCAGTAGGGCAAACACGTTCTTGGTCCTCAGTTGTCCTTGTTACTGTCTAACAGCTGTGGACACTATTGCCACGGCGTACTGCCCGAGTTTGATCTCCCGACTAAAGCATCAGCATATTGCAGCTACCTAGAAATAAATCACTCCAGCTTCCCAGTAAGAACAAGCCACAGTCTCTCAAAACAACATTGTCTTGGTTTTGTGCACAAGAGACACGGCTTAGTTGTTTAAAAAATACAAGATTTTTTTCTGTTTCTAGAATTCTTCTGAAACATCAGGGATTCTGTTGTTATTAAGGTGACAGAACAAAACCTCCTTTTTGTGAAATAGTCACTCCTAGCAGAAAGACAATTAGGTAAATATTCTGTGATTCTTTAGGTTAGGTTAGATGCCTAACCTGAACGTATCTTGATTTCTGGCTTTGACAAGTGGGTGGCCACCACTGTTCGATCCATTTCCCTTTTTATTAAGAGGAAAAACAGAACCATTTGTGGTGCCTGCTGCTCCGAGGAGAGTGGAAGCACCCAAACAAGACTCTTAATAACAGACTCATACCCGCACTGCATTTAACAAGGATGGTGACAGACATTCTCGTCTAGCTTTGCATTTTACTTTTATTTTCCCTCTCTTTGGGGCAGCTGCCTCACCCATACCGGTTCAGTATCTCTCCCTCCCTCCCTCCCTCCGAAGTAAGTCTCAAACTGAAATTTCATAGCAGGAACAGAAATATCACTATTACTGTAGTAAGTTAGACTCGAGGAAGAACCCTCTCCATACACACACTTTCCTACAAAAAAAGCCCACTAATTTGAAAACAAACTAGAAGCTTTGGAAGGAGAAAACTACCTGTGAAAGTATAATAAAGAAATAATGATAGTGAATCTTTAAAATAAAGTACAAACCCATAAATGTGCCTGGAACAAAGTTATAGGATATGTATCTTTTCCATTAAACCTCTATACAGTTATTTTAACTTTAAAATGGAATAAAAAATATGAGAATAGGCAAAAATATTTAGTTAAATATCTAAAATGTATGTTTCTTTGTTCCAAGCACTAGGACATTTTCTGTATTAAAAAAGTGTATTATCAGGATTCCAGATTAGGAATTAATTTTAACTTTCATTTTCTCCTCCTGTTAACAAAATTTATTACAAGGTTTGGATGAATTCACATCTGCAAGTTCAAGAAGCGCTATCTGTATCTGAATGGAGAACTATTTCCATAGCAGAGAAAACGTTTACTACCACTTTTTAAAACATAAAAGACTGAGTATGGCTACATCACAGATTAGAGTATTTTTACATTTTTAAGAACAGAAAATAAAATTCTGATTCTTTTAACAGTAATCAGATGTTTAAAACAACATTTGGTTATGTAGTAAAGCTCGTAATAGAATATAATTCTAAATGTAACAGAATATCATTCTAAAATACCACACCGATAATTTATGTTACACCTAACCAAGTACCATTTATTCCTAAATCTAAAATTTGGGTGGTTTTTTTTCCACTAGTGTATATTACTACTTTTGAATCACTGATATGGCAGAACAAAACACATTAAAACACAACAAGAGCCCCTGTGCTTACAATTCTGAAATCTGTTTAAAATTCCTAGCATGGCAATTTTAATCTTGACATTTCAGTGCAATGGTTTACTCACGTGAATGAAAATACTTTGTTAGTAATTTATACAGTAAATGAGAGGTTAAAATAATAAACAAGCCAGCAGCAAAAAATTAGAATTTGAAATAAACTTTGATTGGATGCTAACAATCATTATGGATCACTATGGAAAAACAAAATATACAGAAAACAACATAAAAAGCTTAGCCATAATCATCTTTGGAAGGCATGGAAACAAATGCTAATGTCACGGAGGACCACAAATTTCAAGCACTAGTTGCAAGAAAATTAACTTTGAAATGTTAATGACAACGTAGCAGTAAAAGATGGCACTGCAAGCAAACAGCATGAGTGATATGCGCTGTGAATGGTTTTAGTGGACAAACCAGATAGAAAAACTTAACAGATTCCCCAAATTACAGAGGCATTGGTAACAGTGCCTTCTGTACCTGAGAGTTCCTGAGGGAGCTCTGATGCCACCTTCTTCTCTGCCACGTTGTTGCTATCAAGGGTTTCTGACTGACACCCCATTGCGTTCTTCCCTTCAGAGCAACTAGTCTCTCCTGCAGAAGGATTTGTGTTGTTGTCATCAGTGCTTGATGTCACAGAGTTACTTTTATCCCCAACGACTGTTGCCTCTACAGTAAAACGCACAACAAAACTTTAGGGATATTCTTTAGCATGTTTTAGGATGTCATTTGGCATCATCCATAGAAAGCAACTTCAGCAGCTTTGTTTGTCTGTTTGAAAATGCTGAAAAAAACAAGCTTTCCCCTTTCCTCTTTTTTCCCCTCTTTTTTTCTCTCTCTTTTTTTTTCTGCAAGATAGCACTGTCTCAGAATCAAAGAACATTAATTCTGATGAGGAAAACAATGCTAAAAATGATGTAATATTGCTTACTATAAATGTGTTGATCACAACCTGTAAGTGTCACCTGTACCTCAAGCCAAGGTATTGACAAGCTAGCTGTATTTAACTTGAAAAGTTGGAAAATTGTTGAAATTACTTAATAATTAAAATATACAACCACAAAGAAACTGACAAATATCACCTATTACTTAAAAAAATAACTTACAGAATCATAAAAAAAAAAAAGTACCCCGTTAACACTTAAAGAAATGTGAGGATCTTAACTAAAGATTCACTTTACTTAAATGAAGTTGTTAAAGCACAGTCATAGTTTCTTTACCTTCTGTTTTCACTTTTTCCGCATCTTCCTCAGTGGGTGTTTCCTCAATTTTATCTTGGTCTCCAGATTCTTCCTTGCCTCTCTCAGCATCCGTCTGGTCATTATCAACATCACTTTTGGCCTTTTCTTCATCATCTGCTGTGTTTTTATCTTCCACTATTTCTCCTTTTCTTGCTCTGATAATGTCCAAAATTTCATCTACAATAGAACGTATGTTGCCATCAGTAAACAACACCCCACCACCCACAGAGCCACTGAGCAGAAATAACATGACATAAATACTACTTCTTTTCGATGAGATAAAAGATAACATCCAACTTCTCACCACTTTTTCCCACTAAGAATAAACAATTCCAAAGATCTAATTATTAATTTCTCAGTTATGCATTTATATAGTGATGACTTAGACACTCAGGTTTAAAAATGGATTTAATCTTCACATCTTCCCTAGAACCAAAGTTCAAACCTTCACAGATTTATATTGCTATTTATTGCTGCAAGGTAGATAAGTTGGTGGGGAACTGCAGAGGAGACATGCATTCTTCCACACTTTCCATAATATTGGAGCAAGTACTAGAGCTCTAATACTTTTGCCACTCCACGTCCCAGTTGGAATACATGAAACATAGTCCTACAAGTAGTCGTCACTACACAGCCATGCTGGTACACCTGCATGAAAATTCTCCATCAACTTCTATAAACTTCTTATAATAAAATACATATACACTAGTATTTGATCCGGAGTGCAACATCTGTTCCCATTAAACAAAACATTCTTACCATTTGCTGCAGAAAGGAAAGACTTGTTGTTGCCCCTTGCTTTATTAGTAAGGTCTTCTGTCACATCCATGTGCCGATGAATTTCCTCACGCATTTCTTCCAGAGTTTTACATAGGTCAGCTTCCCAGTAATCTTTGTCTAGGCATTCAACTAACTCTGCCAGCTGTATCTTTGTGCTATAGTACCAGATTTTCTTATCTTTCTCACTTTCTGAATCTTCCTCTCTGTAAGAGTTTAAAAAAAAAAATAAATCTGGATAAATGACAAAAATTAGTATCAGCCTACTTTTTTGTAGAAAACTCTTAAATGCCAATACCTGAATGTGAATAAACAAATCACATGAGGACACTTATACACACCCAGTTTAGTAGCCTCTCTCGCTTCCCTCCCTTTTTTCATCCCCTCAGAAGTTCTCATGACAACTTCCTCAGGAAAGCTTTTGAAGAGTCTCCTTAAAACTGGTTTGTCCAATCTGGCAACAGGGTTTATTCTCGTTGTATTTACCATTACTGTAACTAGTAATCTACTAAATCTCAAACGATTTGCAATGAAAGAGGGTATGGCTCCAGAATCCATAAAGGTTAGTGTTTCTGACTGCATTTTCAGGAAATAGCAGTTAGGAAATTCAAAGCACAGAATGTCACATTCATAAAATATTTTATATTAGTATCTCTATGGCATTCACCTGTGAGAGCATCAGTAAGGGACAAAAGCATCGCAATACGATCCTATGAAAAGATCAAGGGATTTCCACATTTTTTTATCTGGGGTACTCCATGACACCACGAGCCCAGGCAAAACTACTGAAGGCCCACAGTGTCAAAAGCATCTCAACAGGGCCACCAGACCAAAGTGAACTCCATAAATATCTGGGGTAACAGGCTCTCCCAGAGGGCTGGAGAGCATAAGGAGGACGCTCCAAGCGGTTCTGCAGAAGGCTGCTTGACTTCAGCTTGGCCTGTTGGGTCCTGGTGAGCAGCAGCCGCCGGATCCAGGCTGGCTGTGGGCAGGACCACTCATTTCCACAACACAGCCCAGCACTCCCAATACCATCAACATCATATGGGGTGACACAACAGTTTATCAGCCTGGCCTTCAGAGGTGGAAGAGGAGCTAAACTATTGCTACACTTGCACTACCTGTAAGCATTACAGGCCTAAGGCTCACTAATAATCCTAAACCAAATTGTCAATAGGAATGGAAAACTGATTGTTGTTTCAAAGACCTGCCCTTGTAAGGTTTGTTTTGTGTTCCTCTCGACTGGCTGCCTCCACATGGCTGATACACTAAAGATGGTAAAAATTGGCCTCAGATATTCAGAAAGCCAAACAACCATTCAGGCAACTTGGTCGTCATCTATCTACTACTTTCCACATTCTGTTTATGAAACAACTATACTATTCGCAACTTAATCAGAATATTACTAAAATAAGGTGGTTATGAAGCTAATAATGGCAACATTACTCAAAATTCAACTGCTAATTTATCACAACTATTACTACAAAACAGACTTTGGTTTTGATGATAAAACCAACCGCAAAGAAATACTATAATGTGTCTCAAAGGCCTTTGCTCATAAAAAGCAACTAATTCTACTTTACCCATTTACTCTTCTAGGCTACCAGTAACTTTCCATTAGTTTTAACAGGTTAGCATTGTTAAGTTTGACAAGTTTTCCCAGAAAACAGCTCATTTCAGGAAGACTGCCCACATACTACACATCAAAAAGTAACAGATGAAGGTTGACAATCATTTGATTCTATGGAATATTCTATGCCTGTAGACTTCTATGTTAAATTATTATTTAAACCATGTTTCCTCTAAACCAAGAAAATTATTTACTAACAATAGGAATGGCAGCACTTTTATTATTCTTTGTGAACAAAAGCCACAGAAAAGGAAGATAAAAGGCAAACACCCAAACCCTAAGATGGAAGGGGAGATGAGAATGCACGAATACAGCTTTGTATAGCAAGAGGAAAGAAAAGGATGAAACAAAATGCTTAAGTAAAAAGGAGAGGGAAAGGATGCCTTCTGCATTTCCCTGGCAAATGTCCAATGAAGTGGCAAGAGCAAGACACTCCTTACAAGCATGACTGTAGAATAATATGCTGTTGCTAAGTTTATACTTTAATTACTTCTCAACACACCAAAGAGGGAACTTTAACCTTTCGTTTTGAACCCCTAGCTCATTACATGATTATTTGCTAGAGAGATATGACATTTATACATCATCTTATATGACCTAGATATGCAACAACATGAACGCTTTATACCATCTCATCATTCCATGAAGTCAGGCTGTGCTAGTACCCATGTCCAGACAAGCAGAAAGGCATAGAGGCTTGTACATCTTGATTAAATTTTGACAGTGGTCATCCAAGTGTTTTCTTCTTTTTCCACTTTCTCCCCACATTTGGCAAGTCTGAAACTGCCATGGCTACGCCAATGCATCCAGGATGCACATGTATGTCACCTGAAAATTCCAAGAAGCATCTGTCTTTTCCTTTGCCGTTAGTTCTTCTATTCTAGTGTTCCACTGGACTGAAAAGCAGTTAGCCGTTATCTTCAATTTCCCTATGTAACTCAAGAAAAAGCCTTCAGTACCAGTAAAGATATGCTATATTACAGGCCAATAAAAGCCAGAGGGACACTGTGAAGAATCAAAGCACCAAACCACAAAGAGAATATTCTGCAGAAGGCACCTAGAGCTAATCTTCCCACGTGGGATTCGAGACCTACCCGTTAAAGAGCTGCTCAGACAATATTCTAGAAGCGGACAATGAGGTTATCCAGGAGTATTTTATTTCCCTTCTACTTAATTTATAAAGGGTTTTGAGCACAGAATTTCTCTTGAATTGAAGGCTATTACAGCCTTAGTAACAGAAGTTCAGCAATTAGTTTTCTCTTGACAAAAGCACAGACAGAAAATGAAACGCCACAAGCTTGCTGTTACGTATGCTTACACAAAACTCATCTTTGGTCAGACTTCTTTTCAAGATTGAGGTGTATGCCAGTGGAAGCCTTGGAATGCCCATTACCAACTCACTAACTGTCAAAGAACTACAGCAGAAATCATTCTATGCAATCCTTTTTTGGCAGTTAGTTAAGACTTAAATTAAAAATTAAAAGATTTAAGCTAACTTTCCTAAACACCTTCTTGAATGGGCTAAAGGGACACTACTTTTACCCTTTGAAGAAACCGGAGAGGCTATCATAAAAAGAAGATGGAAAGATGCGAGTCTACCCAAGGAGCGATTCCCAGGGTTTTCCGAGGAGGAGGCAGGCAGCATTGCCAGCCTGGTGCTGGGACAGGTCTGCTTCCTCTCCAGGGGACTCCCCTGACTCACATTCATTAAGTGAGGCCAAAGCAAGGGAGAAAAGAATCACACGAATATTTCCTACCTCTTTCAGCCTCCTTTGCTGCCAGGCAGCATTCACTGGCAGGCTTTAAAGCCAAGTTTTAAGACCAATAAAAATGACAACACAGAAGATGCTAGAAAAATTTCAAGTAAAGTAACTGTGAAGTCAACACACCCCTTCCTGAATTCCATGCTGATATAGTTAGAAACTGAAGAATTGAGTAAAACGTTTAAAGTAATCTATTCAAATGATGATACAAAACCTTTTCAATTAATTGGAGAAAATACAGGAGGATCCAATAAGCACACAATCAGCATGACAAATCTTGCAGAAAAAAAGCTGTAACTATTTTTGACCTTCACTGAAGATACATTCAGTTTGTGTCTTATTTCTGCTATCAAAATGAAAGCCAAACAATGTTTCATTATCTTCTTTCATAGACATATGACAAATCCAATGCATCCTAGTATTTCTAGAAAGATAACTCGTGAAAACACTGCAGCAGTTTACTAGGAGAATGCAAGTCAAAGTCCTAAATTTCCTGACTTGTTAACTTGCAGAAATAACCGTCACAAGCAAAACAAATGCAACTGACCTGGAGACATCGTATTTGCCAACAGCTTGAAACAAAACCTTAGGAATTAATTTACTTTTTTTTTTTTCCATTTTAAATCTTGATGGTATTTGCTCATGGGGATGTATGGGAGGAGACCTCCTCAGCATCCACTTTTCCATCTTTGTAAAACAGAAGAGGTGAAAAGAGAAACAAACCCACAATGACGGGGTAAACAAGCCTTACTACCCTCAGGACACGATGAGTATGGAAATAAAAGTAGCAGTGAACAACAAGTCTACAAAAGCCTTCAAGAGACGGGAAAACCAGTGATATGACAGATTTATAACATTTATAAGGGGGGAAGAAGTAAAAAGCCCTTAAAACCCCTTTGAAAAATAAAAAAAATGCAAGAATTTAGGATTTCAATTCTCTAATCCCCCTGGGCAAGATTTCAAATCGGTGTTTGTGCAGATTATTTTTAGATCTATTAGTTTCCTCTGATATATTTGATCACATGGCATTGGTGAATACATTCTATTTTAATAAAGCTGATATGATAATATCATTTCATGAATCTCAGGTTTTAACATTTGACAGTTATCCTATAAGCTATCCTTCAGTTATCAGGTGTGGTTTGATCTTGTTCAGTATATATATGCGAAACGGTTGGTTTTGCAATACAGCATGCTTACTGAATCTAAAGGACATTAAAAATGGAAGTACAGAGTTTAATATCTATGTAAATTATTAAAGCTGTATTTCCTTGGAATTTAGTTATGTAGTAAATACATTTGTCCACTTATGAAGTGGCTTTAGCATAAAGTTTTAAGGCACTTTACGCATAAATTTAATTATGGCAAAGTTCTCTGAAAGGTCTAGTGGAATCGGTGGATTCTGTACATCCCCCACTGCACTGCTAAAGAGCATTACTGCTGCAGATCTACCACAACAACCGCCTGTCCGCTTTTTCTTCCAATTCCATCAGGAGGATTTCAAAAATTTTTAACTCCAACCACATACTTCAGAAAGAACTTGTTCTGGAAGCATGCACAGGGACATTTACACTAACAGAAGGCATGATTTCTAGTGGCAACACGAAGGATAGGGATGAGCAGGGAAAGAATCTTTCAACCTAGATGATCCGCATAAGAATATGAAAGACAGTCAGGAAACAATTAATGGATGAACTGCATTTCTTCTTGTTTTTGTAAACCTAAAAATACTGTTCTATTTATGTTTTAAATTATTTTAATCACTAAAAAAAAAAAAAATCAGTAAAATGGAAAATCCCATAAAAATTTTCCTTTTGCTGTATCGTTTACAGTTCATCTATTTTGATTTGAAATGGAACACTAATGTATTTTCTATTTAAATAAATCCCAATTAGGATACAAAACTTGTATTCATAAAACTTGATTTATGATTTCTTAAACAAATGATTTGCCCACTGAACTTCTAACAGGAATGCAAAATCATTAAAAAAAATATTCAATACATTTAACCTTTGAAGATGTCTTCTGTAGTGCAGCTAAAATTACCACCAATGTGTAAATAACTTTCAGGTGTGTAGATTTCAAAGGATCAAGCAGCACCTGCCTGATTTATTTTAGTTTAAAATACATTGAAATACCGCCTGTATCAAAACCTTCTGAACATCAAATATTCCACTTCAGTGGGAAAAATACATTGTTTCATAGATTAAGTTTAGTCAAAAATAATTACCAACCTGCCTACATATTGAGGTGGGGGGGGAGCCTGCCTATTTACCTCTTCTTTACCTATTTTTCTTAAAATCACCTCCCAAGTGACACTCTGGGTTTTTTTATGTTAATTCCCAGATCTCTGATGGCAAGCAGAATATAATCGTTCTGCCAGTATAGTAAAGCAGTGAGACAAACCCATCTTTAAATAACCTTTTCCTCAACAGTTTGAAAGAAAAGATATAAAACCCACGCACAGAGGAGACTCTAAGTTATTAAAGCACAGGTAACTAGAGCAAAAAGAGTATCAGCTACATGTCCTTCACAACGAGGCTTTTTGTGAAAAAAAATCAAACTTTCAACTCATTTTCTGGAAAAAGAAGGTGGAAAATTACGTGTGAGCCAATGGAAAAATTAGGATATCAACAGCTTCAGGCTGACCATCACATCCTGCTGAAGCATCTGAATGACACACCACATACTGCATATGACTGAGTATAAACACAGAATATAAAAAAATAATATGAGTATAAAAGAGTCCTTGTATCTTTTAAAAGATTACTTGACACTACTGTGGCATTTATAACCTTCAGAAACTAAAAATAACCAAACATGGACACTTTCTCCCCCCCCCCAAGTGTGAAAGAAGAACACAGGAAACAAAGAGCAGAAGTAATTAATACATAAGACATCAGCTAACAATACATTAGAGAAAGGGCACTATATTTTAAAGGACTAAACCGAGTCCTTAGAAGTGTCTTGTTTGAAAGATGTAATGCCATCAACAGTCCTTACAATCCCTTTTAAAGACACTGGCTAAGATCTTAACATTCACTGTAATCTGTTTTGTATGAAATTCTGCTAAGGTATCCAGCTGTGGCTTTTTTTCTCCATAATACTGAATGGAAAATTGTATTTCAAGAAATCTAGTAAAACCTCTTTGTTTTTCCTAAATTAACAATATCATTAATTTCACTTAAATACTGTTTCTCTTCTATTATGAGAGCAATTACATAAGAACATTCTTTTGTAAGAAAAAACAGTCTTCAGCTATTTTCTTGTGAAAAATTTAGAAGTATTTTTATGATTTCAGATTCAACTTTTCAGGTAAAAAAGTCGAGCAGAAGCCCTCACTAACTAAGGGATTGATTATTATTAATGTTTTGAGATACATTAGTACCTCAAGGCCAACCAGTAATAGGAAATTGTATTAAATATACAAAGTAGATCACTTGAAGACAGGCATTTCTTGCTATTTTGACTTTGGTTACACCTGCAGAAGTGTTCACATACAACATTTTCTGCATTTCTCGTTAATAGCTATGAGGAATACCTTTGAGTATCTCTGAAAGTCTTAGCTCCAAAGGCAGACCATCAAACCAGTACCAGCATCTAACAGCCAAATACTGTCTAAGCCAGTGATCGTATACCAAAACTAGTCTCCTGTACACCATCTGATCACAAAGAGAGTTAAACTACTTTTTAGTAACTTTTACAAGAAACTGGAGAGTTCTCATTAAAATTCCCTTTCTTTTCCTCACATTTGTGTGTTTTAGACACATTAAAATTAAGCCGGAGGCCCTGGCATTTTCCCCCTTTTTATATATAGATTATAAGAATATTTATTTTGGAGAAAATTGATGGATTAATTACATGGTCTTTAGAAACCTACCTACAAAACAGCAAGCAATGGTCTTAACTAAAGAAAGAATGATTAAATGGCAACAGCAATTTACAGTACATATTAAAAATACATACAATACAGTATTATTGTTCAGAAAATACTAAAGGATTAGTTTACTTACACAATGATTCTTCTATTCAGGAACCAATATTTTCGTCTATGCCTGTCATATCCAATAGGTTCATGTCGAATGTACGGTTTATTTTTTTGGATTTCAGCAACACAGTCAGTTACTCCAGGCACCTTATGTGCTACGCAGACCTCACACTGCCATTCATCTTCCGGTACCTCCTCAAGAGGTGGTTTCACGCACTCCAAATGGTACACAGCTGAACAAGTTTCACAGCAAAGCAAATCCCCAAGTTTGTGACAAACCCTACAATGATCATCATACTGAATAACACCTTCTGACATTAACTCTTCACGTGCAATGTTTGTTGTAAGAAACTGATCCACTAAGAACTGCAGAACTTTGATTTTATTCTCTACTGGTCCATAAGGATAGTCCTCTGTCTCTTGGTAAGGAAGAACATGATGGTATTCCTTGTCACTCTCACAATATACCCGCAGAACCTCTGGCCACGTCATTCCATCTATGAAATACAAAGTGGAATTAACGCTATCTTTGAGGTCAGCAGGTCCAAAGGTAGTATTTGAAGTGTCTTCTTCACGTAAAACTGCTTTTAAAAGCACTATATGCATCTCTGCCATAAGTGTGCACTGCTCTTGACTTACCAGAGCAGCACAGAAGTCCTCAAAACGAAAAGGAGAGAGGCGTAAAACAGTGCCAAAGTTCCTTAGTACCTCATAGATGGCAATAACATTCATTATATGCTCACTAGGCACCATTAAGTCCTCTGAGGATTTAGGAAACTCCAAGGGTGGGATATCTTTTTCTTCCAATATTGGAGAACGAGGACGATGCACTCTTTGTCTTCTCCTACCTGGAATAAAAAACAACAATAAGAACTTTGCCATTCACACATCAACATGTTTAAACATCTATCACCAGTGACCATGTCAAACTTTCTAAGGATTCACACCTTCACGGTTACATAAATGTGGTAATTCAGCAAATAATCTTATACTTTAGTTAACAGTATGAAAATAAAATACACAAGATATCTGAAGTTTTGCTTTAGACACTTAGAGCGGTTGCATTTTCCATATAATATACATCTACTGAACCTTTAAAATGATATCTAGAATTTTAATTGTTTAAATTAGTTAAAAAGACAGATGTTTCCCTCAGACAAAATACAAATTTAGAATTTTTTGTTATTTTTATTCAGCATGACTAGTTTATCATTCCTTCTTGGAATTTTAACTTTAAACTTGAAGAATCAAGCTTCAGACAACAGATATTTTGTATTAAAATACTGCAAGCTATTCTCCTATCCAGCAAGAGCATATAGGAAAGATCATTTCAACCAGACATCTTAGGACACCAATTTCAACCAAATTAAAATGCAAAAGAGAACCTAAATCACTTTGTCCACTGCTTTCTAACTAGAATATTTCTCCTGGATACCTACAAGCCAGAAATAAAAGTGACATATGATGTTTTATGAAAATGCTCCAGAAACTCCCAATTTAAAAACAACACCAAAAACCCAAACCCAACTGCCCTCATGCTTCAATAAAACCCGAGTGATACCCACAGGATGAGAAGAAGGTAGAATTATGGAAGGACAAAGCCTAACACAAAAAACTGATCTGAAGAGCTGTTTCGCTACCTAAAAGACAAGACACCAAGCATAATTAATTCAGCCTCAGATGCTAATTCAGATGAGATGATACACTTCTTTCCCTTTAACTCCACTATTCTTGATGCCAAGCAGAAGGAAAAACAAGAGAGAGAAGTTTCTGTACACAGCACTACTGGACAGACGGAACCTTTCAGTCTTCTATCAAAATGACAAATGAGTATCCAGCTACATGCAACTGTTTTGCAACTACCAGTTAATGTATTAGGATGCGCACATTAAACCTACTTCCTTTTTAAAAAAAAAAAAAAAACAAAAAAAAACAACAAAACAAAACACACAACCTTGAAGTTTAGACAATCTCATAAACTAATCATAAAACCATGATCTTGGTTTAAAACCAAGAACTGAGATGAAAACTGGTTTTAGGTCCTCTAAGATTCTGGTCAACAACTAAATTTCATAATTATCAATTCTAGACAGAGAAGTGGTCAGCAGGATGCATTTTATTCACAGAGAAAATCCAAAGGAAAAATGAAGTTGTCCATAACAGCAATTTCATTTGCACACTTTAATAAAAACTGACATGTATTACCCACTGCAGGACCTGGACTGAAGAGTGATACCACAAGTATTCTGGAATATTAAACTTCACACTAATAATTTCTTGATCAAATTCTGTGAATAACAGACACACATCCCCTCCCCCCAAATAAATGGTTGAAGAAAATTAAGAGGTAAAGTAAGTTCCAGTCATCTTGGATGTTACTATTACGAGGAAATGGTTCTCTGTGGCATTTGTTCAACTCACCCTACTCCCTCCAATACTCCCATAAATACAGGAAATAAGTCGAATACAGAGTAAGGGGGGAAAAAAACCCCTAAACAAACGACCTACTGAGGCAGGCAGATACTCAAAGACAGTTTCTGCTGAAGCTGAAAACACCATCATCAAAACTTTAATGCATTGAAAAGGGAAAAAAAAAAGTTCCCAAAAAGAAGAGCTACCTTTAAGAAACATCTTGATGCATAATTGACAGTTTGCCAAATGCTTCCAGATGAAAAATAAATCAGTCATTGCCAGTATGGCAAGATGACACCAGATACATCTCTCCCTCTCTAACTTTAAAGAATGAAATCTTATGCAACAAATCAGACACTCTGAAACAATATAGAAGATGAACTGCCAGATGTTTCCATTACAGAAGTAATGGGTCAACATCATCTGCGTACAGAAATAAATTTCCCAGTTTAGTTGAGTTCTGACTGTGGAAAATGCAAGAATGCTTGTATGACTGTCTTCCAATATGTCTCTGCACAAATCAGTGGAAACTGTTTAATCATGGCAAACACACAAAAACACAGGAGTTTCGTAGCCAGGCACAAAGCAAGGGTTCTTACAACAAGAAATATCTACATTAAACCCAACTTTTCTATCATCATGATCCAAAATCATGTATGCATAAACCAGAGTTGGTTTAATTAAAAGACCCCAAAGAAAAACACACACACACATGCAGAGATTAAATTACTTTACAGTCCTGAAGCTTCCCTCAATATTGCAGGACAGTGTGGGAACACTCCTAGTAGCTGGTCATGCAAGACGACAACAATGCAGAACAGATATTCTGAAATCACTAATGGCCTTCACAGAGTCCAAATATCACAAAAAGCTGGCAGAGCTAGAAACTAGGATTCTTTTCAGTGTTTGCAATTGTACCAGAAAAAGGTGTCTGTCACACAGTAAAGCCATAAAAGAAACTGCCCTTCCAAGAAAGCAAGCGGCAAGAATGAGAACCCTGCTTTACCTAAACTAATCAGAAGTGACAAACCTTCCCTTCCCCAGTGATTTCAGGCAAAGATAAACTAGAACGAAGGAACACTGCTGCAAGAAGCAAAGACTCCTTATTTCCTCTCATTTTCTCATTTGTTGAGATTTTCTACTCTGAGAACAAAATTATAATTGTCCTATGCATTATTTTTATCCTTCACTGAAAAAAAACCAGACTCCCCATATACCATCTTTGTTGATGTCTCTTTCACAAGAGATAAACACTGGTATATTTGTTACATCAAACTGACAGGAGATGCAAAAACCTTAACACAAGGCATTCCTAATATTTTCTGAAAAAGTTAAAAAAGTTCTCTAACACTTCCTCTTAAAAAGGAAGCATATTGGTACAATTAGAGGTTCGGAATAAAGGTGTTCACAGGACACAAAGTACGTCACAATACCATAAAAAAAATATTTCTACTTTGGTGCAAGTACAATGTAACCACGTGGTTGCATTATTCACACCACTCTTGTATTTAAATAGATAAATAATACTCTTGTATTTAAATAGATTTACGTATTTTCATGTTTGCTTTGGTAAGCACAGAAATTTCAAAAGTAATTGTCTGAACTATTAGTTTTACAATAAGGAAAAACATATTGCGTTATAAAATGCCTGCTTCATCTGTCCACTACTTTGTGTTATGCCTGGCGGTATGCGGCACGGTCACTGTGTCGTACCACTCCACACTCCCGACCCACACCATAAATCACACTCTGCATCTCACGAGCTCAAATCTTTTTTCTTTTTTCAGACACTGAACTGCTTTGAGCAATTCTGCACTGCATATAATCTGATTGCCAGAGCTAAAAAAGAAAAGTATTCGAAGATGCAGAATATCCCAGACACATTTTTATTGAATGCCTTGGTGGCACAGTATTTCAAATATTTATTTTTTTTCTTTCCAATTTCACTTGAAATTTATTACTGGTATTTGCTGTACCCGGGTTGAACTTGAAGTTGAAAAGACGATCGGAGTGTGATTTGGAAATTCAGAAATTCCTAACAATTTGTGCTTAAACATATTACTGGTTAATGCATCAACTGCAATCTCAAGAAACACTCCAAATACCTTTAAAAAACAAACAAACAAAACCCCAAGCCAAACCAACAAAACCAAGCAGTCTAATTTCCAGTGCAAAAGATGGACATTCTCTGCCAAGATGCTCATCAATCTTGAAGGATTCTAAGTGGCTGTTGAACTTAAAATTAAAAGTGTAGGGCAATGGAATATGATATAATGATGTCAAAGTGCTGGAGTCTCCCTTTTGAGCTGAATTTTTTTGTATTGTGCTGGTTGGGTGGATAACCCCCTCCCTTCCACCCGCTCAGACAGAGGAAGAAAGGCAGTTTTGAACTCCAAATAAGGACTCTAGGCTTGTTTGCAATTCTGATAATAACAACTTCTTCACTGCTAATTATCTGCAGCGTGATGACATCCCATACAGCTCACACTCCTCAGAAGCAGTTTCAACTTCTGTGAATGTTTTTGGAAGATCACAGTTCATGTTTACCCAACTGTGCTTCAAATAAAATAAATAAAAAAAAAACCAAACCAAACCAAAACCCTCAAATTTTGAAAAGAGTTTTCCTACAATAAACATATCCAACTTTTCAAGGTCTTCACCTTCAAGGAAAATCTTCTCTTTTCCATAGGGCAAATTGCCCAAGGCTTGAATTTGACATTCACTGGCAGGCAAAAAAAAAAAACCAAACCAAAACCAACACAAAAATCCAACTTTGGTCTCCTCAAACATCTGTATGTTTGAATTACTTTATTTTACTTTTAATTACTTTAGAGACTCTGGTATTTGACAACAACTATTTCTTTTTTTGTCATTCGTCATGGATTTTGCCCTCCACGGGGAATTCTGAGTAGTATCTGTGAGAAAAAGTGTTAACTGAAATGTAGTTAAATTGATTAAAAAATAATCACTTTAATGACCTCAATTTAAATATTTAAGAGAGAAGTGTAAGCTTGTGTAGACTATACAATTGACGATTAAACAATAACAAAAAATTATTTTGATTTGGGACACTACCTATGTGCATCATATTAATACGCATTTTAAATACTATATGGAAGTGAAATAATAGAGCAAATTCAGTTCAATGACCACATTGAGCAGTCAACATAATTACACTGTTGCTCTCTTTTCTTAACTTTATATTACTATATCACTTACTGCCATTAATGTTTTTCAATTTATCTTGGTTATTAAATAACTTTGGGTAAATCATTTTCATGATTTGCCTTGAATAATTTCCCATTTGTGGAAATGTTTTCTTATAGCAGCAGGTTTTTTTGTTTTAAGTAGAAAATGCAACATGTACTACTTTCTTTAAAACAAAAAAACATCAAGAGGATTCTGGCACAGGTGTACTAGCCCAAGTTATGTCACCTTTAAGCACCACCTGACTGGCTAGACTTTTAAACTGAATCTGGATGTATCTACTCTAAATTAAAGAAAGTCAATTTACTCGCACTGAGGTTTCCCAAAATTATGTTTTTATTACACTTAAATTACATATTTCTGAGATAATTTCTGTATATTAACCAAATCCCCAAATGAAATTCTACCTTCAAGTTTGAGCCAGTACAAAGCAAGAAAATGTCCATTTCTACGCCATTCAAATTCCATAGCTTTATTTGCAAAGATAAACTGATCTGCCAATAGCCTCCTGCTGCCATGATTGGACTATTTACAGGATCCAGATCGTCTTGAGTGCCTCAGCATTATACTTCTATCTAGCATACACTTCTCTTAAATCGCATTCCTTCACTAGTTGTCTCCAAAAGTGATGAAGTAGTCTGCAATGGTTGCCTCTCCCTATTTTGAATTCTCTAGTTGAAGAGCTGCCTGTAATTAAGATTAAAGAGTAAACAATTTTATTCATATGGCACATTTAATTATAGATATTGGTAATTATAGTCTACACTTACCATAATCTATTAAAATAATTCATATTACAAATATTTAAGCAGAACACACTAACGATATTTAGAATAAAATGAAATTACTGAACAGGCTGAGCACCCAAAACCAGAACTTACTTAACACTTTAAAAAGCCCCAACCCTTGCTTTATTCATTTTTTTTTTTTAAATTTCCATCTATTCAACCTATTTCGTTCAAATGCTGACCCCTTCAAAATTTAGAAATTAAGTAGAGTTTAAAAGGACCAAAAAGCACTTCTCCATTTTCATTCACAGACTGAAAGACGAAAAGGGAAAGTCACATCTATTCTTTAACTCTTTACCACAGGGGGATATGGAGCTTAAAAATACTTCAACCATCTTTAACATACCTTCTGGTTTATATAGACAGTTTTAAAACAGAGTATTTGAATGAACTGTTTACATCAGTATCTGGAATACAGAAAAGTTGTACCATGACTAAATAATGACTTCCATGCTTTGTGCTTCAATTACCACACACAAGTAGCCTAACAAAAATTACAAAAATCCAGTTTTGCCTTGTCTCACTTATGTTACATATCCCTTCACTCCAGTAGTACAGTACTAGTAAACACAGCGTTTCAGCCCAACATATTTCAAGTAATGGACTGGTGGATGGAGGTCCTACATAACAAATATTCTGCCAGAACCACTGTCTTGTTTAAACAAGGAGAGTAGCATGACACTGGTATGACCTAAAAAATAAACACTGGTTCCAGCATTTCTTGATTAGAAAGCTGACAATTGGTCTCATTTCTCTTCTCTAAAAACTTTCCCTTCCTCATAATTTCTCAGCACTTGGGCACTAAGACTCCAGCTTAGAGTTCCTGTTCAGAGTTGCAGTGGAAAGGATAAACTTGACAGACTATAGGGGAGAGAAAAGACAGACCGAGGAGTTTCAGAGACTTCAGTAATCTATCACAGGAGGGGGGAAAAAAATTAAAAAAAAAATAAATAGACCAACCCCCCTCCCAGCCACACCCCACAAAGTTTACCCCAGCAAGTGAAAAGACTTCCCATTTTCCCCCAATAAGAGATAAATTTTTGGCTTTGAGTTCCACAAGTCAAGTCAAACTACACTACTCTTACATAAAAGTCCATCTTTAGTAAAATAGAACTGGGTTGGTTTTGTTTTCCAGATCATGAGTCACTACAGAAAACTTCTCAACATAAAGACCAATTGGCAGTTATATGATCTCCTGGAAGCACGAGTACTCCTTAGAAAAGATGCCCTCTCCTACGTTTTCCTTCCTTCTGGAAATTTTGGCTTTTAACTACCCTCCTAAACTCACTAGACTGTCCTATTTTTTTGATTGGTTTTAATAAACATACAAGAATCAGACATTTGCTGTCTGATTACTACTTTGTATTACTACTTTGCACCAGTCAAGTTTCAAATGAGAATGTACAACACACAAGTTCTTGTTAGATATCACTGAGAAAACGGAAAATAGATAATGAAAATCTGTAAAAGAACATTTTTTGTGATTTTTCTTTTCTTTGTTTTCTTTTTTTTTCCCCACAGCAGAATACATCAACTGGATATGGCTACACATTTGTCACAGCAATATCCAAACTGGTTCCTTAATTAAAAGTCAGCCTCTTGGGAGAACATTTGCTCAGCTTACACCAAAGAAGAAAAAGCAGTAAAATGAATCTGTTTAACATAAAATGAGAATGTATTATGAAAAGCAGTACCAAAATAGAAAAATCTAAATCTTTTTCTTGGGATGAGCCAAAATTAAAGGCTTTGACTTATACAAAACACTTTTTTCCCTTTTAAAAATGCCAACATGACAGTAAACATGTTTCTAATATTCACAAGTCAAATAATCTGTTCCAGAAAAAAATTCTGAAGTAGTAAGATGCATTTGTAACTACTTGTAAATGCAGCTCCAATTTGAATATTGCTCTGCAACAATCATACCTAACCTAAATTTATTTCTTTTGTCTGGAAAAAGAAAAAGAAACAACCACAAACGAGATTAAACTTAATATCTAAATCGACATTAAAAACGAGACATTCCAAGCATCACAAAAACTTTAGAAGTTGAAGCACAAATGAAAAAAAATAACCAGTTACTAGACTAGATCCCGAGAACTTCCTGAGAACGCTCGTATCGCAGAAATTCTCAACAAGTGCTCCCAAGTTTGACTACTGCCATGAGCTGTACAAAACTAGGTCTTTATGTTCTTTAAACCCCGTTTTAGAACTTTAAAAATTTGGTTGTTTACTTGTTCGGTTTGTACATCTGCCAGTAGTACACTTTTAAATCAAACTAGGGCTCTCTACCCATTTTACATTAAGAATTTAGTTTCTCAACCTTATGGCCATCGGTACACTCTTAGTAGGAGCCACGATACTAATCCCCTAAATTCTAAGGCATCACTTTAACATTTGGATAACTAATGCAAGACAAGTAGCAGATGAGATCCCACACTGCCATTCTGAGTAGTACTCAGAGTCATACCCTTTTGTGCCTAGAAAGCCGGGGGAAAAAAAGAAAAANAAAAAAAAAAAAAGAAAAAAAAAGTAGCACTAACACAACGATTTTCAGGAACATTCTGACAGACAATTTCTTAGTTGGCACACACTCAGGATAAATTGTAACTTATTTCAGAAGTTAGTGAGCCCTGAGAGCCAGCCCCACTCTACTAAAATCCACATTTTTTCACCTTACACCAGTTCTATGCAACACAACGGTCAGCTATGGAATTTTATCACGGACCTACAAAAAAAGTTTGCACAATAAACTCATCTGCAGCACATAAAATTATTCTGCCTTTAAAAACAAAAGTACTTTGACAATGGTACGGTATTTGCCTTGCCGTACAGACCTCCGACAAATGCCCTCTTCAGATAAACTGCAGATTTGCATGTCAATACAGCAGAATCCGCCACAGATTTACTCCTTTGGCCTTCTACACACTTTCTTTGCTGGAGCTCATCATCTTATATTTTTCATGACCGGCATGATGAACCAGCCATAGTTCCTCTAGACTACAAATCAAAATTCAGATTACCAGGTGGTAAAATAAGAGCATGCCAGATTTAATTCAGAGAACAGGGTACCCTAGGTAAGGTGTTTGGGCGGCTGGTAAATCTCACCGCAGACAAAAGAGGCTGCATATCTTACTGTCCTATCTCAATGTCTCCACTTAAACAATTCTTCAAGAGCATGAAAACGTGTTAAGATATAAAATTACTACAGACACACAAAATGCAACACGTCGTTTCCAGTTAAATTCTTTCACTCTGAAGATAACACTGGTGAAGTAACTGGTTAACAGAAGTGATGGTCAATCACTGTAAACACTGAGATTAGCAAAATCCATCTAAAAATTTTATTTAATGTATTTTAAGACAAATCTTTTGGCTCACAACTCCACTGTTGTGTACTTGCTTGTTAAGATAACTGATGACTGTTATCTCAGCCAAAATCTAGATGTATAGCTCTTCCTAAAGCTAGTTTTCCAAGTTTTGACAAAGAAAATCAAGTAATGGAAAAAAATTAAGGACTTCTAGGCAACTTGATTAAATCCTTTTAAAATTCTGCAACATATGGAAAATACTTCATATCTATAATGCAATTGTGACACACCTAAAGTAGAACTTACAGTGGACAGGTAATGGCAAAAATCTTCAGTTATACACGATACATAGAATACCTATCCTAAAAGTACATCTACCTTTGTATCCCCAGAAGGTACAAGAGAAAGAACATCACACACACACAAAATCCTTCTACCAAAAGTCCATCCAGCAGAAGAAAAAGCAATGATAAATGTCATATGCATTCATACAATAAGCTTTCACTGTACCATGATTAAGCGCTATATCAAAGGCATTTATCATTCCTAAGATTTTGCTTCTTTAAAGACTCGAATAACAATATAGTAACAAAAGTACTCCTACATCCAAGTTCAAGATATAGTGTAAACTCCCCAGCAGAGCACAAAAATGGTGCCTTTTTTGACTAGATACGTTGCACTGTGATCTTTTAATTCATTATTTGATATAAGTTTGAAAAAACTGTAAAAAGTCTGTCACCCATTTAAGTGGGATGCAACTTACATGTAAAATCTTGGCTGAAAGGAGAGTTTGATTGCGATTGCAATTTTTCAATGCCCTGCTCTCAAAACATAAACTCTTCAGCCCTGAAGACTATATCCTGAAAGTGGTAGTAATTCAGGCTGCACGCGATTGAGGGAAGATAAGTGCAGAACGATTCTTCAGCATCTCTTGTAGCAGAAAAAAAAACTATCAGGCACTGCAGCATTCTTTCAGAGACCAGTTTAAAACAATGGAGGAGACACTCCTTCAAGTCCTCCAGTTAGCCACAAGAACTTTGTCGCTATATATTATACTTTGCCTGTTTTGAAGACAAATATAGGAAAGAAAAGGACCTGTATCTAAACATAGCTAAAGACCAATTCTGGATCAGCATGCACCTGAGTCGGAGAGCACTGGAGCCCATGAAGGAACTCTGAAGACGTATCACTATATGCTTGCCCAATCCTTAACACTCTTCTCTGCACTGGCCGCTGTCAGATAAAGAGATACTGAGGTTAGGTGAATCTTTTCCTTGCCTATTAATGCTGTTCTAATGTCAAGTATCTCTTCCTGGATTACGGTAAGACTAAGATTTCAGTGAGTGCCACCGCTGTGTAGCAACACTCACAATGTCAGGACTTGTTCAGCAGAAACCAGACACAGACTAAGCTGATTGAATTAAAAGTTCCTACTTTCTTTGCAAAGAAAGGGCAACAACATATCTGGGAGGGAGGGAAGGAGATCTTTAGGCAAATACTGAACTAATGAGAACTGCCAGGAAATTGCCAAAATAATAACAGAGATGTTTTAACTACCAGTATAAACTCAGTATAACTCAGTATAAAAAAAAAAAGCACATAAGGATGAAAATGCTTACACCTAAAACTTATCTTAAAAAAGTTAACTGAGGTTACCCTAAGTGAGAAATAAACATATAAATTATCAAAGTGGTTTCTGATACACCTAAATACCACATAAAACCTGTCTACACTTGCACAACAATGCACACAGAGCTATCTTGTTATTTGCCAAAACACTTAAATACATTTCAAAAATTGAATACACCCATACTCTGTAGAACTCATTTTAAACCTGGATGCTCATGTAAAAAATATGTTCCCTGATCTCGCCAAGTAAAATCATAAAAATATTCTTTCCCTGACAAAAGCATCTCCCCCAAAAAGTAATAAAAATTAAAGTTACCACAACTAAGCAGAAAATGAAGAGTTAAAAGTCAAGAGAATACTTGACAGTTTTTTTCCTTCTGTGAAGCTAGACCTCAATCTTTAAAGTAATAAATATTCTAAAATTTCGATTTGATTACAGGACATCCCTGCAACAGGTAAACTAACATCTTAAAAAAAATAAATCTCTAAATTAAATTAATTTAGTAAAGTATGTACTTATTTTGTTTCATTTAGGTTCCTGAGCATATGGATACAGATTAAAAAAAAAATATTATATATATATAGACACACATACAGAGTTTTTTAAAGGACTATTATGAAGTCACATAATGAGCTGATACCATTAACTAACCAAAATAAAAACAAATGACACGTTTAGTAGCCAGTACTTCCCCCTTTTAAAAAGTCGTCAGCTAACTACTCAAAACTACACCCCTTTTTTAATTAAGATGGAATGCGTTTTCACCAACAACCTGTTCCTCCCCCAATCCAAATTAGCCAAATACTTGTACAGAAGCAGGGTTTGTTATCCCGCAGACCAATTCAGAAACACTCCTAGGTCATCCCTAAGTTTAACCACTCTCTTGATTCAGAGAAAAAAAAAAAATAAAAAATCCTAAGCTCGAATTCCATTCTGGAATGAACTGAAATAAATCCAAAGTGCTAAAGTTTAGATAATGAATTTTTGAAGCTTGAAACCCACACGGTTAATGAACTAATTAAGGACAAACAGAAGTGCAGGCCTTAAAAATTTGAGCCCAAATTTCCCAACAGACGTTAAAAAAAAATTATCACAATGATGTTTAACGAGTTTTAACCCCCACATGAGTTTTAAAGGTTGCCATATCTTAAGATAAATGCAGTATTTAAAACCAAGACTTTTGACTCAACCTCCACCTTTTAATCTCTGTGTTTAACTAAAACTAGGTTTACACCCTTGCAATGAGGCCCTGTGCACTTTTCCCCCAAACTATAACAATGCAATCTCCATTTTGAACAATGCACCTCATTTCCCTCCTTGGAAAGCTAGTTTTGTCTTAAAGCCAGTAAATGTTGGATCCAGTTATACCTCTGATTTCAAGAGCCTGAAATTTTTCAGTGTTTATGCTTGTTTGGATTTTTTTTTAGGTCACTTCAAGTTGCATGTGCTTCCTTTCCTTTTAACATCAAGTTATATTTGCAAGCACAAGCCATCCTTTCCTGTATATATTTGAAAGGACCTCTTTGCAAAGCATGCATCTCGTTTCCCTTGTTTTTAAATATTAAGTGAATGCTCCATGCACTTTTGACATCGTTTGCAACATGTTCTGGTGTATGATGCATTTCTGCAGTCACCAGAATCTCCATGCATATTTGCAAAGCATCCCCTTGTTACAGTATCTACTGCCCTCCCTCCCTCCCTCCTCTATCGCATGTGTTTGTAAGCATCCTCTAATGTTCCCTGCATCCGTGGGGCTGCAGTCGTTAATTTGCATACCCCTCTCCCTGTGAGTGCTTGCAGGCATCCCTTACATACACGCATGGGAGGAAGAATGCGTGCGGACTGTATTTGCAAACCTAGAGGGAGCATGTGGGGTGCCCTCGACTTGTTTTAGTTCATCCCACTGACTCTCTACCTGGGGTGCTGCTGTAGGTGCTGTGGCTCCTGAAGCTGCTCTCAGTGCAATAACTGGCATCGTCTTCGTCCTCCATCTCTTCAGGGTAGTCGGAGTCGTCGTCGTCCTCCTCCTCCATTATCTCCTCCTCCTCTTCCTCCTCGGAGTCCTGGTTATCCTCGGGGTCTCCCTCCTCTTCCTCCTCGGACACCATGCTCTCCTCCTCCTCTTCACTCTCATGATCATCGTACACCACTTTGCTGATGCTCCTCCTGGACGAGGCAGCCCTGCCTTGGCTGTTGCAGCTGCCTCCTCCGCCTCCTCCCCCTGCTCCTCCAGCCCCAGCCCTGCCCCTACCCTTACCGCTGCTGCCTCCCCCACCAGGGGTGCTGCTGCTGCCGCTGCCTCCCTTCCTCTTGCTGCCCCCCCTGGGGGAGGCGGTGGCGGGGGAAGAGGCCTGGGCAGCCCCGGCTCCCTTCTGCTTGGGCCCCGCCGTCTCCGCCTGAGCCGAGGTCGCCCACCTGCCGCGGCTGCTGCCCCGCTGCCGGGACCTCAGCCCCCCGATGGGGCCCGCCGGGGCGGGCGGAGCCGGGGAGCTCGCCTGAGCGGTGGCCGCCGCCGGCTGCTGCTGCTTGGGCGGCCTGCCTCGCCGGCCCCGCATCTCTGGGCGCTGGCCGAGGGGGGGAAGGGAGGGGGAAGGAAGGCTCGGGAGGGCGCTCGGAGTCCGGACAGGCGGCTACGGGGAAG
>VYZM01004702.1:721860-738768 GCA_013398915.1 Dromas ardeola | reverse complement strand
GCGCTCGCTTTGCCGCCTTTACCCCCCGCCTCGCCACCACCGGCACACGGTGCGCCCCCCAAAACCCCACCGCCACCTGTCACGAGGCGCTGCCCCGCCACCGCCGCCCCACCACGAGGCTCCCCTCAGCCCCGCAGACGGCTGAAGCTGCCCCCTCGCCCCCGCACTCACCGTCTCCTCACACCTGAATAGCGACGGTCGTTATCGGTTCTCTCTCCCAGAGCTCGATCCGCGCCCTAAGGAGAGCCCCCCCGGGCTGACACCCCTCAGCTTCACGTCCCACGGCTTCGGCCGGCCGCGCAGCGCTGCGGGGGACGGCTGTGAGCGCAGGTAGGCGACGGGCTCTGCCCTCCCCTCGGCCCGGGACAGGGGCTCATCACCGGGCTCTTGCCCCCCCCGCAGCGCCGGCCAAAAGCAGAGCCGCCCGGGCTCCCCTCAGCAGAGGTTTCCCTCCTTCGCCGCGCTGTGGCGGCGGCCGCCCTCCCCCGGCAGCAAGCAGACCCCCGTGCCCGCTGCCATGGTCATCCCTTGCCGTGTTTTAAATCTTCACCCATTATGCAGAAATTAAAACCCTCTTGCAGCTCGACGTTACCTAGCCAGGATCGGGATAAAGCAAAGCAGACCAAGGAGATCACATAAGGCCCCGCCGTTTGCATTTTTGTCCATCTACTTTCTCTGAACTGCTGTGTCCGCAGTTCACTACAAAACAGAGATAGGCTTCATCTATTTTGTATTCCCTCTTGTTTTGCCCTGTGCCAGAGCCCCCAGAGGGCTAAAAATCTACACAAACCAATTGCACTGTTGGGTTCCTAATGCCACCACTTGAATTCAGGGTATCACTTTCCTGAGTGAAAGCTGTACAAATCGAAAGCCAGCCCAAGGCATGCAAACATCTTGCATTTCTTAGTCAGCCTTCTTTTCATGGCTAAACCTACAGAGCTCTGGGATCCCAGACTCTTAAGTCTTATCCTTAGCAAATAAGTGTGTTCGCATTTTCATTTTCTCTCAGTCTATTGCTTACGGTTCTGTACGATGTAGAACCCAATACTGGTCATGCCATAAGCATGGCGGTTACGTGTCCAGTGTGTAATTTAATTTGCATTCTTCTATAGTAATTTTTGAAGTGCCTTTTGTTCATTAACTTGTTGCTCAGGCTGAGAACCTCATTAAACCCACAAACCTGCCGCAGTGTCAAGCATGCAACAATGTCACAATGGCACCAGGCAGCAGGGTTTAGCCCAATTTACACTCTTATATCCAGCTTTTTATCTGCATCTCTTTTATATTCAGTTGCACTCTTTTATATTCAGTGGTGCAGCTGCACAGGCTCAGAGCCATCTTCTAGACACAGTACAGATACAGACACAGCAACAGCAGTAGACAACATTGCCTAACCCTATTCACACCTTTATACTCAATTTGTATTCTGAATCTTTCAAAGTTACCTTTTGATTGCTTATGTCAGGCTAATTTTTGCAACCTCTTACAAGGTTGGAAAGAGTTGTGGTAACTCTTAAAATATACAAATACACAGATACATGTTTTGAGGTAGATTATTTCACTATCTCCCTTTGTGATCGTGGAAAACACACCTGTGAATTCTGCCATCTATACATTCGTTGAGAATCTAGCAAAGATATCTAGTGTATCTACTGCACTAATATTCACACAGTCTGTAGCATTGTAAGAGTGTTTATATCTCTACTGTGGATTTTGTGTAACCATAGTAGTAGATCAAAGCAAAGGTGCCAAGAATCATTTCCTTTTGAATACTGTGAACCAGAATACCTTGTCTCTTAATCCCATCTCTTATTTCTCAGTTGTTGATATGGAAGTGCTTACTGAATAGGACATAAAGGATTTTAATTTTATAAGTGGAGAAATGGATGCATAGACAGCTATGTTAAGTTTCAGAGTTAGGACTATAAATTAGTCGTTTCCAACACACAGCTTAGCTCAGTACAGAGAAATCAACCATAACCCCTTAAAACTTACTCACCCACCCATGTCCAATGTCAAGAACCAAACAAATCTCCGTCAGGAACTTGAAGTTCCTATTTTGAGTCCAATGGTATAGTTAAATGAGCGTATTTATAAGTGAATTGAATACAGCAGGAAGAGGAATTTTAGGTAGGAGGCCCTACACTGCCTCCATACTCAAGACAGATGGAGAGAAAGGCTCTTTTCAAAAGGCACTTTGGAGAAGATGAATAGCCTAGTTGTTCAAAGCTGCTGTCTGGATTGGTTCCTTTCTCCAAGGGTAAGGGAAAGAACTTAAAAACCTACAGCTGGATGGCATTAATAACAAGTGAGCATATGCTCTTGCTTAAATTATTGAGCTGCCTTTGTCTAGTCTTTCCCTCCAAATTATTTCCTAACATGTATTAGGCATTGAATTTAAGTATTAAGCTCTAGAACTTTACACACACATTTGTAAGACACCAAGATGTTGCTATGTAATGTTAGGCTAGAGCTCAACAACTACTGCCAGTGCCAAGAGGTACCCCTCTATATGATTCTTCATCTGCCCAGTATAATGCTTGTTTAAATTTTACTTTTACATACATTTGGTACTGACATAACAGTATGTACAACTAGAACATGTCAACTTTCAAAGAGTCTTAAGGCTTTTAATTGTGTGCAGCTGTTTCTAAGTTACACAGTGGAAGTTCAGTAAGTTATGCACCTAGCACTTCAGCCATAATAATCTTGTGTTCTAGCCCTAGCCAGAGAAAGGAAGAAAATGGTGTTGTTCGTTCTCAGGCAAGCTTAACCTGACAAAGGTTAAGGAGCCTTTTATTTAAATAATGATTTCCAACATTGTGCTCGAAATCAAACTGGATGTCTCCTTTGTGTACCTACCTCCTTCCTCACTGACATATGCTTAAGTCTGCACTATCAGAGCAGAAAAATCACTATCCAAAAAGAGAAGTTATTTTCACAGCTAGGTTAGTTCTTTGCTCCAACCTAACAGGCAAGATACAATTCTTGCTCTGAGCTGTGCTGGCAGGTATCAGTTGTATGGTCAGCTTAAAGGCTCCAAAGTCCACAGCATTAAATTTTACCTGAATGTTATTTTTATGCTCCTTTCCCCTTCCCCCAAAGCTTCAAATGTATATAGGCAAAATTTCAAGAGACGAGTATTTAAAAAGCAGAAACTATCTTGGATGCAATCTTTCAACATCAGAAAACTTCAGAAATTTCTAAAGCAGAAGTCTTGAAGTATAACTAATTATGCTGAAGTCCAGTAACTCTATATTCTGCGAGTCTGTGCAAGAGAGTATGCTCTAGAGGAGCAGTCTCTCTGCTTGAGAAAACAGTCGTCTTCAGCTGATGGCAACCTCTGAGATCAAGATTGTAACAAGACATCCTATTAAATAACTGCACTTTGCTTCTTTGTTTGAGGAAGAAGTCTAGTTCCTGCGGTATACCTCTTCCTTCTCCCTCACTGTAGGCAGCTTCTGGATGCAGGTGGTCTTATCAGATAAGAGATGCATCAAAACAGCTGTAGATTATTGTCATTCAAGATTTTAACTACTAACCACCACACAGCCCCCTCCCTTCTATTTTTTTTTTTTAAAGCAGCATAAAACGACCTGGTTGGACTGGAAAGGAAAACACAAAAGGGTACACTAACAAGCTGTGATAGCATGACACATAGGAGAGAGAAAGCAGCATGAGTTAGGTAACAACCCTGTACCTACACTTAAGCTCCCTTCCCTGTTTAAGCTAAGTCTGTAAATGTCAAAGGTAGCTTCGGACAAAGTAAAAGCAACTTAAAAACAGAAAAATCAATGAAGCAAACTCAAATGAGTTCATCTATAGTTCATAACCTGAGTGGAGATAAGAGAACTCTGATAGAGACTTCAACTATTAAGTAAAAAAGCAGACAGAATAAAAATGTCAATTCATTTGATGAAACATCAGTCGAAGCCTTACTGTAAATATCCTACTAATTCTTTGCCAAGAATCATGTGGCATTTTAGGATGTTATGATTATATATCAAAATTATACATTAAAACATAAGCAACCATCCAGGTTCTCATCCAGTCAAAAAGAGAACTTTTAATACACGAGTTTCAAACTTACAACTCCCACGTAGTACAGAGTAACTGTGCTCCTCCTATGTAGAAAACAACTTTTCCAATCCCCAATATGGAGTGCTAATACATCCTCGTCATAAAAGGAATCAATAAAAAATAAATTTGTTAATAATTCATTTCAAATTCAAATAAGTTCCAGCACTTCAATAGAATATGTCTGAGAGTCTTTCTGGTGATTACGTCTTTGTAGTTCTTGCAAACTTCCTTCAATCTTGTTGAGTTCGGAGTAGAATCGTACCTAAAAAGAAAACAGTTATTTAAAGTAAAATAAATTTTAATTCTTTTCATACATCATTATACTGTGGAACCAGCTGTGGTTCTGCACAGTGTCAGATATTTAAACCAAACAAATAGAGCAGCTTTTGACATCAAAATGAGCGAGAGACGAGTGCCATTTCATGCTCAGGAAGGATTGTACAAAGAACAACAGACATTATTTGATTTACTATATAATTTGTTGTTGTCTGTGCACACCTGCCCCACCCCCCATTCTTAACACCCATATTTTAAATCCATACTAAAATGAAATAATTATCCCAAAAGATGCAACTTACTTGGGCTCTCACAAACTTATGCAGGTTTGAAAGCAATTCTTTTGCTTCTGGTAGCATCACCATAACTGTGAAGTGAGCATCAAGTAATAGGCACATCCAATCCATAATCTGAAGACAAACAACAAAACTTACACTTTTTGATATGTAGATTACATAGATTTTGCTTTAAAAGCTAATTTCACTTCTAATGTAAAATATGTGGTTTAAGGCAGTATATTTATTTTCTGATAGCAAGAAGTGTTGTGTACATCTGACTTCATACAGGTTATATTAACTAGACAATACCTCATAGAATGAATGTAGAACTCGGTTAGATATTCACGACTACTCACTAAGTTACACACCACAGAAACCAAAGGAAGTACAATTCTTAAAACCAGCATCTCACCTGACTTATAGTTGGAGAGCGTGTTCCAGGAAGAGCGGTATTAATTTTTTCACTGCATTTCACATACAGGTAGTATAAATATCTGAGAAACAGCTAAAAGTAGAAGAGTCAGAATATTTTTAAAGAATAAACATCTACTAGTCTGAGGATTTTTGTTCTGCACGCAGCAAAACTTCTAAGGATTTTTAAAAAAAACTTAATTTCAAAGCAACATAGATGCCTGTACACTACACATTAAAACTAAGTTTTATGGTTTTCCTACGCCATCTATAGCTAGATTTTTGACAATTCTCAGCAATATTCAGCATAAAGTTACATTCAGGGGTTATCATTCCTCCCGTGATTGCGTCACTTCAATTTAATTCAGACACAGACTTTTCTAGGAACTTTGCTAAAAACTGTATCAACATTAACAATTTTAGTCCCAATTTCCGTTTCAGTAGCCAACAATAAATTGCTAATAGTCAGAATCAGGTCAACACCATCTTGTGCTGAGCCAAGTCAAAGATTTCTTTCTCTCTCCAAAAAAAGAAATCAAGGAGATGGGACAGTGCTAAGATCAGCTTTGTTCTGATGTGTGAAGTTTTTTTTTTGAATCACTGGAAAACCACATATATGCTCAAGTACTGTGGTATGTACAATTCTTGAAATTATATTTCAGGTTTTGAGGGATGGGGAGTTTTTTTTTTTTTTTTAAACTGAAAGGATCTGAGATTGAATACTGGAGTTTGATTTGTATTACATTTGACATTTTACACAGTGTATAGTTTGTTTCTCATATTTTCTAAACTTCTGTTTCTGATGGAACTGACTAAATTAGCACATCTTTTTCCTTTCTTAAGAAGCATCCAAATCAAGAAAAGATACTATCCTTGCTAACAAAATATGAAAAACATTTTCCAAGTAGACTGGGTCGTAAAGAGAGTGTGTTACTTATATCTTCTAAAGTAAGCAAAGACTACAAAAATCAATAGACATTCCACATGTATGTGGAAAATTGTGACATTCATTAACATTAGATCTTATTAGGCATCTTAATTTCATTTTCATACATTAGTTTGTGATTCAGAGTCCAGTAAGAGTGGCAAGTTTCTGGTATACAACTGAAAAACTCTCTTCCCTTTCCCTCCCTGCAAAATAATAACGGGTTTTAAATTTTTTTAATTTTAACATACTTACAACAGCTTGCTGAGCTGGAAGGTTCTTCAGATGAGGCAAAAGAAATGCTTCACTGTAAGCCGACTCGAGAACAGCATTTCTGTGCAGTATCATTAAGGAAATAAAACTGCAGGAAAAAATACCAGTTTCTACAAACCAAAGCGAATTCTAATTAAAATATTTCCCTAGGTTCTTTGAGAGAGGTCTTATTTCAGCAACTGAAACATCACAATACAGTTTGCTTGAACAGTTCTAGTTACTTCAGGTATGTAATTGGCTAATACGTTTCAACAGGTAAACATTAAAATCATTGATGGTATTTTCTCTTGAATAGACAAAGTTTTATTACACTTCTGCCATAACAGAAGTTTAAACTGGCATAGATGCTTTCTAAAAGTTAATTGTTTCTATTTATATTCTAAACAATTTTTCTACTAAGTAGGAACTTCTGTTATGAGAATTTGTGAGAAGTTTTCAACAATAACAGGATAGGTCTTTTAGTAATGCTAAATATAAACATTCACATCACATGTAACGTACTGATTTTCCTTCATTAAAACACACAGAGGATACAATAACGCTGCCTTCTGTGCTCCAACAGGGCATAATTCACCATCAGCCGTCGGATGGGTTTCCTTTGTGATTTTAGTATCCCAGATGTCTTGTTCCAACTCTGCATTGAAACCATTTTCTACAATTTCAGTCTTGACTTCTTTATTGTTGAATTCAACATCAATGTAACAGATTACGGATTCTAGATTCACATCTATTCTTTGAAGATAGGCTTCACTAATGCTGTAGAAAAAAATTCCAGATATTTAATACTTTTAATTATTAGCTTTAAAATCAGCAATGCCGTCACCCCAACAGTTGTACACACTATGAACTCTTTGAAGCTTACTATAAAAGTAAAACCATATACTAAAACATAGTCTCTTGCAGAATGAATAAAGGCCACGAAAGAACAGTTAATATTTTGTAATTATTAACCTTGAACAATACATGTACTACTCTTATTCGACATTCTGTCATGGGCTGATTTATACTCCAATCAAGACTTGTTGTATTCTGACATTAGTGGCATTGCTTCAACCTATAAGACAGTTATGATTTCCCTAATATTTAGTAATAAAGTCTTTGACAATTCTAAGGTATGAAATGAAGAAGATCTGATGTTTCTAATAAAAAAAGGAATCCTTTTTGCTCTGGAAGCCCAGAGAAAGAGTAATAACAGTCTTTTCTTTTGGTTACAGCACCCACCTAAAACGTCATCCTTTTTGGGATATGAAAACCATTTTTGTCGTGAACTTACGAGAACTGGTCTTTTTTTGTGGGCTTCTTACCCCAGGTAAGTTCCCAATTAAGTCTGTTGCAATGTAAACAGATAGCTGTAACAACATACGTAGAAGGACGCAAGTGCCATTCAAGCCAGCAGTGTTACCAAAAGGCATGTTCATTTAATTACCATTTACATAGCTTTTAGAATTAACATACGCAACAGACATCTTGTAAAAAGTTTGTCAGACTGCAACATACACTGCACTCAGAATTAAGAATTTCATGCCCAGTATTAACTGCTCATCTATAAAATCAAAGCCATTCTTGGCAACACACAGCTTTTTATTAAGGTGCTTGGTTTGGTGAAGAAGAAAAAAGAAAAGGAAAAAAAAAAAAAAAAGAGTGATTCCAACTTACCTTAAAAATACTTTCAAACAAGCATAAGTAATTTCTTCAGGAATATCTGGAAACCGTTGTAGGCAAATTTGTAAGAGATGCACATCTTTTTTCTCCAAAGCAACAGCCATTAAATCTGGACATAAACTGTAAAAATATGAAAAGAATAGGCTGCATAGTTCACACCCACTGAAAACTACATTGACAACTAATGCAGAAGTATTAGTCTTGTTTTACACAAAAATCCATCTGGGAAGTGCCAGCTTCATCAGAAAATAAACATAAGCACCTTCAACAGTAAATTCTGGTAATTCAGGAGTGCTTTATAAAGAATTGGATTTCTACTTTCTTTTATTATTATTTCTAAAGATATTTCCTTACAGTTAATAAAATGTAGAATCATCACCTGTAAGACAAGTCTCGGGTTTGGACTATATGCAGCAGGAAATTTCGAGGGTAGTACTTTGGATTTGTTTTACATCTTTTTATAAGAGCAGTTATTACACATCCAATGCTGGCTTGGAAATCTGGCACCTGTGCTTTTGACATCAATTGTCTCAATTCATCTTCAAATACAGTTGTAGAAGCGTCCTGAAAATGAAAAAAAGGCATAGGTTTGAGAACTGTAACTGTTACTAATTAGACCGAGTAGAAACAGACTTATTTTGGAATTTAAGCTAAAAAAAAAAAAATTACAAAAAAACCCTCACCACTCTGTGTTTTGGTAGCCTCTCTCAAGCATGAAAGAGCCAAATGAGGGTAATTACTCACTCTGAACTCAGGGTAAGCAGTATCTTTCAAAAATTGCTCAGGGATTATTTGCCTGTTTATTCCGTAATATTACCCAGGTGTCTAGCCACAGCTGAACTATAGGTACATTCACACCGGACGGGCTGCAACTTGAAGTATCACAACATTTGCATCAAGTTTTAGAAAGGAACTGAACAGCTTATTGCTATATTTGCAGTGGAATTCCCAGCATTCTGACTTTCTAGATCCAAAATGTCTTACACAAAATTAAAGACATAAATAAGAATCTAAAAAAGCAGAGTCCAGGTGAAATATCGCCCTACCTTATTTACTGTAAGAGAAGATTTTCATTAAAAAAGAACAAATTTCTGCATGTTTTCAGGATTCAGATAGTTATTATAAGCCCTGTACACTTCTAGAACACACTCCTATGACAAAACTTTAATTCCATCATGTCCAAATACTAGTCTGGCATAATAATAATAATATCCTCCAAGTCACCTGTTCAAGGAAGCTTCGTCAACTTGGTTATGTGCAAGAGGACATGGAAAAAGATAATAGCTTAAGAGACAACTGGAATATTCTGAGAGTGTCTAAAACCCTACTTTTGGATATTTGGTTTACTTACTTTTAGATTTAGTAAGATCTGCCCAACTGATAAGGTATCTGGCTGTACTTTAGCAACAGTGTTCCTTTTTGATCTTAACTATTATAAAAGAAAAACAAAAAGTTAGTATTCAGCTCAAAGGCGGTATATATTTAATAGTTTAAAAGAAGATAACTAGGAACTTCATGTGTCAACTTGCTGCAGATTATGATTAGTAACTGGGTAGTCCAGTTCCAGAAATTGTTAGAAACAACGAGTGACGAATACAAAGTGAAAGTTCCTTCCAAGACAACACCTAAAGGTAAAAGTAGCAGCATGGGGAAGAGACAAGAGAAACGAAACAAAAAGCTCACATGCTCTTAATGCTAACTTACAGTCATTTTGGACTCAGATTTTAAAGCTACAGACTGCTGTGACTGAAAGGAAACCACCAGCTCTTCATCTGCAAGGGTGTTCCAGTTTACGAATGAAGACACATCTGTGAACACAAAAATTAAACTATATGAAGGTAGCGTTTAAAGTATGTTTATTGAAGTATGAATATTACATCAACTTCTTATACTAATAAATATTTTCTAAAGTATAGTGCAAGTCATTTTCTGCCAAGAAAATTTCCAGTTTTATGAGCCTTTCCGCATACTGTATTTTCCCTTTAGCCTCTGTGAGGAAGAGAAAGAAGTTATTACACAATTTATTGTGAGCATTACTTGCAACAATATTTTACCAGTGCAATGCTAAATTAAAGACACTATGATAGTACAATTTTCAACTGAAGTTTACAAAAAGGTTTGACATTGCGCCCTCTAATCACAAGCTCTTTGAAAAAGATTTATAGGTGACAGCACTTCATTTTGTTTTCAGTATTCATAGCTAGCATTCCAGTATTTTCAGTAATTCCTGTATTTGAATGACAACCCAGTTTAAGTGAAGCCACAATAAATTCAGGCATTTGCGGGCTCCGGTGTTCTCAGCAACAGTAAATTTAACAGCTAGAAACAGAATACAGTGTTAGGTTACTTCAAGCTGTTTAGATTCCATTGATTTTATAGGACTGTATTAAAGTAATATTCATACAATTTCGGAAGTTTTTCTTTTACGAGATCTTTTCACTGTAATTATAAAAATTCTTACCAGGGGTTTGACTGTCCTTGAGCTTTCCCACAGCAGCTGCCAAGGATGACGTTTCACACTTGTACATCATTACCGTTAGCACTTTCCCATGAGTAAAAAAAAATTTTTCCTCATAACACCACAACTACAAAATATTAAAACATATAATTAGTGAGGAAATGAACAGAGAAGCGTGCTCCTGTGCAAGCTGATGTTTAACTCTTTACTACAAAATTCAACTACAAGTCAGCGATCAGATTATTTTAAATTATTTTTGGTAGGTTTAACACTTGTTAGCATGTTACTGCAATTAACTGTTGATTTTAAATACAGAAATAAGAAGTGTCCTGTTGAGTATTTTCCAGGGATGCCTTAAAGTACAGTGACTGCTCCGAGGCAGTAAGTCCACTTGATAATTTTATTTTTTAAATTCCCTCTTGTGCAATTACATGACAGAAACAGCTGTTCTATTTCACTAGTGCCTTTATTACTTAGGCATCAGTTTACTTACCATTAATTGACACCTGAACATCTTGAAACGCTATTTAGGGTGATGCAGGGATCATTTAGGCCTTCAATTACAAACTGTCTGAACAGAATAGATACTGGCTGGGTTTTCTGTTTAATTAGCTATTTCACTCTCACCAAATAATCAAGACCATCAGAAGTGAGAAGGTACTAAATTATCAAAGAAATTGCCATAAGCCACCCTTCTCCTGCTAAATATTCTGACAAAAATTGCTTATCAGCTGGTCAATATTAATTTTATTGCAGAAGTTGGCATTCATTGCTTTTCCAGACTCTGAAACCCACCAGTCTCTTCACTGCTATCATGCCAAATGCACAAAGCTTGTGGACCAAGGAATTAAAGATTGAGCTTACCTGTCCACTGGTTCCCAGGGGCAGCTCCTTTGAAGTCTGCAAAGTCTGAAATTTTGTATTCCATATTGTTAGGCATTCTAAACAAAACAAGAGACAGATGTTACAACCCCAAAAAGCAACATAAATGCTACATTTGCCTTTGCCACTTCCAGTTAAGAACACTTGAGGAAACAGAAATAACTGTTTCAAAATAGCTCAGTGAGTAATGTATTCAACATTAGGAATTCAGTCATTCTGGTTAGATCTCAAGGTAAAAAAAAATTAAAGATGAGTTAGTTTTCCAGTGAAGATCTTTAAAAAAGAAGCTGTGGCGAGAGGGAGAGTAGCTAGTGTGGCTTCCAGTCGGGAAGAACATTTTTGTTATAAAATGCTCTAGTTCAGTGGCTTCCATTTCAGTGATCCCCCACTTCAGAAGTTTAGGCATAAGGCTGAAGTGTTTTTTTCACTTATTTTAGGGACTGATTTCTTATAGGACATTAGGTCTGTTTCCCCGCATAGGTCCCTTTTAGAGTGTCCAAGTCCTCCTTTTAATTCCCCTCCATCCACCAGTTCCTCTTTGCTGCGTCTTCTCAACTGTTTCACAAACAGCATGAGAGCAAATACCAAAACACAACAGTGAGCACAATCCTGCAAGCCACTATGCAGTTTACTGGTAAAAGTTATCTTTCGGCGAGCGGTCCAAAAGGCACCACTCAACTACGTACTAGTTTCAAGAGCCAAATAACATTTTGTTTGCATTATTTCCTGCTTAGTGCTTCGCCTAAGGAAACTTAAGACATCTTAATCTGATTTTTCAAGTTACCTTTGGATTCTTCACCAGATGCAGCTAGACTTCCTAATATTGCGATGTGGTCTTTATCAAGAACAACGAAAGAAGTTCCTTTTAGAACACTTGCAGATACTGAAAGTTTTAGCAGTAGTGACTTGGACAAAATTTGCTCTTCTTCTTCTTCACTATTTTGCTGCAGAGGTATCAGAACCTTGTACACAGAGTCATTGGAATCTGTCAAAGAAAAGCGATGATGCTTTTATCATCTGTTACTGTGGAAAAACTATTTGATATGATATGGCAAGAGGACATCCAAAGACAACAAAATCCAGTGAATGCTGAAAGAAGAAATAATACAGGATATTTAAAGGACATGTTATGATGCAAAGCAGCAAAATAAAAGTATAGCTAGCATGAGATCTGCAAGGTACAACTCGTAACATTTAGGAACAGTCAGTCTTTGCAGCCATTGAAATATCAGGAAGATTTAATTACTACTACTACCACTAGCCGTTTTACAAAGTTTAAGGAGCTAAAAATATTAAACAGTAATTCATAAATATAAACATTTTATGGCCTTCCATACAATTCTTTGCTTTATTAGCACATTCCGTTAGAAAATATAACTTACACAAACACAGAAGTGTGATAATTTGATTTTTTATATACGCTGTGAAACTCAGTGGTTTAGATAATTCCTGCTGTTCAAGCTTGTATTTGTGTAGACTGTTCATCTTAAGTTTCTGTACGTAGACAAAAAAATCCCCATCCTAAAAACAAAGAAGAAAATAAAGTTTTCCTTTCATTTACACAAAGAAGAGAGAACAGCAATTCAGATATTAGTACCACTTAACTTCAAATATTAAGCAAAATTAGGAATTTGTGTTTTCTATGGGACATACAGCCTAATTCAGAAAGGTTTGCAGACTCAAGCACATAAAGAAAATCCTATTTTGATGCAACAAGTGGATTCACAGGAAGAAGCATTTGAATAAAGACAGATTTGCGTATAATTCTTTTTTTTTTTTAACATGAATCCTATTTAATAAGTTATTCACAACGAGCAAGTATTTGAGGGCAATGAAGAGTCACACAATCATCTACTGTATTTCATCTTGATTGCGCTCTGAAGTTCTAAGGCTCAGGCTCCTCAGCCCTGAAAGCAACACAACTTCAATTTAATTGTTGGATCAGAAACAATACGTATACAGGATATTGATTAAATCAGGATATTGATTTCAGTAAAACCTCTTAAAATCCAATGAAGCAGGTGATGGATTTTAGAAAAAGCACTTAGATTTGCTGCTACAAAAGTTTTTTAAAAAAGCATTCAACTCACTTTCTCAGTAGCGAAAATTAAGACAGGTTGTTGACCTTCCATAAAAGCTTCACTCCACCTAAAACCAGAAAGCTGTATGAATGTCTTCTAAATTCCGGGGCTATAACTAAAGTCATATCACTGTTCCTTAGGCAGCCTCTTATTTTTAGGACATTTGTATAAATAATTTTAACATTTCAAAAACAACATTTTGGAAAAAACCCACCCAACCCCAAGATCTCGGTCTTCAGATTTCTCCCATACCCCCTTCAAAAAAAGGAACAACTTTCATCATGATCAACAACTCCTCTGAGCAAGAAGCAAGCTTCATAAAGGTGTATCACTTACTTGATGACTTCATCTGAGATAATGTTTTCAATTTCTTGTTGTGGGGCTTCCAAAAGGACATCTAAAGTTCGAACACCTCCTCCTTTGAACAGTACCACTGGCCCTCCATGGGGGAGTGAATGTATTCTGTATACATCAGCTGAAAGCTATAGAGAAAAAATTAATTTCTGTTCTTCAGTACATTACCTTGAAAGCCAAGTGGTTTATATGTGATTTTTTAAAGTTCTTTCAATAAACGAGTAACAGAAGAATGATGAACCTGTAAGAATCCTAATAAGGTAGGCCTAGTAGTGGCCAGTTTTCTGAAATGCTATGAATATGTTTAATCACTACCCAACAAAAAGCCAGGAAAGCGTCCCAATGAGCATCACATTTCTGAATCACATCAGAAAAACACATCATTGAGGGTAAGGAGTTCAAACAACCGTTACACGGCATAGCCCAGAGCGTTGTTTAACACATCCACCTGAACAGAAAAAAAAAATCATCTATATTTGAACACAATTCACCATCTTTAAAGAAAGTGCTCTGAAACTTTGGACTTGGGATATGTATCACTTTAAGAGTAATACTTTGATGATCAAGTCTATCAGTCCAAGTGGATTCCCTGCAATGTTCCAGAAGTGCAAGTTAAGACAATGGTCAGCTAAAATGTAATATTACAAGTACTATGAAAATTAACATCCCTTCCCTCCACCAGGATTCAAAATGTTAACATAAAAGTGAACATATGTAAGAGACTTACCGTTGCTTTAAATACTTTGTCCAAGTTAATGTCTTTGTTCTTCCATATTCTTAAAACCTTTAAGAGAAGCATCATTTTTTAAGCACAGTAAAACAGTAATTATATAGACTTCTCAGCACACAAAATAGCAGCAGTCGCATGCCCCTGAAACACAGTAGGAAAATATACAGAAGGTATTCACAGTAACCTTAGTGGAAACTGGCTCAGGGGAAGTTTGCATGGGGAGAAGCTGAAGCAGAGACAAAAGGAATAGAAACCAAGCTCAGAAATCTCGAATTGGAAAGAAAGGACAGGAAAGAGTAAGGTTAAAGAAAACAATACAGCAGAATTCTAAATGAAAGCAGATCAAAATGATGGACAGACTTAAGATACAGATGTCCTTATCTGGAACAGAATGTTCCAAGGAGAACAATGAAACGTCAGGAAAGATATTTCATCAACAACAAAAAGCCAAAGGTTCAGCATGTGTTGAGCAAACACTACATGTACACAAACATTTAACTGCAAAATATAAGCAGAAAAACAAGGATGCAAGTATGAACTATTTTAACCATTTCAGTACAATTATCATGGAGTTCCAAATGTCAACCAGTCTGCAACGAGAGAAATAACTTATCCTTAGAGAATGTATGCACGAAACTTTCTTCACTAACAATGCTTCAGTTTTTAAAAGGCCACCAACAACTGGTGCTCAGCAGAGACAATCTTCGTGTCACTAACAAAAGAACACACTGCGCAGCTGTAGAACTGCACGCACCTGTCCTCTCAAAGAGCAGAGAGGACCTGAACAGCAAGAGGGTGTTGTTGAAAGCTCCAGGCATTTACATTTAGCCAGAAATCCAGCACCACTCATTTCTTCCCTATCTACATTCACTCAGAAGACTCACTACTTCCTTTTCTGCCTTTAAGAAAAGATAAAGGATCTCACCTTGTCATCATGAACAGCAATATATTCATGAGTTTCAAAGTTGCATACAACTGGACATGTGATAATCTGCCCATGTTTAACCGACCAACAGCCTAATGGCTTCTGATCTGAAACCTAGAAGAGTTAGAACAAAGACACTGTAATTAAAATGTGACCAAAATACCAAAAATTTCAGAGGAACATGAAAAAATTCTACATTAATTAGAATTATTTAATTTCACACGAGAAATAACTTTGGCCTGTAATAGTTAGATGGGCTTATGTCACGAAGCACAGGTATGATGCATCGCTTTTCTAAAGTGAAGACAGTACTTTTAATCACTAATACAACCACACACAGAACCATGCTTTTTCTCGTCCTATTTCAGTATGAAGTATTGAGACTGAGCGTTATATGAGACTCACGTTATATACGATTCCTGTCTGGCTGCTCTGAGAGAACTAGAGCTCTCCTCTGCCTAGAGCTACATTGGGCATATTTACCAACATACTTATGTTCTTGTGCACAGTCTTGGCAGTGGGACTAAACAACGCAAAGTAGGTTGTATCATGAATCCACTAAGATACAATCCCTAGCTCCATTAATATAAAAGCCAATTCAGGATATAAATCCAAGCATTTTCCTAAAGTTTTTTATTACAGCCTACTGAAATATACGCATACATTAAAAGATAGCAGAATGGTTTAGGTTAGAAGAGACCTTAAAGATTACCTAGTTCCACTCCCCTGCCATGGGCAGGGACACCTCCCACTAGACCACGTTGCTCAAGGCCAGGTTGCCTGGCCTTGAACCCCTCCAGGGATGGGGCAGCCACAGCTTCCCTGGGCAACCTGGGCCAGGGGCTCACCGCCCTCACAGTGGAGGATTTCTTCCTGAGATCTCATCTAAATCCCCCCTCTTTGAGTTTAAAACCATTACCCCATGTCCTGTCATTACACTCCCTGATCCAGATTCCCTCTCCAGCTTTCCTGGAGCCCCTTTAGGGACTGGAAGGGGCTCCAAGGTCTCCCCGGAGCCTTCTCTTCCCCAGGCCGAACACCCCCAGCTCTCTCAGCCTGTCCCCACAGCAGAGGGGCTCCAGCCCTCCCGGCATCTCCGAGGCCTCCTCTGGCCCCGCTCCAACAGGTCACGTCCTTCTTATGCTGGAGGCCCCGGAGCTGGGGGCAGCGCTGCAGGGGGGGCTCACCACAGCAAAGNGGGGGGTCTCACCACAGCAAAGTAAGATAAAAGACAGCAGAACATTCTTCTAGTTCCCAGTGCTGCAAACTAAAATCTTCCCCCCTCCAGCCAACAGGACGGCAGCTGACACAAAACTGACAGCCGGACAAAACACGTGTCACCCTGTTTACTGTAAGGAAACGCCACCTACCCTGCAGCTTGGGGATGGAAGCATTGCTTGGAACGGAGAGAGAAAAATCGGCAAAAGCAGAAATACGCAAGCAGCCGCCTGAGCCGTCCCCCACTCGGCCGGCGGAGCGCAGGTGAGCCGGGCAGGGCCGGGCCCCGTCCCGAAGGCCCCCCCTCCAGCCGAGGGGCGGCAGGTGGCCGCGGGGGATGCCCGGTGACGGCCGG